>CM060875.1:10207524-10677048 GCA_030737845.1 Acorus calamus | reverse complement strand
ATCATTTTATTGGAATATCATCATATTGTATTTACACAATGGTTTCTTATGATATCTTATAAAAAATATTATTTTGATATATTATTATTAATGGGATATCATAGGTCCATTCACTGAGCGTGTGGTTGCTCACCCCTCCTTTTTTCCACCTTTCAGATTTAAGGACTTAGATTGATGGATCTTGATGTGGCTGTGGACAAGGTTATATTTTCTGGAGCACTAGACTTGTGTAGATGACGTTGATCATTTCTTGGCATGTAGAGGACCCATATGTATGATAGTGTGAAAATGTTTAGATTATTTATTCCGAATGTATATCCAGAAATTTAGAAGTTATGTTGAAATTTTAGTCTTGATAATTGATGAATAAATATGGTAATATTTTATTATATATCTGGAAAAAAAAGAACTCTGAGTTTCGAGGATTTAAGGTAATGCAACCAGACTTTGTGCTTCAAAATGGAGTCGTGGGTTCGGGCGCTACAACTAACATCTTCTAATCATGACGTATTCTGGGTTATTCGGTATATCTGAGCCTACCACCTTCGGATCCGGTATATCCAGACTCATCATTGAAGATCACTCCTGTTGCTTCTCAGACTATATGTGAGGGTATTCTGGGTGCCGCCCCTCATGTGGATTCCTCTCATTTGTAATCTCTTTTCGCCTATTGCAAGAAACAGTCATCAGATTGTCGACTGTTGGAAACTTCTTCCAGAAAGGCGTCAGATTTTCTGTGGTCATGGGCGCGTTGTCCCACTGCTGCTACAACTACCTCCACAACACCAAGTCAGCCTTCCTCGAACCAATTTGGACTGTCATTCAGTGTATCGATCAACTCCTATTTCAACACCTCGATCAGCTTCCACTTTCATAGCTTCCGTCTGCTCCTTCTACTCATTCTGCCTTTTTTTCCGCAACGGGTGCTTCTATCTCTTGGATTTTTTTATTCTGGTGCATCCCATCATATGACGCCTGATAGTTTTATGCTTACTGCCTACTCACCTGCCCCTTTCCATTTACCACCGATTCACACTACTGATGGTTCCTCCTTGATCATCACACAGTGTGGTTCTATCACCACAACCTCTGATCCCACTGGTCATCTCTCCCTTTCCTATGTATTGCATGCGCTGGATCTCTGCATGAATCTTATTTCTATTAGTCGTCTATGTGATTCTGGTCTGACAGTTTCTTTTACTTCCTCTGGTTGTTTTGTGCAGGATCCACGTTCGGGACAGAGAGTTGGCGTTGGTCGTAGGGTTGGTAACTTATACTTCATGGAGTATCTGCATCTTTCAGTTCTAGATCCCTCTGTCTTATGTGATAGTGTTGCCTCTCATACTGACTTGTGGCATAAAAGGTTAGGTCATGTCTTTGAGTCTCGTCTTAAAAGCCTAAGGGTTATCAATGTGTCTTCTTAGGGATCAGTTTTGAGCATAAGGATTATCGTTGTTACGATCCCATGAGCCGTCATTTATTTGTAGAAGATGTTCCTTATTTTTCTTCTACATTCACTGAGTCCGGACCTGAGTCTATTTCTGTTCGGCTCTCTTCTCTTGAGTCTCTACCTCTTCCTGGGCCACCTTTCGTGTCTTTACCCTCTCCTTGTTAGACCTGTGTCATTTAGAGTCCTAATTTCGATCGGAATCACTAAAAATTTTAATTTTTAGCTACCTTCTGGGGTTTAAGGACTCTGATTGAAGATATAACTGTATATTATGGGTCCTGGTATTGTTTAGTACTGCCCATAAAATTTTCGTTTAATTCCGATAACGTTTTTGGAATTATGCAGTTTTGGATTGGTATTCGGATTTGATTTTGTTAAAATCCAAGATGAAGAGATAAAAATCCGATATTATTACGAGATGTTAAGTTTGGAGATAGCTTCCATATAGAAGTGGAATTGGATCAACTGGATTCGTATATTAAAAGTTGTGGGTATTTTTCCATGTATACCCCGAAGTTGAGAAATCCAGGCAGCAGCCTTGTAAGATGTTTAGCCTAGATTTTAAAATAGCTGGAGAGGTTATTTGATCTGGGTATAAACATGAAAGTTGTAGATAATCGTCTTATCTTTCTAATGCCACTGGAATCATGCAATTCCGAGCTGTATTGAGGAAGTTATGGCTGTTTAAGTGAAGGTTGCGCAGAGGTTTTAAGTCCGAGGATGACTTGGTCATTTACTCGACCTTTGCTTATTTAACCCCCAAATGTGCACGACTTCAGCCTCTGTTTGAGCTCTCTTTTGCTCTGGTCCAGCCCTTTGAAGTGTGTTTTGGGTGGAGGAGAAGGAAGAGATGGTGATGGAGAAGGAGCCCTTGATGGAGGAAGTGAAGGAATAAAGGTTGGTGTGTGTATGTTGTATTGTTGTTGCTTCTTCCTTTCTCCATCTCTCTCAAGGTCTCTCTTTGATCCCTCTTGTGTTGGATCAGTTATGAATGGGGGTGTAGATGAGGTGCTTGTGTTTATGCAACAACAAGAAGAGGTGGAAGAGAGAAAAGGTGTGTGAGTTGGTGATTATTATTGGTTGTTGTTGTTATTGTTTCTCTCCCTCTCTAAAACAGTCCCCCCCCCCATGTGTTTGTTGTTATGCACATATGAAAAGGTGTGCTTGGAAGTGAAGGACCAGCCAAGAAGAGGGTCTCCCAAGGCTGAGGTGGTGAAGCGGAGGTGGTGGTCGAGGTGGAAGCGGTGTGCTTGCGAGCCCCACATCTCCCCCTTCCCTCTCCTCTCTTTTGGTGAGTTTTCCCCCTTCTTTTTCTGATTTTTTAAGCATATATGGGTGTGTTTGGGGTATGCATGCCTTGTGGTTGAGTTTGGGTGCATGTGGGGGCATGGGAGTTGGTTTGGAGGCTTGGGCGCGCGCGGGCGCGCGCGCTGATGCGGGCGCGCGCTGGGTTGCGCAGGAGCGCGCGTGCGCACGCGCAGGGGTGCACGTGCGTGCGCGCGGGCGCGCGGGGTGGTGCTCGCGTGCGCGCGCGAGCGTCGCGCGCGCGCAGTGCGCCAACGTGCGCGCGGGGCACCGGGCCCATGCCCGGGGGCTCCCGGGGGTGCGTGCGGTGCTGCCCGAGGCCGTTTTGGGCGTGCGGAGGGTCGGCACCCTCGGGTGGGTGTTCGGGGGGCTCGGGCACGCGTGCGTGCGTGCATGCATGCGTGCGTTCGAGCCCGTTTGCGTGCATGTCTAGCCTTAGGCATGCCTAGTTGATTTTTATGTGTTTGTTTATGGTTATACTCATCATTTTGGTACCCCCCTTAACTTGCAGACCTCGTCGGATGGGATGCGCGTCGATCCGGGTATCGGTGAGTGGTTTGATTCCAACCCTTCCGGGAGCGCTCGATGCACGTAGTCGTGCTTCGCGCTTCCATGGGGCTTTAATTGCACCCTAAATATGTTAGATATCATGCATGCTAGGTTGTATAGCTCGTATATTGTGTAGAACCCCTATTCTACCTTATACTTGCCTATGTATTGTATAGAATATGGCATGACTTAGGTTATTTTGTTGAATTACTACCTGTATTATTAATTGAACATATCCAGCATGTCTAACTTGGGTTAATAACGGGGTGTATGCGTAATAATCCCGATTTAGTACTCGAGGGTATGGTATAGTTGTTGCACCCATCTTGTTGGGGCAAAACTATGACCAGCTTCGAGAGGGAATGAGGCATTCCCTCTCTCTCGCCCTCCCTCATTTCGCGAACCGAGTGAGTAGATGTAGTTCCTACTTGACTCGGGTTCGCTTGGAATTATTGGCATACACCTATTGTCGCGCGGATCGCGCTTAACCCTCCCTTTTGAGTTGGTGATATCCAACGCCTGCTTAAGTCGTACTTATGTGATTGAATATTTACTATGCCCTCGTATGCATGTTTAAGTAAGTTATCCCTGGGTAATTAATGGCATATTCTATATATGCCTATTTAGGCCGTGAGCCTTGTTTAATGGGATTAGACAAGTGTATGACCTCCTATGGGGTCGTACCATGCCTTTGACACTTAGAATAAAATGTCTTCCCCGCATCTGAGTTATGCGCCCTGGAGGGAATTCATGAGAATTCATTGCGCTTATCGATGTTTGATAACCGATGATGACGGATCCATAGGGATCGTATTCGCGGGTGTCGAGTGTTCTTACATTCGTCGGTTCCGAGTAGAGACTACCCGGCGTAGCAGAGTCTGGTGAGGAGCCCTCCCAGATACTACTCATGACGCGTGTGGGTGTGCCCATACGGCTGAGGTAGTGATCGTGGGAGGCTAGTCTAGTAGAGGCCTGAACCCTGTGAGATGCCAGGGGCCACCAGGTAGTATGGGCCACACCGGGAGAGACTACCGGAAGACGAGTGGAGTAGAACAATGGACCTTTTCCCCAAGAGCCTATGTCACCCCGAGGAGGGGGTGAGGGTGAGGGTGTAGTGGGTCGGCGTGGGTTCGATCTGCCAGTTTGTGCAATCTCCCAAAATCCTATGTCACCCGTCGGGGTGAGGGTGAGGGTGTTGGTGTGAACGGGGTGGGCTCGAGTTGATACTCGACCCACTAGCTTGTGTAGTAGGTTTTCCTATGGGGTTCGCGCTGCGAATAAGTAGTAGCTCTTACCTTCGTCGGCTCCGAGTAGAGACTACCCAGTGTAGTAGAGTCCGGTGAGGAGCCCTCCCAGATACTACTCATGAAGCGTGTTGGCGTGCTCATACGGCTGAGGTAGTGATCGTGGGAGGCTAGTCCGGTAGAGGCTTGAACCCTGTGAGGTGCCGGGAGGCTGGCAAATAGTATGGGCCACACCGGGAGAGACTACCGGAAGACGAGTGGTGTAGAGCAGCAAGTTTTGCCCTCCAAGTCCCTAGGCTCACCCCGGTGGGGGCTAGGGCGAGGGCGAGGTATGGTTGCACCGCCGTGTGACCTTGTTAACCGTTGGGTTTCTACCCATGGTTTCCTTGATAGGAGATTGCCTTAGGATCGAATGTTGTGTTGGTGTTTGGTTTCTGACAACTCACTGAGCTTGTAGCTCACCCCTCGCTTATGTTTTTTCCCAGTTGACGCTGAGTCGGATCCAAGAGAAGAGCTCCCCTGCCGCCATCCGAGTAGGAGACCCGCGTTCGCGTTGGATGTCTTGCGAGTCGGAGGCTATCAGCATTCCCTTTTCATTGTATGTATTATACTTGTGCTTGTGCACGGTATGTAGACTGTTGATGTCAGTTATTGTATATATTGGCTCTCACAGGACAGTTGATTGTGTACTCTAGTCTGTAATATGTTTTTCAATTACAGACTTAGTCATTTGAGCTTCCGCTTTTTGTATATATTTGATGTCAGTTACTTGTGTATTGTCTTTTCTATTGTGGAGTATTTATTTGACCTTGTGTATGGATTACTGATATCATTTATATATTTGCCACGTCTCGGGGACGGCCGCCCTGGGGCGTGACACTCCTAGTCATCTCCCTATTGAGTCTTCTCTGATCGAGTGTGATCCTCCGACCTCCTGTCCCATTCCTCCTGTAGATGCTTCTTCTAGTGGTGCTCTGCCTTTCGCACCTAACGTCCCTCTTCCGATGTGGATCTGAGTTGCGTCATCCACCTACCCGCTTCAGTTTTGATGATGGACTCCCTGATCAGTTTGGTTTTGCTTTATTGAGTTCCTATTCTTCACAACTTCAGACTTTTCTTACAGCTATTCATGCTCATCGGGAGCCCTACCAAGAGGCAGTTCAGCACCCTGAGTGGCGACAAGCAATGGATGAGGAGTTCCAGGCATTTCAGGAGACCCATACATGGGATGTTGTTCCTCTTCCTAGTGGTGTAGAGCCTACCAGTTGTAAATGGATTATTAAGGTCAAGCATCGACCTGATGGATCTATTGAGCGACACAAGGCTCATCTCGTTGCGCGCAGTTTCACACAGGAGTATGGGATTGATTATGAGGAGACATTGTCCCCTATTACTCAAATGACCATTGTTCGTACTATTCTCGCCGTTGTAGCCACTCGTCATTGGCCTCTATTTCAAATGGATGTGAAGAATGCCTTCCTTAATGGAGATTTATCAGAAGTTGTCTACATGCAGCTAGCTCCTGGTCTTCATACTCCTCCTCAACATGTCTGTCGTCTTCAACGTGCTATTTATAGTCTTAAACAGGTACCCCATGCGTGGTTTGGACACTTTTGCATTGTTATTGTGACGGCTAGTTTTGTTGAGAGTTCTCATGATCACTCCTTGTTTGTGCGATCATCCTCAAGGGGCCAGGTGATTCTACTTTTGTATGTGGATGATATGATCATTACGGGTGATGATTGAGCTGATATTACTCGTGTGAAACATCTCAGTAGACAGTTTTAGATGAAATATCTTGGTACTCTTTGCTACTTCCTTGGACTTGAGATTGCTCAGAGTAAGCAGGGGATTCTTCTCTCACAACAGACATTCTTGATCATGCAGCAATATTCGACACTCGCACAGTTGAGACCCCTCTTGAGCTTCATGTAAAGCAACGTCCTACTGATGGAGAACTTCTTCCAGACCCTACACTATAAACAGGTTGTGGGTCAGCTTGTGTATCTTTGCATCACTAGACCTGACATTGCTCAGCCGTCAGTATTGTTAGTCAGTTTGTCTCTGCTCCTCGTTCGGTTCACTATGACGCTCTCATGAGGATCCTCATATATTTATGTGGGATTGTCACTCAATCATTCTATATGTCATCATCTTCATCTCTTGTTCTTTGGGCTTA
The DNA here is from genome assembly GCA_030737845.1 of Acorus calamus. NCBI lineage: Eukaryota > Viridiplantae > Streptophyta > Magnoliopsida > Acorales > Acoraceae > Acorus > Acorus calamus. The sequence goes on along the minus strand of CM060875.1, from coordinate 10,670,321 downwards.
CACTGATGATGATTGTGCCGGAGATCCTATTACACTTCGTTCTACTACAGGCTTCTACATTTTTCTTTGGGACTCTCTTATTTTCTGGAGCAACAAGAAACAAGATATAGTTTCTCTTTCCAGCACAGAAGCTGAATATCGAGCGATGGCCACCATGACTAAAGAGATTGTTCATCTTAGACGTCTCTGGTCGATCTTGGAGTTGATGTTTCTGGTCCTACTTCACTTTATTGCGATAATCAAGCACTATTCAGATTGCTAGCAATCCAATTTTTCATAAGAGGACCAAACATATTGAGATTGATTGTCACTTCATACGTCTGCACTTCCTTGCTCATACACTTACGCTTCCGCATGTTTCTTATATTGAGCAGCTTGCTGACTTCTTTACGATGTCTCATCCCATTCCACGATTTGAGTCTCTTGTCCGCAAACTTGCGTTGTTTGATCCACCTTGAGTTTGAGTAGGGGTGTTAGATTATATATGTCTTGTATTATTGGGTTACACATGTATTGTTTGTCGGTGTGGGATTCGTCGAGTGTCGGAGAATCTGCGCTTCGGCATGTGTGGGGGTTCTTCGGGGATTAAAATCCGGTGCGCGCCTTGGCAAGCTCGATTGGATCATCTCTCAGAAGGGTGGTGGGGTCTCGTTCCTGGTTGGGGTGCCCGACAGCGGCTCAAGGGGATTCCGGTGTGTGTGTGGTCACCACCTGCTTTTTCGAAAAGCAGAAAAAGTTGGGTCGGATTTGGTTGTCTACGTGGGGGAGTTTGTGGGGTCTCCGCTCTGAGACATGGATATACCGTACACAGAGGTGAAAAACAGGTAATCCTATTCTGCTTCAGGGGCTTGACTAGAGGAGTTTTGGGACAAACGGGGGTGTAGGTGTGGGGCGGCTAGTGGTTTTGAGCCGTCGGGTAGGGGGCGGATAGTTAGGGTTAGCCTCCAGGGCCTGGGTGGATTTGGGCAGAACTTCGGTAGGAAATGGATTTGGTTTTGGCAGAGGCTAAACCTAGTTTAACCTGGTTTCGGATGGTGGATTGGGAGGGTGGATTTGTTTGAAAAATGGGTTTTTCTCTCACAAATGAATCTCTATCTCTCTCTCTCTCAAAGGATTTCAAGGAGCGAGTGTGGGTTGGGTGTTGAAGATTTGGAATGGGAATGTGTGGATGATGTGAATTTAAGATGATGAATGGTGGATGTTTTTGAAAGGCTTGGGACCCCCTCTATTTATAGTATAAGAGGCAGGGGAGTATCCAGGGGGTAATGTGATGAATTGGATAATAGTGTATTTGATTAGACCCCTCATTAATTCTCTGTTTCTTCTGTCAGAGACTAGGTGAGGGGCGGCTAGTTAAAACTAGAAGCCTAAGATGGGGTGGCTACTTCCTGGTAGCCTCCCCCACATGACCTGCCAAACGTCCCATCATTGACAAGCGGTGGCTTGGGTCGGTTACTTGGGTTGAACCGATCAAGATGGGGCGGCTAAATGTCACAACCCACTGCAATGATAAGTATTTAATGCTGCTTTATGTCCAATCCAGGGAAGCGGTTTAGGGATGGGCGGCTAGTTAGGGTTAGCCGCCCCTTTCCAAGGACTTAGCTTTCTAAGTGTTTTGGGCTAGGGTTTCTAGGTTTTGTTTTTCTAGGATTATTTTTTATTGAATGTCCAAATGTGGGTTATTTCTTTAGTTTACTTGAAGTATTTCTGTCTTTCTGGGCGGTTAAAATTGGGGTATCTACAATTATCCTTCATCGGACGAAGTCTTTGCGCGAAACAAGAAAGACTTCGACCGATGATAAGGAAAGAGACCCCTATTTTGGCCGGCCCGACCTTCAAGAAGTTTAAGACAACACGAACAACACTATTCAGGGAGTTGATTTAGACTGTTAGAGGCTAGGTCTTAACTAGAATTTTCAATCGAAAGGATGATCCAGGTGGAAGGCGAGAAAAGTAAATGGTGAGTGATCCAACCCGCGGTCAAGGTTCTTAGCTATCAAGCACGGAGCAGCCCAACGTCAGTTTCCTTGTGGCTACCATTCCCGTGCTTGGAAAAACTCAGCAAGGAAGGGATATCGCCGACAGAAAGCAAGTAAAGAGTTGAATTGGTGAATTGGATCATCCGAAGGATAAAAACTCTGGAAAAGAACCAGAACTAAAGAAATTCAAACTGAATGGTATGAAAGTGTGGTGAAACTTCAGAAAAGTCATGTTTAATCAAGTAGTGCTTCGAAATAAACCAATACTTGGCAGTTTATTTTTTAGAAAACTTGAAATTAGGATTGGAAATAAGTTAGAAAGGGGTAGCCGCCCAAGAGGGGGCGGCTACTCATGGGTAGCCGCTCCATTATTGGGTCCCTTATAACCGAATAAGGTCTCTCTCTCTCTCCCCACTTTTCAAAACGGTTTTCTTTCTTCCCTCTCTCTTCCCTTTCATTTTGAAACTGAAAAACCTTGATTTTAAACACTTTGAATCCTTTGATTTTTCCTTTCATCATTCCTTTCTTTCCTGATTTCAAAGCCCTAGATTTTCTTGAATCTCTTTTTTTTGCGTGAAATCGGGGGAGATGACAAAAGGAAAGAAGACGGCGTCAATTGTAGATACCCCAATTTTGACCGTCCAGAGAGACAGAAATACTTCAAGTAACACCCAAAAATATCCCACATTTGGACATCTAAATAGAGAACCGAAGTTCAGGAAACCGGAAACCCTAGCCCTAGCCCTAGCCCTAACCTAAACCCAAACCCTAACCCTAGCCCTAGCCCTAACCTAAACCCAAACCCTAACCCTAGCCCTAAGCTAAAACCAGAAAACCAGAAACCCAAAAACCATAAGTCCCTGGCATGGGGCGGCTAGACCTAACTAACCGCCCCATACCAGGCGGCTAGTTAGCACTAGCCGCCCCCTGGCCGACTTTGGACCAGTCCCCTGGATGGGACATAAAGCAGTATTAAATGCTGATCATTGCGGCGGGTGATGATCTTTAGCCGCCCTATCTTAGCCGGATCAACCCAAGTAACCGATCCAAGCTACCGCTTGTCAGAGATGGAACGTTTGGCAAGTCATGATAGGGGCGGCTACCAGGAAGTAGCCGCCCCATCCTGGGCGGCTAGTAAGCACTAGCCGCCCTTCACCTGGTCCTGACAGAAGAACCAGAGAATTAATGAGGGGTCTAATCACACACACTATTAGCCAAGCCTCTCTATTACTCTGTGGACATTCCCCTGCCTCTCTTTTACTATAAATAGAGGAGGTCCCAATCCTTCAATCAACCCAAAATCAACATCCACAATCCAAAAGACACCAATACACAACCCACAATTCACATTCCCTTTCCCCACTAGAAATCCCAAGAGAGAGAGAGAGAGAGAGAGAGAGAGCCCTGTTGTGAGAGAAATACCCATTTCCCTACATAAAATACCATCTCATTCCACCCTCCAGAAACCCGGGCTAAACCTAGCTTAGCCTCTGTCCAAAACCAAACCCATTTCCTACCGAAGTTCTGCCCAAACCAGACCTGGCCCCGGATGGCTAAACCCTATTAGCCGCCCCTCACCAGATGGCTTGATCCCACTAGCCGCCCCCTATACACACCCCATTTGCACCCCTATGTCCTAGACTCCTTTAGTCAAGCCCCGGAAGCAGAATAGGATTATCTGTTTTTCACCTCTGTGTACGGTATATCCGTTTCTCAGAGCGGAGACCCCACAAACTCCCCACGTAGGTGATCAAATCCAACCCGACCTTTTCCTGCTTTTAGAAAAAGCAGGTGGCGATCACACAAACCCTGGAATCCTCTTGAGCCGCTATCGGGCGCCTCAACTAGGAACGACACCCCTCACCCTTCTGAGAAGACGATCCGACCGAGCCCGCCAGGGCACGCATCCGATCCGCATCCTCGAAGAACCTTTCCGACGATACCGACCGCCGGATCCTTTCCGACAGCACCGACAGCCTCGGAGGCTTCCGACGATACCGACAAATCTGACGATCACGGTGGGACCTCCCTCGTGAAAAACAACAAAAGATAATCCTCTTCTGCCCCCTTTTACAAGCTTGACAAGAATGCTATCAACCCTCTAGGAAGGTTAGAGTTTGCCACCCCTCGAATCAGATCCTCCTCTACTTCACATCACTGCATCATTTACTGCTTTGTAACCTGCACACCGCTGCGCAATCCTTTACTGCTTTGTAAGCTGCACACAGCTGCGCAATCCTTTACTGCTTTATAAGCCGCACACAGCTGCGCAATCCTTTACTGTTTTGTAAGCTGCACACCGTTGCGCAATCCTTTACTGTTTTGTAAGCCGCACACCGCTGCGCAATCCTTTACCGCTTTATTTACTGCTTTATATCTACATTCGTTTCCTTAAATCATTTCACACGCATCATGGAATCCCGCATAGAGGAGGAGATACTAGAGGAAAGAATCCACCAAGAGGGTCAGGCCACGCAATTCCTAACCCATCTAGAGGAAAAGATGGCCAGTCTAGGATACCAATCCATAGAGGACATGTTTCATGACCTCGCCGACTACCGCCAGGTCAAAGTCCTAAGACAGGAGGCCCCTGTCAAAACCCCTAAGGCCGTTCCCAAAACCCCGTTCACACCCAGTCACTCGGTCAACCCGAGCGTCTTTTCGTTCACCCCCCTTTCCCCCACGAATCCAATATTCCCAACCGTTTCCACCCCAGGCCCTTACCAGGCCACCCCAAACTCGGGACCGCTAGGTAGCCCTCCTAGGGGAGAAACGCTGGATGAAACCATTCGGAGAATCCTCTCCGAGACTGGTCCCTCAGCCCCCAAGCATATGTCTCTACATAACCTGAGACAAATCCCGTCAGTCCACCTACCGGAGGGATTCAAAATCCCCAAATTCCGCCGGTATAACGGTCGTGGAGACCCAGACATTCATTTAACTGCCTTTTATCTAGACGCACGCCCGTTTCTAGATAATCAACCTCTGCTAGTCTTCCTCTTCCAGAAATCATTGGAAGGAGAAGCACTAAAATGGTTCTCCACCCTCCCTGTAGATCACTTGTCGAATTTCTCGGCTGTAAGCGAGAAATTCTTGGGCTGCTATGGTTACCAGAGGATTAGAACCCCCTCTATTTCAGATTTAACCGTAGGGAGAATGAGGCCTAGGGAGGAATTCGAACAATACTTATCTTGGTGGCACACGCTTGTCCACCGAACCGGCCTGCAACTCATAGAATGTTAAGAAATTGACATGATGTTACAGAGCCTGAGTCCAGAGCTTCGTACGAGCCTTTCGTATGGAGACTGTACTACGTATCAGCTTCTAATTGACCGCCACAACAAGATTTCCCGTTGTGCAGCCCCAGTAGTCCAAACCCAGTCCCCACCTATCAGCCATAGGGTTGGAAAACCGCCTCGTAAGGCATAAACCCCCACGGTAGAGGGGATTATTACACAAGTATCGGCACTCTACCTGAACGGAGCACGAGTTCCTGATCGAGGAATGGCTCCAAGACAGTACACGTCCGGTTCATCCGGATATGCGCCACCTCGGTCAATCAACCAAAACTTCACTACTCGATCAGTACCCGTCCCCGTGCCGATACAACAAAACCCCGCAACCCATGATTCCCCAATCCAGGCCCCCTCAATCCGAAACCAGGACCACAACAGGAGACCCTTCTATCCTATCCCCCCAAGAACGCAAGGCATAACCCCTGGAGAACCCGCGCGCAGCCCCCGTGATAAGGCTGCACCTTCCTCCGTCTACGGCCCAAGATGGTCAAATAGAAGAGTTAGCTATCCTCCCCTTCCAGAAACCCTAGGGAACATCTTCAGAGCCTTATTGAAGGGCAATGGCATTTCCTTACCCATGGCTAGACCTTCGCCTATCGGTGCTGACCCCACCCGTTTTTGTCAGTATCATCGACATCACGGCCACACCATCGAACAATGCTCCTCGTTTCAAGACATTGTCTACAACCTTGATGAAAAGAGGCACTTAGACTGGGCCACCATCAGGGGACTCAAAAACAACCTAGTTACAAAATCCCTAGAAGTCAAGCCAGCCCCAGAAACCCCCAGCCCTGTAGAAGCCATAACTCAAGACCCAAGGCTAGCCATGAGGGCTTCCTTGGAAGAACCAGAGAGCCTAAGCTATGAAAGCGTCTACACCATAAAAACCGCTGACCACGAAGAGCAACCCAGAATCCTCTCAGGCGGCTTAATCCTACCAGCCTCTTCCCCCGTCCTACCAGTCCCCTCCCCCATTCTCCCCAGACACACAAAGCTCCCCCTCCCTAAAAAACTCCAACCATTATCCCCCTCACCAGTTAACGAAGGCCTATACCTATCGAAGCAAAGCCCCCGAACCACCATTGACGCTCTGAACCATCATACCACTAGAGCAGGCAGAATTTTCAATGCTGTCCCCTCTTATAGACACCCCCTGCCTGAAACAGAAACTGAGGAGCCCCGCACTGGAGATAAGATTGACATCCTAGACCAACTCTGAAAAATCCCCGCAAAGATTTCCATTTTAGAGCTAATCGAAACCTCATAACACCACCAGCAAGCTCTAGGAATGTTCCTAGAAAGAATCCAAGTCGACCCACAAATCTCTACCCTAGGCATACCATTAGCTCTAGCCACCGCAGGACTAGGGCCCACCATAACCTTTAGACCTAAAGAAGAGGTTCATGACAAGGTCATTAGCACCTCAACCCTATGCATAACAATTAACCTCGAAGGATACTCGGTGGATAAAGTTCTAATTGACACCGGAGCAGGGGTAAACCTCATATCACTACAAACCTTTGAGCACATTGACGGACGCATAACTACACTCTTCGAAACAGACACCCGTATATTCACCTATGACAAAATGGCTCGTCCGGTTCTAGGCTTTAAAGACTTCCGATTAAAAGTAGGGCCACTAGAAACTAGCACTAAAGCTTACGTCCTAGAAATGGATTCAGATTATAATATGATTCTAGGACGCAAATGGCTAGCATCCATAAAAGGGGTCTCCTCTCCCCTACACCAATGTTTGAAATTCCCCTTGGGAGGTCGGATAATCAAAATACAAGGGGACGCGATCAAAGGACCTAAATCGAGGTTCGCTGATAATGAAACTATCGCTGTAAAAACCGGTAACTCAAAACCCGTAGAAGCCACCATCCACATCTTAGATTTCCCAGCCAATTGGCTAAATCCCCGGAACACTCTCTCCGTTACCACAGAGACAAGCCACCCTAGACTTAAGAACCCTGGCTGGCATATAATGGGGACCATGGGTTATCTTCCTGGGGGAACCTTGGGACAAGAAAATGGGATCTTGGACCCCATCGAACTCCCGGCATGGCTAGATAAAAGGGGCATCGGCTCATCCAAGCATCGCCCTAAACTAAAGGAAAGATACAATTGGAGGTTGTATGAACATTTCGTAAGAGGGATAATCGTAGAGCCCGCCGAAGAGGTCATATGCCCCTACCCCCTGGACCCTATTTCGGAAAGAGAGCCAGACTATCTCTCTGGCTCCCTAGAATGGCTATTCCCACACCCTGATAAACACCTACACACACTCACTGGCAGACGATAAAAGTCCAGCTGACCCAGCCTCCTTTTCTCGCAGTGCTCAAGCATCGCAGCAAAGGAGCGCCAGCTGCTGGAGGAAAGTCGGTTGAAACACTTCCACCAATCCAGTAGGTTGTAAATAATAAGTGTCTTTTCTGTTCAAAAAAAAAACAAAAAAATAAAAATAAAAATAAAAATGGAAACCAAAACCCTAGGATCCCTGTTCGACAATGATGACTTCACCTCGGCATGGCACCCCTTTAGCGATGACTCTGATCTCCTGAATAAATTACATCGTCTAGCCAGTCAAGCTAAAAGTCCCGACCCTAGTGCCTCGTCCAAAACAGTCAAACCTACTAGGAGTCAAATTCCTGACCAGATCATTAGCAGCTTAGAAGAGTATAGCAGGACCATATTAGGTTTAGAAAAATTTGAATCAATAGCAGTTATAGAAGAACCAGACCTAGATAGCATAGAGAACCTAGACGATGGTCTAGGGGTCTTCGAAATCTGTGATGAGGACGATGAAGAAAAAGAGGACCTATCTAAAGAATTCAAGCAGAGCCTTCAAAGGTTCGATGAAAAGACAGAAGAAGCAGACGAGAAGATAGAGGAGCTAAACCTGGGGACAAAGACTGACCCCAAAATCATTTCAATTTGCGCAGGACTAAATCGCGATGAGAGAGAGGGCCTGGTTAAAATATTACATGAGTATAAAGACGTCTTTGCATGGTCTTACAAGGACATGCCTGGACTCGATACCTCGTTAGTCAAACATCAGTTAATCTTTGAACCAAACGCAAAGCCAGTAAAACAAAAACTGAGACGCCTTCATCCCGAGGTGGCTTTAAAAATCAAAGATGAGGTTGACAAACTCCACCAGGCTAAATTTATCCGGGTAGTCTTATACCCAATGTGGGTAGCAAATATCATTCCAGTGTCCAAGAAGGATGGGAAGATCCGGATATGCATCGACTTCAGGGACCTCAATCGAGCGTGCCCAAAGGATGACTTCCCACTCCCACATATTGACTTCCTTGTTTACAACACGGTAGGGTATGAGATGCTCTCATTCATGGATGGCTTTTCTGGATACAACCAGATCCGGCTGGCAGAAAAAGACCAAGAAAAGACTTCTTTTACCACACCCTGGGAACTTACTGCTACATTGATGCCTTTCGGGCTCAAAAATGCAGGTGCAACATATCAAAGGGATATGACCTTAATATTCCATGATATGATGCACAAACTAGTAGAAGTATATGTGGATAACATCTTAGTTAAATCAAGGACTCGAGTAGGACACGCAGACATACTCAGGCAAGTACTACAGAGATGCAGGGAGTATTCACTTAAAATGAATCCAAAGAAATGTCGCTTTGGGGTCTCCTCTGGGAAACTTTTAGGATTCATGGCAAGTAAGCGGGGGATAGAAATAGATCCGACCAAGGCAAAAGCCATCGCCCAAATGCCCCCACCTAAGAACCTAAAAGAATTGAGGGGGCTCGTAGGAAGGTTGCAATTTATTAGGAGATTTATTTCACAACATGCTGAAAGGTGTCGCGCCTTTTACAAACTGTTAAAAGGGGGAGTCAGATTTAATTGGGATAGTGAATGCCAAAAGGCCTTTGATAATTTAAAAAAGTACCTTCTTAATCCCCCAGTCCTTTCGGCCCCAGTGCCTGGATGACCCCTGCTCCTCTATATAGCTACAACTAAGGAAGCCATTGGTGTAGTGCTTGCACAACACGACGACATGGGAAGAAAGGAAAATGCCATTTACTACCTGAGTAAAACCCTGATTGAATATGAAAAAGCCTACCCTCCTACAGAAAAAACTTGTCTAGCATTAGTATGGGCTTCCCAAAAGTTGCGACATTACTTTCTTGCCCACAAAGTCAAATACTTTGCCAAAATGGACCCAGTAAGGTTCCTATTTGAGAAAGCCGTATTAACTGGACGCTTAGCCCGATGGCAAGTACAGTTAAACGAGTTTGACATCACGTACACGACTCAAAAATCCATCAAAGGGCAAGCTATTGCTGACCACCTCGCTCAACTACCCCTCCCTGATTACGAACTAGTAAAAACAGACTTCCCGGACGAAGAAATATTTGCGCTTATTGAAGAAAAGAATAGAGAGACGTGGACGCTATACTTCGACGGAGCGGTCAACGAAAAGGGAAAGGGAATAGGAATAGCACTAATCTCACCCGAAGGCATCATTATCCCATGAGCGTTTCAGCTTACGTTTAAAGCCACCAACAATATTGCTGAATACGAGGCCCTGATAGCAGGTTTGAAGGCAGCCCTAGCCCTAGGAGCCAAAAATTTAGACATCATTGGGGACTCCCTCTTAGTGATCCGCCAAACTCTTAAAAAATATCAGACTAGAGACCCAAAACTGAAGCCGTACAGAGAACTAGCCATAGTCCTGCTAAAACAATTCCGTGAGGTTACTCACATTTTCATACCCCGGACCGGCAATATTCTTGCAGATTCTCTAGCCTCTTTAGCCTCATCGCTCACCTTCCCCTTATCTAGAACATCTAAAACAGTCACTATCCAAAGACTGGAAGCACCTGCCACCGAACTCTGTGACTGTAAAACTCGAGATCTCCTTAAAAAGAACCAAACCAACAAAAATGCTGGTACCACGGAAATCCTAGCCCTTGAACTAGGAGATATGGACGACGGAAATCCCTGGTACTTTGACATAAAAAATTACCTTGAAAATGGTTCGTTCCCAAGCTACGCTACTAGCAACGACCAGAAAATAGTTAAAAGGGTGGCAGTCAAATACTGCCTCCGGGGGGGATACTCTTCCGTGCCTCCTTCAATGGGGAACTACTCAGGTGCTTGGACGACAAAGAAGCATATACCATTGTAGAAGAAGCTCACTCTGGAGTATGCGGAGGACACGTCAACGCCCAGATGCTAGCAAAAAAAGTACTAAGAATGGGCTACTATTGGCCCACGCTTGAAGGGGAATGCAACAAGTACGTTAAGCGTTGTATCCAATGTCAAACTCATGCCAATAAAATACACACACCAACATCTTCTTTACATCCCATGACTTCACCATGGCCCTTCTCTATGTGGGCATTAGATGTGATAGGACCATTCCGGGACACTATAGAAAACACCACCCAAAAAGCCTTCATCCTCACCGCCACAGAATACTTTACCAAATGGGCTGAAGCCGAGTCCTATGTAGTAATTAAAAGCTCTACCCTAGCTCGTTTTATCCGCACTCACATCCTTGCACGGTTCGGTACCCCCAAGGCGATTATAACTGACAATGGTCCCCAGTTCATCTCCCAAGAATTCCGAGACCTATGCAATAAACATCATATAGAACTTCATCATTCAACGCCATACTATCCACAGGGGAACGGACAAGCAGAGGCCACCAACAAAACCTTGCTCAAAATTATAAAGAAAACAGTAGAAACCCACAAGGCTACCGATTGGCCTGATAAATTGGTAGACGCCCTTTGGGCATACCGAACCTCCATTAGGACACCCACTGGTCAAACCCCCTATTCACTCACGTTTGGGGCCAAAGCAGTAGTGCCCTACGAAATCCTTGTCCCATCCTTAAGAATAGTACTAGAAGAAGACCTCCAAATTGAGGAAAGAAGAGAGGCACTCCTACTATGCCTCGAACTACTAGATGAGAAAAGATTAAGAGCGGCAGACTATGCCCAGGCCTACCAAAGAAGGGTGGCAAGGACATTTGAAAAGAAGGTAATAAAAAGAAAATTTGAAATTGGGGAACTAGTACTTAAGCAAATCATACCATCAAGACAGCCTCACCCAAGAGGGAAGTTGCAACCCACATGGGAGGGACCTTATGTGATCACCCATGCCTATTCCCGGAATGCCTACCGCTTGGTAGATGCCGAAGGAGTCGAGGTTTCAGGTTCGTGGAACGCACTTTATCTAAAGAAATTCCATGCATGAATAGCTTTCAATACTTGAGAACTATTATTCTTTCTTCCTGCAATTTCCAGCGTTTAGTACTTGATGATAGAATTATAAGACTCTCAAAGATAAACTTGTATCTATTTGAACACATCTCCGCTAAATTATGCCACTTCATTCACACACGTATAACTGAACTAGATTTACTTGATGGAAGAGAAATTGCCTACCCCGTAGACTGGGACAATTTAAAACCCCCAAAGCAAAACCTCCCTTATTTCCGCCCCACTCGTATTAACCCTAGGTCAAAATGAGGAGTTACCTAGACCTGGCATATGTCCCAAAACTGGCTCTGGCACTATACAAATACTTCTAGAGGGGAAGCACGAAAAGAACCAGGGTGAAAAACAGAAGAGCTCCCCCTCAAACAAAAAAAAAGCAGGTAATGAGAGGCCAACAAAAGAAAAATAACACCCAAGTGAACGGGTTAAACTCTCTATTTTAGCAGGCTTTCACGCCTTTACGCACGGTATACGCTAGACAACGGCTATACCAGTACAGATCCAAACAACGGACTGTACTTTTCACCCAAAATAAAGAAGTGATAAAAAGAAGAAAGCCAGAGGGACCTAGAAAGTAGGACATATGCTAGACTGGGACAATTCTAAAATATTGCCCGAAAGGAAGATATTACTCTTACCCCATTCCCCCCCCCTTTTTATTTTCGCAATGGATTCAAAATTGGACTGTGTCTACCAGGAAAGGTGAAATTTTGACCAAAGGTAGATCATTTCCAGGTTTACAAATTACACACACTCACGTGAGTTCACTTAGAAACTTGCCTATCCAAAGGAAGTTTATCTAACTTGACTCCTAGTACACTCATGGATTTTTCAGCATGTTTAGAATAATACGATCAAGCATTTGAGAACCATGAACCTAGAAAAACCGGCACCTAAGGCCTATACCTTTCAAATACAACCCTGGTTTGGACATAGGTGACCACAAGGGCTCCTCCACAGGGACTTGATGGTATCTTTTACTTAAGAAGATCGAGAACATTGCCCTCTCACATGAAAGAAAAACCATTGAAGAATTAAAATGCCCACTTATGCCACAATACTTACGCATAAGTTCGCATTTTTCCTTTTCCAAAGCACCTAGGCATTCGATTTTCTTGAAATATTAAAATTGACCCCCCCCGTACCAATGATAAGATTACCCCCACCTACATTCATTCTACGCCCTTCAGCACATGCTTGAGAGAAAATTGTCCCACTTTCACACGCACTTAAAAGTTTTTCGCTCACACACTTGGAATCCCTTCCTTGTATACTAAAGCATGGTTTCCCGCACTTTACTTTCTCGCATTATCTTTTCATTTACCTTAAGATGGATTGTAGCCCTTGACAATTCAAGCAAGAAAGAGCTCGAAAGTCAGTGCAGGGGCGCAATCCGGATAGATTTAACACTTGGACCATGGAAGGGATGTTTTTATAGGTCTCAAAGGTTGAAACGATCACAAAGGCTTTCAGCAGCAGCAGCAGGCAGGAGCAGCAGAACCAGACTACCCCAGGCAGGGGGCGGCTAGACCCGACTAGCCGCCTCCCTTTGGACGGCTAGTTCACACTAGCCGCCCCAGCCCTTTTGTTCCAGATAAGCATACCCCGGCAGGGGGCGGCTAAACACAGCTAGCCGCCCCTCTCTCGGCGGCTAGTTTACACTAGCCGCCCCCTGCTTGCTACCCTGATATCTGCTGTCATTCCCATTTTTAATCAAGTCTTCAAGTCTCCAATACCTGTTAAGAACATTTCTTTCCAAAAATTGCAACACACATTTCATACGCATATACCTTCATAAAACCAAAATGAATACACCTCGAAAAACGACCATATCTCAAAATCATATGTCCATCCATGAATCAAACCCATAAAGGCCAAGATTCATTTACACACACATACATGTTCATGAGAATTCAGCTAACTACACCAAACCATGCATACAAACGGGAAATTATAAAATTGTCCCGCCGAGACCATAAACATAGATTGTTTTCTAAAAACCTAAGAGAGTGCATAAAAGAGAGTCTTTATAAAAGAGTGAGGAAGAGACAGGTCCACCGAGAGCTCCAAAATTCCAAAATCTTGAGCTATACTCCACCAGAATATCACCTGAGTCAAAACAAAAGGAGAAAAGAATGAATTCCTCGCATATATACCATTCTTCTACCTAAAACCAAGACACAAAAAAGCTATACCTCGGCGTATCGTCATCCCCTGGAGCTGAGTAGGAGGAACATCCTGGCTTGGCTGAGAAGGGAGCGGTGGCTGAGGAGAGGACTTAACCTCTAGAGCATCAGGAGCGGCAGGAGTCTCTCGAACCGAAGACGCGGCCCTCGCATATATCCCACGACTCCGAGACACCGAAGGACGAGAAGCACGGCTGAAGGTGGCCCCAGTGGCCAAGGAAACTGAGAGAGAATGGTCAGGCTCAAGCGGAAGAAGGTCAAGGTCTGCTTCGGTCATGGAGCCCCCTCCAACCAATTTCCCCCTCATAGTCGCCTCCCAGAGATGGACCTGCTGCATATCTCTGTCTCTCCTCTCCAATATCTGTCGGAGGCGACTCTCTGTCCCTCTAGACCGATCCTCGATAGCCCTCAACCTCTCCTCCAACTCTCGTGCCCTCGCCTCTGATGCCCTGAGCGCCTCCTGATCCCTATCCCCGGCCGCCTGGAGAGAACGAACCAAGTCCCCCATCAAACCTCCAGGAACGCCCGCCAAAGCCTCCAACTCCGACACCCTCATTTGGAGGGAATCCCTCTCACGGCCTAGGGTAATGAAACCCTCCTCTCTCGAAGCCATCATGGACCTCAGCCGGTCCATCTCCTCCTCACCTCGAGAAGCCCTACCCCTCGCCTGGCCCAACTCCATTTGTATGGCCGTCAATTCATTCCGAGCCGCATCTAGCTCCCTCATCAGCTCGAGCTCTCGCTCGAAAGCCATGGAAGGAGGAGGGGCGGAAGAAGAAGAAGCGCCATCGGTCCTCGCTCTCGATAGAGTATCCACCTGAGCCTCGAGGACTCGGACCTGGTCCTGCAAGCGTCTCCGTTGCACCCGCAACGCCTCTATCTGCCTGGCCCACGCTTGGAGGTGCTCATTGGCGGTCTTGAGCCTCTTCTCCATCTCATTCAACTCAACCTGCAAAAAACAAATACCATTCAGAAAATATTCAAGCGAAGGAAAACTGAGAAGAAGAGAAGGATTTTTCAACTTACGTAAGCGTCCGGGATCTCCTCCTCCATCGTCCCGAGGATACCCGCATACTCCTGACGATACCAAGCTAGGTATTCGTCACTCAAAGTCACCTCAGGACGACGCTCCACCAAGACGCCTCGGCCCATCCATCCCGCCACATACGTAGCGTAATTCCTCGGGAGGTTCGTATCCCTAGGAATTCCAGCCACCGGAATCGAGGGGCGCCGCGGCAGAAGATCGGGCACCAACTGATGATAGCCAAGCTGGCGGACGACCCGGCTGATCGCATGGAACACGACCTCATTGAAATAGATCAACCAGACGTCTCGCGCCAGAGCCTCGGGAACCTCCTCCGGATAAGGCCTCCACGTCATCTAAAAAAAAAACATCAAAGATAGGAAGAGCGCTTAGTCAAAAGAAAACCAAATACAAGCCAAAGAAATTCGAAGAAAACTTATACCTCTTCCTCTGACAAGACGCGAAAGGCCTCCCAGAATTGGGCAAGGCGGTGCAAGCGGGAAGATCCCCGGGGTTCCCATCTCATAGCCCAAGGGAGGGCATGATCAAACAGAGCCAAAGTCGGACGATCGATGGCGAAATGCTCGTACCCGAAGATCTAGCAAAGCAAGAGGGAAATTATCATGATCAAAGTGAGCTAAACCAAGAATAAAACATTTACCACTTACACATACCTGAAGAAATGGCGCGAAGCCACCAAGATTCTTTCCCCCGGCCCTCTTGACTTTCTTCGAGAGCTCCGCAAAGAGATGGGCAAGCATCGCCGCTCCCCAGGCATAGCGTCCCATGCCCTCCAGGTCCCTCATCAGCAAGAGAGAGTGAGAGAAAACCTTATCGGAGGCCGTCGAAAAGAGGACCCGGCCGGAGAAGTAAAGATAGAACGCCCTCAACTCCCTCCGTTCCCTCTGTGGGCACGCGGCCGCCTCTCTCGCCTCGATCTTCGCCCGCCTCCTCTCGAAGCTAGCTACAGCTTCGCCCTTCTGACGCTCTGTAAAAGAACCGAGGCCATACTGCCCCGAAAGCCTCCCCAAAGGGATCCGGTTCAGCGTCCGCTCCCGCTCCACGAACTCCCATTCCCCTATCAACTCTCGAAACAGCCCCCTATAATCCGCAAGGATGGCCGCAATCACCGCTTCCCCTAAGACCGGAAGGCCGGTGATCCGATGGACATCCTCAAGGGTCAGCATAACGGCGCCAGTAGGGAAGATGAACGTGCAACTCTCCGGGTCCCATCTCTCCGCCAATGCCTCCACATATGGGCGATGGACGTGGAATGGCTCAATCAGATAGAAGGAACGGAAGCCCGCTCCGTCCACTAAACTCCTCTCCTCCTGCCCCAAGGCATCATACCACCGCTTCGTCCCATGCCGAAGGGCCCGGATGCGATTCGGCCGCTACGAAACGAACAAAAATGGGTTAGTCCAAAGCGATCGAGAGGTAAGGATCCAAGTCTAAAACGAACTCATTTTCTAGAAACCATGCTTAGCACAATAAAACTCCTACACATTAAAATCCAAAAAGAATAAAAAAGGGCATGAAATATGAGACTTCATACGAAAATTTACCCTCCTTTATTTGCAAAACATACCTATAAGATCACATGCTTTATCCACTTATCCCACCGTGGTCATTACTCGTATGCTTCATTTTCAAAATACCGCTTATCATGCTTGTATATACTTTCCACGAACTAAGCATATGAAGGAACTTCGACCCATAAACATGCATGCATATACTCCCTCTTATACTCCCTCTTACTCCACCCTGGTCAAATCCACATAAAAAAACATACTTTGAAGATTACATACATGCAAAACCATCACATTCAAGCATACCAAGCCATTCCCTTTCCTTTCCTTTATATGCATACAACAAACATGGATGTATGTATGAAGAATTATCTCCTCTTCTTTCTACAACCCATACCCGTTCACATGCTTACTATCCCACCGTGATTAACTTATACACAAGCATGCCTATTTATAACACACATATACGAGTATAATACACATATACAACCTGTTCATACCACCAAAACACATGCATATACGCCAAAAATAAAAAAGGCTAAGACTAAAATGTTAGGAACATACCACGGCCCGTGTGGACTAGGAGCGTCCACCTCGGCCTCGTCGGGGTCGTCCATCCCATCGTCATCCCCCTCCTCTTCATCCTCCTCAAACACGGCCTCCTCGGCCTCAGCCTCAACGCCCAAACCGGCCTCTGCAGCCCTGGTGCCCGTACCCTCAGCCTCCTCAGCCTCACCCCTAACCTCTCCTGTCCCCTCCACTCTCCCCGCGCCGGAGATAAACTCCGCAAAAGCCCTCATAGCCCTACTTTCCTCCTCAGCCCTGGCCTCTGTGGCCTCCCTGTCCAACATCCCAACAAGGGCATCCAACGACGCCCTCACATCTTCACTAACCCCCTCGGCCCCTACTCCCCTGGTTGCACCCTCAAACGATCCCCCGACCCCCAAAACCACCTCCTCGACCACCGCCGGTCGATCCCCATGCCTCCTTTTGCGTGTATACCCTATCATACTACTCCCAACCTTCGGGGCAGCCCCCAAAGGCAAATCCCCAACCTCACCCACGCCGATATCCACCGGCGGCACCTCCGTCACACCCATAGCCTCCCCCACTGTCGGTATCGTCGGGAAGGCCTCCGAATGGGCCGTGTGGTGTTGGTGCTTTCGAAAGGGGTCCCGGCGGTGCGCGGGTGCGCGTGCGTGTGTGGGGGTTCTTCGGGGATTCAGATCGGATGCGTGCCCTGGTGGGCTCGATCGGATCGTCTTCTCGGAAGGGTGAGGGGTGTCGTTCCTGGTTGAGGCGCCCGATAGCGTCTCAAGAGGATTCAGGGGTTTGTGTGATCGCCACCTGCTTTTTCTAAAAGCAGGAAAAGGTTGGGTCGGAATTGATCGCCTACGTGGGGAGTTTGTGGGGTCTCCGCTCTGGGATACGGATATACCGTACACAGAGGTGAAAAATAGGTAATCCTATTATGCTTCCGTGGCTTGACTAAAGGAGTCTTGGGGTCCTCTTCTTCCAAGCACACCCTTCATAGAGGCATAAAACCAAACACATGGGGGGGGGGGGGCTGATTTGGAGAGGGAGAGAAACAATAACAACAACCAACAATAAACACAAGCTCACACACCTTTCTCTCTTCCACTTCTTCTTGTTGTTGCATAAACACAAGCACCTCATCCTCACCACCATCCCAAGCTGATCCAACACAAAGAGGGATCAAAAGAGAGAGCTTGAAAGATAGAGATCAAGCAACAACATCTCCTTCCCTTGATCTTCCTCTTCACCTTGATCTCCTTCAACTTCCTCTCCTCCTTTACACACACAAAGAGGGGAAAAAGAGAGACCAAATAGAGGGAGAGAGAGCTCCATGAGAGGGTGAGAGAGGGCTGAAGTCGTAACATTTAGAGGGGATTTAATAGGCAAGGTCGGAGTGAAAGACCAAATCGTCCTCGGACTAAAATATCTGCGCAGCCTTCACGTAAACGACCATAACTTCCTCAATACAGCTCCGAATTTCACGATTCTAGTGGCATTGGAAAGCTAAGAAGATTATCTACAGTTTTCATGTTTACACCCAGATCAAATAACCTCTCCAGATATTCCAAAATCTAGGCTAAACATCTTACAGGGCTGCTGCCTGGATTTCTCAACTTCGGGGTATACTCGGAAAAATTCCCATATCTTTTGATTTAAGAATGCAGTTGATCCAATTCCACTTCTACATGGAAGCTATCTCAAAACTGAACATCTCGTAATAATATCGGATTTTTACCTCTTCATCTTGGATTTTAACAAAATCAAATCCGAATATCAATCAAAAACTGCATAATTCCAAAAACGTTATCGGAATTAAACGAAAATTTTATGGGCAGTACTAAACAGTACCAGGACCCATAATATGCAGTTATATTTCAATCAGAGTCCTCAAACACCAGAAGGTAGCTAAAAACCAAAAATTTTAGCGACTCTGATCGAAATTAGGACTCTAAATGACACATGCCTAACAAATAGTCTCATATGCATCTCGACAGCTGAAGGTACAAGAAGTGAATTATCCCACTCATGATTTGGAATTGGCAGCGGTGATCTTTGCTCTAAAGATTTAGAGGCATTATCTCTACGGCGAGGAGTTTGAAGTCTTCACTGACCATAAAAGTCTGACGTATCTGCAATCTCAACCAGAATTGAATAATCGTCAGAGTCGATGGGTTAAATTTTTGAAGGACTACGATTGCAAAATCCAGTATCACCCTTGCAAAGATAATGTGGTCACGGATGCGCTAAATCGTCAACCTTTGGGAATTTTATCGCACATGATGGTGGGTCAGTGGAAACTGTTGAATGAAGCGGCCGATCTTTTCAATTTGATACGTCCATCAGAAAAGGGTTTCATTGCACGGCTTGTTGTTAAGCCAGATCTCGTCGATGAAATAAAGAAGGCACAATTGGTGGATGACGAGTTGAAGAAGGTCTCATCCGACAATGACCAAGGATTTAGGCTGGACTTTGCCATTCGAGCTGATGGAGTCCTTTGTTTTCGAGGTCGTGTTTGCGTTCCTGCGGATGTCGAGTTGAGAAAGAGGATCCTTGATGAGGCACATAGATCTCGGTACACCATATACCCTGGTGGTATGAAGATGTATCAGAATCTCAAATTAAACTTCTGGTGGAATGGAATGAAGAAGGACATTGCGGAGTTTGTGTCGAAATGCTTGGTGTGTCAGAAAGTTAAGGCGGCACACTGAAGTCCAGCTGGAAAACTACAGCCATTGAAAATTCCAGAGTGGAAGTGAGAACATATCACCATGGACTTTGTAACTGACCTACCAAAGTCAAAGAAGGGACATGACGTTATTTAGGTTGTAGTGGACCGATTGACGAAGTCCACACATTTTCTGGCAATGCGCGTGAATGATTCGTGAAGTTATATGTTCGTGAAGTTGTTCGTCTTCACGGAGCTCCAATCAATATTGTTTCGGATCGCGATTTGCGTTTCATCACACGGTTTTGGAGTGCTCTCCAAACGGCGTTAGGGATGAGATTGAACTTCAGCACGGCATTTCCCCCTCAATCAGATGGACAGTCTGAGAGAATGATCTAGATATTGGAAGACATGTTGAGGGCTTGCGTGATCGATTTCGGTGGAAACTGGGAAAATCAGCTAGCTTTGGCGGAGTTTGCATACAACAATAATTTCCAAGCAAGCATTCAAATGTCACCTTTCAAATCATTATATGGAAGAAACTGCCGCACACCTCTGTGTTGGGACAAGGTTGGCGAGAGAGAGTCTTATTGGGCCAGAACTCGTACATGATACAATCGACAAGGTGAAATTGGTTCGGGATCGACTTCGAATAGCGCAGAATACACAGAAAAGCTATGCCGACAATCGAAGGCGGGAGTTGGAGTTCGTGGTGGGAGATCACGTGTTCTTAAATATATCTCCATCAAAGGGCGTAGTTCGATTTGGACAACGGGGAAAGCTGAACCCGCGTTTCATCGGACCGTTTGAAGTCCTGGAGAGGATTGGACCAGTGGCGTATCGCTTGGCTTTACCACCGCAATTGGACCGGGTGCACAATGTATTTCACGTGTTAATGCTGAGGAAATACGTGCATGATCCTTCGCATGTCATCAAACCAGACTTGGTTTAAGTACAAGAAGACCAAATAGTTCAAAAGGAACAAGTCTTGCGCAACAAGGCCATTCCATTGGTTAAAGTGCAGTGACAATATCATCATGGAGCGTCCGAAATGACTTGGGAACGCGAAGCAGAGATGCGGGAAAAGTATCCGGCGTTGTTTGCGTCCCCCTCGGGTATGCCTTGAATTGTGAGGACAAAATTCCTTTAAGGGGGAAATGATGTAACAACTGTGACTTTTAACTGATTCAGGCAAATCCTGACGGATCGTATAAGTGCCCTGACTCAGGAGTTGCAAGAGCTGCAGGTCAAGTTATGTGAGCTTCGAGCTGATCGTGCCTCTACTTTTGATGAAGGCTTGATGAAGGGTCGAGGTGAAGCCTTGGCGATGCTGAAGGATTAGGTGAAGGAGATCACTGATTCTCTGACGTTCAGTGCTAAGAAGAGTTATGATCGTGGATATCGTCAGGATATGAAGATAGATCCAACAATGTATCTCCTCGCATCGTCGTTGTGTCTCCTCCCGCTTCCTCCCTCGGCCCTAATGACAGACCTCAGGCCTAGGCCCCCTCTTCTTTTCTTTTTTCATTTTTTGTAAAGAACAATGTTTTCATAAATGACTTGTCTTTATCATGTTTGTATGTTTTCCGTATGGTCTGAGTGTTTGGAATGCTTATTTTTTAGATAACAGGGTCATGCCCTGTTGGGGGTGTTAAGTCTCATCAATAGACTGGCCCCTCTTTTTTTATCTCGTCATCGTGACCTCTGTAGGGCCTGAGCCTTTTGAGAACTAAAAAACTGAAGTACTGATCTCTGGAGTGCTTGGGTCGAGAGGGTTAGTACCCTTTCAGAATTTAAGCTATTGGGTTAATTCTGTTTGCCCTTTTCGAGCGACCTCCGAGAATTTGGTCGTACAGCCTGAGTTCTCTGAGACCGTATGATCGTTGGGGGATGCCCTTTCCCTTCCCCCTATTGCGCAAGGATGTCTTATGCGTTCTTCATCTTTGTCTCGAAAGATTTAGTGGTGGAGTGCTTAGGACGAGAGGGCCGGGGACCTTTTATAATTTTGGCCCGGGGGCTAATTCCATTCGTTCCTACTACGTGACCTCCGAATGTTGATCGAGTGGCCTGAGCCCTTTTAGACCATGTGAGCATAGGGAAAGCTTATACTTCGAACGACCTCACCTTTGTGAGTGTAACATATGTGTCTCACTTTTGTAAGCCTTTTACTCGAGTGCTCATCGATGGATGGGGCATCCCCCACGCGACCTCTTACATAGAGTGCTCATCCATCGACCTGAACTGATCTGTCGCTTGACCTCCTTAGAGTGTTATGCTTCGCGACCTCTTTGGAGTGCAACATCCTTGTTGAGAGTGCTATCTCGCGACCTCTCTTCAGAATAAAAACCAGTCCACGGCGTTGTAGATACCCCAATTTTGACCATCCAGAAAGACAAAAATACTTCGAGTAACACTTGGGAATAACCCACATTTGGGCATCTAAATAGAAAACCAAAAGTTTAGGAAACCGGAAACCCTAACCCTAAACCTAAACCAGAAACTCTAACCCTAAACCAAACCCTGACCACAAACCCTAAACCTAAACCAGAAGCCCTAACCGAAACCAGAAACCCTAACCCTAAAACCTAAGAAACCTTGGAAAGGGGCGGCTAACCCTAACTAGCCGCCCCATACCAGGCGGCTAGTTGGCACTAGCCGCCCCCCTGGCCGACCCTGAAACACTTCCCTGGATGGGACATAAAGCAGCATTAAATACTGATCATTGCGGCGGGTTGTGACCTTTAGCCACCCCATCTTGGCCGGATCAATCCAAGTAACCGACCCAAGCCACCGCTTGTCAGAGATGGGACGTTTGGCAGGTCATGATGGGTGCGGCTACCAGAAAGTAGCCGCCCTTCACCTGGTCCTGACAGAAGAACCAGAGAATTAAATGAGGGGTCTAATCAAACACACTATTAACCAAGCCATCCTATTACCCCCTAGACATTCCCCAGCCTCTTTTTTACTATAAATAGAGGAGGTCCCAAGCCTTTAAACATCATCTAGAATTCCAATTGACAATTCACTTATAGTTCACACCCCCTTCCACTACTAGAAATCCCTAGAGAGAGAGAAAGAGAGCCTCTTTTGTGAGAGAAAAATCCATTCCCTACACAAAAAACACCCTCTCATTCCACCCTCCAGAAACCCGGGTTAAACCTAGCTTAACCTCTATCCAAAACCAAATCCATTTCCTACCGAAGTTCTGCCCAAACCAACCCAGGCCACCCCATACCCGACAGCTCAAACACACTAGCCGCCCCATTTCCACACCCCACCTACACCCCAAGACTCCTTTAGTCAAGCCCCGGAAGCAGAATAGGATTACCTGTTTTTCACCTCTGTGTACGGTATATCCGTGTCTCAGATCGGAGACCCCACAAACTCCCCACGTAGGCGATCAAATCCAACCCAATCTTTTCCTGCTTTTTAAAAAAGCAGGTGGTGATCACACACACCCTTGAATCCTCTTGAGCCGCTGTCGGGCGCCTCAGATCCGAATCCCCGAAGAACCCCCACACACGCCCCACGGATTTTTTCCACACCGACAGGCGTGACCTCGAATGGGCATTCATTCACATAATATATTGATAATGAATTGAAATGAAGCAAAAAACTTTTATTTCAAAAGTAGTACTTTCTCCAAATGCATTACTTTGCGAGGTCTTATGAGTGCTTCTCTATTCATTCGTTCTAAATAATAAGCTCCTTTGGGGCCCAGTCTGACAACCTTGTAGGGTCCTTCCAAACTAGGTCTGAGCTTACCATCTGATTGTTTTCAGAATTTGAGGAATACCTCTTGAAGGACCAAGTCACCTACCCGAAAGCTTCATCTCGAAAGCCTTTTATTGTAGCTTCGAGTGATCTAGTTCTTGTAATTTGCCATTCTGATAAATGCCGCTTCCATTCGCTCATCCCTCAGATTGAGTTCAGACTTCAGAACTTCCTCATTAGCCCGAGGTTCAAAGTTCTCTGTCTGAAAAGTTGGGATCCCAAGCTCTACAGGAATTACCGCCTCGAAGCCGAAGGCTAAGGAGAATGGAGTTTCCCCTGTGGCCCGTCGTGCCGTGGTTCAATATGCCCATAGCACCGAGGAAAGTTTGTCCACTCAGTTCCCTTTGGCCGCATCAAATCGCTTCCCGATCCCGTCCAGAATGGTCCTGTTGGTGATCGCTGCTTGACCGTTCCCTTGGGGGTAGAGAGGAGAAGAGAATGTGTTTTATTCTCAACCCCTCACAAAACTCCATGATGGTGGCATTGTCGAACTACGTCCCGTTGTCGGAGATTATAGTGTTCGGTATCCCGAACCGGCATACAATCTCTTTCCAAAAGAAGCTCCGCACCTTGACATCTCGGATTCTAGCCAGGGCCACTGCCTCCACCCATTTGGTGAAATAGTCAGTGCGACCAGGAGGAATCTCTTCTGCGATGGCGCTAAAGGCATAGGTCTGACTATATCGAACCCCCATTGCGCGGATGGCCAAGGACTTGACAGTGTATTCAAGTCCCCTACTGGTTGGTGGATCAGCGGGCCGAACCGTTGACACTTGTCACTCTTTCTCACCAGATCGAGCACTTCTTTCGCCAAGGTAGGCCAGAAAAACCGACGGTCAGTACACGCTTCGCCAAGGACCTTGAGGCCGTGTGGCCACCGCATATCCCGGAATGCATTTCTTCTAACACTTCCTTGGCCTACACAATGGTGACACACTTGAGGAGTGGACCTTTGAAGCTCTGCTTGTAGAGTATGCCTTGTTCAGAGATCAGGAACCATGCGGATCGGGTCTTAATTTTTCTGGCTTCCTCCATGTCTGTTGGGAGATGGCCGTCTTTCAAGTAAGATAGTATGGAATCCATCCAGGTTGATTCCCGGGGCTCCGAGTCTACCGCCATTACCTGCTCGAGGTGAGCGATACTCGGCTCCCCTAAGAACTCGACCTGAATTTCCTGGGATGGTTCTCCTTCGATAGCACTTTCCACGTTCGCCAAGGCGTCAGCTTGAGTATTGTGCTTGCGGTCAATTGCGTGGATTACCCAATCACTGATCTGTGTGAGCAGGGTACGTGCATAACTCTAATAAGCAACCATGCGATCGTCTTTCGTCTGGTATTCTCCAGTGCTTTGGCATACTACGAGGTGGGAATCGTTGTAGATCATCAATTTGTGGATGTCGAGATCTACAACAAACTCCAAACCCACGATGAGAGCTTTATAGTCGGCTTCATTGTTGGAAGCCTTGAACCACAGCTAGATTGCGTGCTCGAACAATAATCCATCCTCACTTCACAAAATCAGCTCAGCTCCTGACCTTTTTCGGTTGGATGCCCCATCGACATGGAGTGTCCAAGAAATGGGTCTGTAGTCAAACACGGTACAAATCTATTTTTCTGCAGGTGTGAGGTCGGTGATAATATTCGGGACCACCTGCACTTTGATTGCGTTCTTGGGCTGGTAGTGGATGTCAAAGGTCGACAGCTCCATTGCCCATTTTAGCAATCGTCCTACGACGTCCGCCTTTTACAACACAGCTTTGAGAGGCGAGTCGGTGATGACATGTATTGAATGGGCTTGAAAGTAGTGGCATAGTTTTCGGGCAGAAACGAGTAAAGCGAACACAAGCTTTTCAATACAGGAATACCTGGTTTCTGCCCCGTTGAGCGCCTTACTTGCATAATAAATCGCCCTCTGTCTACGATCGATGTCCTTCAATAGCGCGGAGCTTAT
Source organism: Acorus calamus (assembly GCA_030737845.1). Taxonomy (NCBI): domain Eukaryota; kingdom Viridiplantae; phylum Streptophyta; class Magnoliopsida; order Acorales; family Acoraceae; genus Acorus; species Acorus calamus. The sequence continues at coordinate 10,645,112 of CM060875.1, read as the reverse complement.
TGCATGCTCAGACGCTACGATGTAAATGAGTACGGTGTCTCCTATGGAAAGACTCACCAGGAGTGGCAGTGTGCTGAGGTACTTCTTGATTTTCTCAAATGATTTCTGACACACTTGCATCCATTTGAATCTCTGAGCTTTTCGTAGGAGCTGGAAGAAAGGTTGACATCGATCTTTGGCTCTGGATATGAACCGGTTTAGTGTGGCCAGTCTCCCGGCCAACTTCTGCACCTCCTTCTTGTTCCGAGGAGGCTCCATCTCCATATTTGCCTTGATCTGATCGGGGTTGGCTTCGACTCCTCACTGTGTTATCAGATATCCCAAAAACTTTCCCGAGGTGACTCCAAAGGAGCATTTGGTGGCATTTAGTTGAAGGCAATATTTACACAATACAGCGAAGATTTCTTCCTGGTGGGTTAGATGGTCAGCTCGGTGCTTGCTTTTGGCCATCATGTCATCGATGTAGACCTCCATAGTCTTGTCAATCTGGCATTGGAAGACCTTAGTCACCAGCCTTTGGTATGTGGCTCTAGCGTTCTTCAACTTGAACGATATTACTTTATAACAGTAAATGCCAGTGGGTTTTATAAACGCCATTTTTTCCTGGTCGGGCACATACATCGGGATCTGGTGATAGCCTGAATAAGCATCAGTGAAACTCATTAGTTCATTACCCGATGAGGAGTCTACCAACTGATCGATCTTCGGAAGTGGGAAGCTGTCCTTCGGGCACGCGCTGTTAAGATCGGTGAAGTCCACGCAGACTCGCCACTTCTTGTTCTTCTTGGGAACCACCACAGTGTTGGCCAGCCACTCGGGGTGTCGCACCTCGTGGTTGAACCCCGCGGCCAAGAGCTCATTCACCTCACATTGTGACAACTGTGACTTTTAGACCACAATTAAACTGATTTTTTAGTCATATTTTTGATATTCCAAATTTTTATAATTTGGCATGGTTGGGATCCCTGTTTTGTTAGCTTTCCAACGCTTTTTATGGATCATGAATCGGATTAGTATCGAGCAAGTTATAGCCATTTTTGTGCCTTAGAAAAACTGCCCAGAGGCGGCTACTTGAAAGTAGCCGTCCCTGTCAAGAGGTGGCTACTCGAAAGTAGCCGTCCCTCATCAGGCGGCTGTGCGCAGAAACGCAGAAATTTAGGGATTTGATATAACTGTCAAATATTTGATTGTTTTCTTCAGGGGTAAGTCATTGCACGTGTTTAACCTTATAAATGCTTAGTTTTGGATGCCCTAGGACCCATTTGAAAACCCTAATACGAGTCCTCCCTCTCTCTTGTTTTATCAAACCCTAAAAGAGGTCTTTTGGGTAATTTTTGAAAGAAAATCCTTTGTGGAATAAGGTGGGTTCTTTTACTTCATTTTTCTTTAATAATATTAAAGTTTTAATTGCTACTGATCATCAATGATGGGTTCATCCCGAGGTGATTCGGGTTTGTGTGGTTTTATGGGTTTTTCCTTCATTTTATTTCATGATTTTATTTGATATTGAATTGTTTTGGATGTTGATGTTATGTTAATCCATTGATGAGGTTTTTAAGATGTTTTTATAAGATTTACATGCTATTTTTGAATACTTATACATAGATCATGGTTAGGGTTATTTTTCTTAAGATAGAAAGCATGTTTAGGGTTTCTAATGCCTTGTTTTGGGTACCACCTTGCATGAACCCGAACCTCATATGATTTCATCACTGTTTTGATGATTTTTATCGCTGATCTATGTGATTTATTCATATATATATTTGACCTATGGTTTTCAAGGTTTTTTGGATGGATTATATAAGCTTTCGATGCACTAGTCATTGTCTTGCATGGATCTAGGGTTAGGAAGACATGATCATTACATTAAATTTATTAGATCTAGATCCTTGTATGGTTATTATGTTTTTTGGTTTTTATATATTCAGGTTTATATTATTTATTACTTGGGTTTTGTCGATTTATCAATGTTTGAATAGAAAACATGCCTAGGTCTACACAAATTTTTCATGCATGATAGAAACATGTATTAGGATATTTTATCACCATCAACCCATTGTTATTTAATATTTAAACATTACTTTAAGGCATGAAAATATATGGTGTTAATATTACCATATTTCAAATTTGTTCTATAGAGGTTTCATCGTTTTTTTTGGTATTTTGATTTATCATCGAATCGATCATTTAAGGGATCAAACTTAAATGTTTTCAAAATATTTTTATCTGTATTTTCTGTATGAGAGAGAGTAGGTACGTGTTTTTGAATGTTTTGGTGGGAAGTCGGGGTCATTATGGGCATATTTGTTGTTTCGGGTCTGTTGGGGGGTGGCTACTTGAAAGTAGCCGTCTGAGATCATGCGGCTAGGTTTGAGTAGCCATCGGAAGCCAGGCGGCTACATTTGAGTAGCCGGCTGAGCCCAGTATTTTTGGTGATCTTTGGTTTAGTTAATCATTATATTCTGTTTCTGATCTGGTTCATTGGTATGAAAATCCTCAGGAGCAGTAGACTCTCGTTAGCTTCCTTGTTAGTCTGGTAGTCTTGCGTAGGACCGGAGGTGAGTGGGTCTAGTCTCTAGTAGCTTTCGAAAAATTAACTATATTTATCATATTCGCATCAAGCTTATGTTATGAATACGACTGTTATCTTTAGTATAGAATTGCATGAGCATGACATCATGTTTTGAGATTTTATTATTGCGTATGAACCATATAATGATTATTATGTTATTCTTGCATGCAAATATGTGAATTGTAGAGGTCATCTTGCATGCATATCATTCATCTGCGTGACATCGTCTGCGTGACGAGGGTCTACATGACTCAGTCCAGTGGGACCGTGTCTGCGTGACACCCGTCTGCGTGACGCCATTTGCGTGACGAGTGGTCTGCGCGATCAAGCTCTAGTTGGAGCACTTTTGGCTGCATGCCATACGGGCATGCGTGTACGTTGCATCATACGCGTCATGTAGATAGTATGAGATGGTGGTTATTACTTCTAATGAGATGCATTCCATTTTATCCTAATATTTGTGAAAATTTATATTCTGTTGGTTCAGATATTTTGAAATTTTTTTTGAAGTTTTAATATTATTATTATTATTATTACTATTGGGACGCTAAGGTCCATTCACTGAGCGTGTGGTAGCTCACCCCTCCTTTTCCCCAACTTTTCAGAATAGTCGTTGGCGATCGTCGATCGTGGTGGGCGTTGGCGGTTTAGTTTTCGTTGCATCGTAGGTGTTGAATAAGCCTTCTTCTTGGCATGTAGTGGACGTCCTTAGCTTTAGCAGCAAAATCAGGAGATGTTTTATTTTAGCAAATAAAGTACTTGTGTGAAATCATTCGTTTGAGAATGAATTTTTGAGATCTTGGATTGGTTTATGTTTTAAAAACTTTTGTGTTTTGAATTATTATGTTAATCTTTTGAAATGAAAAAAATTGAGGTTGACGTGATGCATTGTATCGCATGCCTTAATAGAGGATAATGGGTGTACGGGGGCGTTACACACACCGCATCGGCGTGGACCGTGGCCATCCATCATTGTCTCTGTCGAACTGGACGGACGGCCGGTGAGATGAACAATCGGTGATTCGCCATTTCGAGGTCGATCCCCGGCATGTCTTGAAGTCTCCAAGCAAATACGTCCTTGTTCTCAACAAGGAGGTCGAATATTGCTTTTCTCTCTTCTGCAGAAAGCAAACTCCCGACCAGAAAGTATTTCTTCGGGTCAAGGAGATCTATTGGGACCTGTTCGAGGTCTTCAAGAACCCTGTCTTCGGGACTGGGCCGACACTCATCAGCCTTGACCTGGTCCTGAAGTAATTGCTACCTCTTTGGATGGATTTCTCCCTCTTCGAGCAGTTCCTCGAACTCTGGCAGGACCGACTTCCCTACCATCACCGCCATATAACAGCGCTTCGCGGCGATCTGGTCCCCTCGTATTTCCATTATCCCCTGGGCTGTGGGGAAACGGAGGCGTTGATGATAGATGGACGGAATCTATTTAATTGTTGCCAGCCAGAAACGTCCGATGATTGTGTTGTATGGGGAAGGGAGGTCCATGATGGTAAAATCTATCATGGTAGTTTGATTTCCTGCTCGGATCGACAGCGTGATGTGTCCCGCCAGGACGACCCGTGCCCCATTGAAAGTAACCAAAGGATCCTTTGTCGGGTTGAGGTCTGCGATTTTCAATCCCATCTGAAGGAAAGACTTCATGAAAAGGATGTCCGCCAAGCTTCCTGTATCTACAAGAATCATCTTCACATCAAAGTTAGAGATGCGTAAGGTGATTACCAGTGCATCTGAATGTGGGGCCTAGATTTCTTCCAGGTCCGCGTCAGAGAAGGTGATGACACCACTATCATCAACTCGTGGCCTTTTCATGACCAGCTTCGGCTCCTGGTCGATCTGCATCATCTCAAATGAGACTTGCATCTTCGTCTAATCTCGCTGGGCACTTTTCAGCGAGGTGAAATGAGGAATGCCCCCGAATATGACATTGATAACCCCTACCGCATGGTTGGGGCCGATGTTCGTCACTTGTCGATCACCGGAAGCTGGAGCATTCTCTGTCGGGGCGTATTCTTTCATGTGACCCTTTCAGATCTGGTTCTCCAGGAACGCCCGGAGGATGCGGCATTTGTCGGTGGTATGGCCCACGCTTTTATGATAGTCGCAACCGAGACTCTGGTCTCACTTTGACTCGTTGCTCCTCATGGGCGCCAGCCATCTGATCCAAGGCTGTCCCTGGATCTTGTATAAGATTTGAGACGGAGGAATCCTGAAGTACATCCCCTGCCCCTCGCGCACCTTGTTGGTCGTGGCGCCCGATCTCCTGCTTTTCTCGCTCCACTAGTCCTTCAGACAAGACTCTTGTGTGCGCTTTGATGATGGAGAGGTCGCCGCTGGTGATTGTCGGTATCATTGGGAAGGCCTCCGAGGCTGTGTGTCGGTGCTTTCGGAAAGGATCCCGGCGGTGCGCAGGTGCGCGTGCGTGTGTGGGGGTTCTTCGGGGATTCGGATCGGATGCGTTCCCTGGCGGGCTCGGTCGGATCATCTTATCGGAAGGGTGAGGGGTGTCGTAACTGGTTGAGGCGCCTGATAGCGGCTCAAGAGAATTCCAGGGTTTGTGTGATCGCCACCTGCTTTTTCTAAAAGCAGGAAAAGGTCGGGTTGGATTTGATCGCCTATGTGGGGAGTTTGTGGGGTCTCCGCTCTGAGACACAGAGATACCGTACACAGAGGTGAAAAACTGGTAATCCTATTCTGCTTCCGGGGCTTGACTAAAGGAGTCTTGGGACATAGGGGGTGCAAATGGGGTGTGTATAGGGGGCGGCTAGTGGGATCAAGTCGTCTGGTCAGGGGCGGCTAATAGGGTTTAGCCGTCCGGGGCCTGGTCTGGTTTGGGCAGAACTTCGGTAGGAAATGGGTTTGGTTTTGGACAGAGGCTAAGCTAGGCTTAGCCCGGGTTTCTGGAGGGTGGAATGAGAGGGTATTTTATGTAGGGAAATGGGTATTTCTCTCACAAAAGGGGCTCTCTCTCTCTTGGGATTTCTAGTGGGGAAAGGGAATGTGAATTGTGGGTTGTGGGTTGTTGATGTGAATTGGTGATGGGTTTAAAGGCTTGGGACCTCCTCTATTTATAGTAAAAGAGAGGCAGGGGAATGTCCAGGGGGTAATAGAGTGGCTTGGCTAATAGTGTGTGTGATTAGACCCCTCATTAATTCTCTGGTTCTTCTGTCAGGACCAGATGAAGGACGGCTAGTACTAACTAGCTGCCCAGGATGGGGCGGCTACTTCCTGGTAGCCGCCCCTATCATAACCTGCCAAACGTCCCATCTCTAACAGGCGGTGGCTTGGGTCGGTTACTTGGGTTGATCCGGCCGAGTTAGGGCGGCTAAAGGTCATCACCCACCGCAATGATCAGCATTTAATACTGCTTTAAGTCCCATCCAGGGGACTGGTCCAAAGTCGGCCAAGTGGGCGGCTAACTAGCCGCCAGGTATGAGGTGGCTAGTTAGGTCTAGCCGCCCCTTGCCAGGGAGTTTAGGGTTTTCGGGTTTCTGGTTTTCTGGTTTTTTTTTAGCTTAGGGTTAGGGTTCGGGTTTTGGTTTAGGGTTTGGGTTTGGGTTAGGGTTTGGGTTTGGGTTAGGGTTAGGTTTAGGGTCAGGGTTAGGGTTTCCAGTTTCCTGAACTTCGGTTCTCTATTTAGATGTCCAAATGTGGGATATTTCTGGGTGTTACTTGAAGTATTTCTGTTTCTCTGGACGGTCAAAATTGGGGTATCTACAATTGTCCCTCATCGGATGGAGACTTTGTGCGAAGCAGGAAAGACTTCGACCGATGATAAGGAAAGAGACCCCTATTTTGGCCGGCCCGACCTTCAAGAAGTTAAGCCGACACGAACAGTACTATTCGGGGAGTTGATTTAGACTGTCAGAGGCTAGGTCTTGCTTAGAATTTTTAGCCGAAAGGATGATCCAGGTGGAAGGCGGGGAAAAGTAAATGGTGAGTGATCCAACCCGTGGTCGGGGTTCTTAGCTATCGTGCGCGGAGCAGCCCAGCGTCAGTTTCCTCGTGCCTACCGTTCCCGTGCTTGGGAAAACTCAGCAAGGAGGGGATATCGCCGACAGAAAGCAGGTAAAAGTTTGATTTGGTGAATTGGATCATCCGAAGGATAAGAACTCTGGAAAAGAACCAGAACTGAAGAAATTCGAATTTGAACGGTACTGAAAGTGTGGCAAAACTTCGGGAAAGTCATGTTTAATCAAGTAGTGTATGGAAATAAGCCAATACATGGTTGTTTGGTATGGAAAACCTTGAAATTTAGGGCTGAAAAGAGATTGGAAAGGGGTTTTAAGTGAAAGTAGAAAACTGGAAGGGGCAGCTACTTCTAACTAGCCGCCCGAGAGGGGCAGCTACTCGTGAGTAGCCGCCTCCCGACTGGGTCCCTTATAACCGAAAAGGGACCCTCTCTCTTCCCACTTTTTCAAAAATGGTTTCTCTCCCTCTTCTTCTTCTTCTCTTCGGTTTTAAAACCCAAAAACCCTGATTTAATTTGCCTTCTCTTCCTCCATTTCATATTTAATCCTCTCTCTTTCTCTTGATTTCGAAACCCTAGTTTGGGTTCTCCTTTTTCTTTTTCAAAACGAGGAGATGACGAGGTCGAAGGCGATTGCTTCGAGGGGGAAACGACCACGGGTGGCTCGTGGAGAGCGTTGCCCGAGCTCTTCATCATCGGAGAGCGATAGGCCGGAGGTCGAGGTCGTGGGGGAAGCTATGGGTGTCGCGGAGGTGCCGTCGGTGGATATCAGCGCGGGTGAGGTTGGAGACTTGTCTTTGGGGACTGCCCCGGAGGTTGGGAGTAGCATGATAGGGTATACAAGCAAGAGGAGACGTGGGGATCGACCGGTGGTGGTCGAGGAGGTGGTTTCGGGGGTCGGGGGATCGGTTGAGGGTGCAATTGAGGGGGCAGGGGCTGAGGGGGTTAGTGAGGATGTGAGGGCGTCGTTGGATGCCCTTGTTGGGATGTTGGACAGGGAGGCCACAGAGGCCAGGGTTGAGGAGGAGGAAAGTAGGGCTATGGACGATCCCGACGAGGCCGAGGTGGACGCTACTAGGTCCATACGGGCCGTGGTATGTTCCTAACCTTTTAGTCTTAGCCCCTTTTTTTATTATTATTTTTTATATATATTTTTTTTCGGTGTATATGCATGTGTTTTGGTGGTATGAACAGGTGACTAGTGTGTAATACTTTGTATATGCGTGTTTTGATAGGCATGCTTGTGTATAAGTTTAATCACGGTGGGATGTGTAAGCATGCTGTATGTTGACATGGGTTTGTTTTAAGTGGGATACTTTTTCATACATATATCCAATTTTGTTATGTGCCTATATAGGAAAGGAAAGGGTACGGTTTAGTATGCTTGTATGTGTGGTTTTGCATGTATACAATCTTTGAAGTATATTTTTATACGTATTCGACCACGGTGCAGTAAGAGTGAATATGAAAGGGTGTGCATGCATTTTTATGGGTCTAAGTTCCTTCATATGCTTAGTTCGTGGAAAGTATATATAAGCATGATAAGCGGTATTTTGAAAATGAAGCATATGAGTAATGACCATGGTGGGATAAGAGGGTAAAACATGTGATCTTATAGGTATGTTTTGCAAATAAAGGAGGGTAAAATTTCGTATGAAGTCTCATATCTCATGCCCTTTTTGTTCTTTTAGATTTTAATGTGTAGGAGTTTTATTGTGCTAAGCATGGTTTCTAGAAAATGAGTTCGTTTAGACTTGGATCCTTACCTCTCGATCGTTTCGGACTAACCCATTTTCGTTTGTTTTGTAGCGGCTGAATCGCATCCGGGCCCTTTGGCACGGGACGAAGCGGTGGTATGACGCTTTGGGGCAGGAGGAGAGGAGTTTAGTGGACGGAGCGGGCTTCCGTTCCTTCTTTCTGATTGAGTCGTTCCACGTCCATCGCCCATATGTGGAGGCATTGGCGGACAGATGGGACCCGGAGAGTTGCACGTTCATCCTTCCTACTGGCGCCGTTATACCGACCCTTGAGGACGTCCATCGAATCACTGGCCTTCCGGTCTCGGGGGAAGCGGTGATTGCGGCCACCCTTGCGATTATAGGGGGCTGTTTCAAGAGTTGATCGGGGAATGGGAGTTCGTGGAGCGGGAGCGCACGCTAAACCGGATTCCTTTGGGGAGGCTTTCGGGGCAGTATGGCCTCGGTTCTTTTACGAAGCGTCAGAAGGACGAAGCTGTAGCTAGCTTTGAGAGGAGGCGGGCGATGATCGAGGAGAGAGAGGCGGCAGCGTGCCCACAGAAGGCACGGAGGGAGTGGAGGGCGTTCTTTCTTTACTTCTTCGGTCGGGTCCTCTTCTCGACGGCCTCTGATAAGGTTTCCTCTCAGTCTCTTTTGCTGGAGAGCATGGGACGCTATGCTTGGGGAGCGGCAATGCTCGCTCATCTCTTTGCGGAGCTCTCGAAGAAAGTCAAGAGGGCCGGGGGGAAGAATCTTGGTGGTTTCGCACCATTTCTTCAGGTATGTGTAAGTGGTAAATGTCTTTTCTTGGTTTAGCTCACTTTTGATCATGATAATTTTCCTCTTTCTTTGCTAGATCTTCGGGTATGAGCACTTCGCCATCGATCGCCCAACTTTTGCTCCGTTTGATCATGCCCTCCCTTGGGCTATGAGATGGGAACCCCAGGGATCTTCCCGCTTGCACCGCCTCGCCCAATTCCGGGAGGCCTTGCGCGCCTTGTCGGAGGAAGAGGTATAAGTTTTCCTTCGAGTTTCCTTGGCTTGTATTTAGTTTTCTTTTGACTAAGCGCTCTTCCTATCTTTGATGTTTTTTAGATGACGTGGAGGCCTTATCCGGAGGAGGTTCCCGAGGCTCTAGCGCGAGACGTCTGGTTGATCTATTTCAACGAGGTCGTGTTTCATGCGATCAGCCGGGTCATCCGCCAGCTTAGCTATCATCAGTGGGTGCCCGATCCTCTGCCGCGGCGGCCCTCGATTCCGGTGCCTGGGATTCCTCGGGACACGAACCTCCCGAGGAATTACGCTACGTATGTGGCGGGATGGATGGGCCGAGGCATCTTGGTGGAGCGTCGTCCTGAGGTGACTTCGAGTGACGAATACCTGGCTTGGTATCGTCAGGAGTATGCGGGTATCCTCGGGACGATGGAGGAGGAGATCCCGGACGCTTATGAAAGTTGAAAATCCTTTTTCCTTTCCTCGTTCTCCCTTGCTTGAATATTTTCTGAATGGTATTTGTTTTGTAGGTTGATTTGAATGAGATGGAGAAGTGGCTCAAGACAGCCAATGAGCACCTCCAAGCGCGGGCCAGGCTGATAGAGGCGTTGCGGATGCAACGGAGACGCTTGCAGGACCAGGTCCGGTCCTCGAGGCTCAGGTGGATGCTCTGTCGAGAGCGAGGGCTAATGGCGCTTCTTCTTCTTCCGCCCCTCCTCCTTCCATAGCTTTCGAGCGAGAGGTCGAGCTGACGAGGGAGCTAGATGCGGCCCGGAGTGAATTGACGGCCACACGGATGGAGCTGGGCCAGGCGAAGGGTAGGGCTTCTCGAGCTGAGGAGGAGACGGACCGGCTGAGGTCCATGATGGCTTTGAGAGAGGAGGGGTTCATTACCCTAGGCCGTGAGAGGGACTCCCTCCAGATGAGGGTGTCGAAGTTGGAAGCTTCAGCGGGCATCCCTAGAGGTTTGATGGGGGACTTGGTTCGTTCTCTCCAGGCGGTCGAGGATGGGGATCGGGAGGCGCTCAGGGTATCAGAGGCGAGGGCACGGGATTTGGAGGAGAGGTTGAGGGCTGTCGAGGATCGGGCCAGGGGGACAGAGAGTCTCCTCCGACAGAGATTGGAGAGGAGGGACAGAGATATGCAGCAGCTCATCTATGGGAGGCGACTATGAGGGGGAAATTGGTTGGAGGGGGCTCCATGACCGAGGCGGACATTGACCTTCTTCCGCTTGAGCCTGACCATTCTCTCTCGGCTTCTTTGGCTACTGGGGCCACCTTCAGCCGTGCTTCTCGTCCTTTGGCGTCTCGGAGTCGTGGGATATATGCTAGGGCCGCGTCTTCGGTTTGAGAGACCCCTGCCGCTCCTGATGCTCCAGAGGTTCAGTCCTCTCCTCAGCCACCGCTCCCTTCTCAGCCAAGCCAGGATATTCCTCCTACTCAGCCTCCAGCGGATGACGATACGCCGAGGTATAGCTTCTTTGTGTCTTGGTTTTAGGTAGAAGAATGGTTTATATGCGAGAAATTCATGCTTTTCTCCTTTTGTTTTGACTCAGGTGATATTCTGGTGGAGTATAGCTCAAGACTTCGGAGTTTTGAAGCTCTCAGTGGACCCTATCTCTTCCTTACTCATTCATAAAGATTTCTTTTATGCACTCTTTTAGGTTTAGAAGAACAATCTAGGTTTTCGGTGGGACAATTTTATAATTCTCCTTTGTATGCGTGGTTTGGAGTAGCTAACATGGATGTTTTGGAATTTTTCAAAGGGTTTCTTTTATTTTAGAAAACGCATATCGTGTGGACGAATGAACTTTGGTGTTTATAAGTTTTAATTTATTGATGGATGTAAGATTCTAATATATATAATCATTCTAGCATGGTCTCTATACAGGTTTTGTGTATGGATGTGTTTGAAATGTGTGTATGCATGTTTGGGAAAAGAATATTTTGACAGGTTTTGAAGAGTTGGTTGAGGATGGGACTGACAGGGTAGATGGGGCAACAGGTGAGGGGTGGCTACTTGCGTTTAACCGCCCCAGATGGGGCGGCTTGTTTAAGCTAGCCGCCCCATTCCTGGGGTTTTTGCCTGGAAAAGAAGGGGCAAGGGCGGCTAGTTCTATCTAGCCATCTACTGTGGGGCGGCTAGTCGGATTCAGCCGCCTCTTGCCTGGAACAATTCTTTTGGTTTTGTTTCTTGTCTGCTGCCACTGAAAACCTTCGTGACTGTTTCAATCTTCGAGACCTACAAAAACATTCTTTTCATGGACCAAGTGTTAAATCTGCCTGGATTGTGCCCCTGCACTGACTTTCGAGCCCTTCTTGCTTGAATTGTCAAGGGCTACAATCCATCTTAAGGTAAAATGAAAAAAAATCGAATGCGAGAAAGTAAAGTGTGGGAAACCATGCTTTAGTATGCAAGGAAGGGATTCCAAGTGCGTGAGCGAAAAACTTTTAAGTGCGTGTGAAAGTGGGACAATTTTCTCTCAAGCATGTGCGGAAGGACGTAGAATGAAGGTAGGTGGGGGTAATCTTATCATTGGCACGGGGGGTCAATTTTAACATTTCAAGAAAATCGAATGCCTACGTGCTTTGGAAAAGAAAAATGCGAACTTATGCATAAGTATTGAGGCATAAGTGGACATTTTAATTCTTCAATGATTTTTCTTTTATGTGAGAGGGCAATGTTCTCGATCTTCTTAAGTAAAAGATACCATCAAGTCTCCGTGGAGGAGCCCTTGTGGTCACCTATGTCCAAACCAGGGTTGTATTTGAAAGGTATAGGCTTTAGGTGTCGGTTTTTCTAGGTTCATGGTTCTCAAATGCTTGATTGTATTATTCTAAACATGCTGAAAAATCCATGAGTGTACCAGGAGTCAAGTTAGATAAGCTTCCTTTGGATAGGCAAGTTTCTAAGTGAACTCATGTGAGTGTGTGTAGTTTGTAAACCTGGAAATGATCTACCCTTGGTCAAAATTTCGCCTTTCCCAGTAGACATAGTTTAATTTTGAATCCCATTGCGAAAAATAAAAAAATAGGGGGGGGGGGGGAATGGGGTAAGAGTAATATCTTCTTTTTGGGCAATATTTTAGAATTGTCCCAATCTAGCATATGTCCTACTTTCTAGGTCCCTCTGGCTTTCTTCTTTTTATCACTTCTTTATTTTGGGTGGAAAGTACAGTCCGTTGTTTGGATCTGTACTGGTATAGCCGTTGTCTAGCGTATACCGTGCGTAAAGGCGTGAAAGCCTGCTAAAATAGAGAGTTTAACCCGTTCACTTGGGTGTTATTTTTCTTTTGTCGGCCTCTCATTGCCTGATTTTTTTTTTTTTTGATTTGAGGGGGGGGGCTCTTCTGTTTTTCACCCCAATTCTTTTCATGCTTCCCCTCTAGAAGTGTTTGTATAGTGCCAGAGCCAGTTTTGGGACATATGTCAGGTCTAGGTAACTCCTCATTTTGACCTAGGGTTAATACGAGTGGGGCGGAAATAAGGGAGGTTTTGCTTTGGGGGTTTTAAATTGTCCCAGTCTACGGGTAGGCAATTTCTCTTCCATCAGGTAAATCGATCGTCCAGTTATACGTGTGTGAATGAAGAGGCATGATTGGGCGGAGATGTGTTCAAATAGATACGAGTTTATCTTTGAGAGTCTTATGGTTCTATCATCAAGTACGAAACGCTGGAAATCGCAGGAAGAAAGAATAATAATTCTCAAGTATTGAAAGCTATTCATGCATGGAATTTCTTTAGATAAAGTGCATTCCACGAACCTGAAATCTCGACTCCTTCGGCATCTACCAAGTTGTAGGCATTCCCGGAATAGGCATGGGTGATCACATAGGGTCCCTCCCATGTGGGTTGCAACTTCCCTCTTGGGTGAGGCTGTCTTGATGACGTGATTTGCTTAAGTACTAATTCCCCGATTTCAAATTTTCTTTTTATTACCTTCTTTTCAAATGCCCTTGCCACCCTTCTTTGGTAGGCCTGGGCATGGTCTGCCGCTCTTAATCTTTTCTCGTCTAGTAGTTCGCTCTTTTGGTATATTTTTTGTGTTTTTGAAAGTGCGGAGACAGACGCATACTTACGGTTTTGAAAAAAGGGGCCTGCGCTGCGGATAGATATACTTTGAAAAAGGAATGGAAATAAAGTTTTGAAAAATAATTTTGTTTTTAGAGGGAAAGCATGGAAAGACAGTTTGTAAGAATGTTTTTGACGGAAATCATGGAAATATGGTTTTGTTAAACATTTAGTTTTGAGGAAACGCAGATTTGGAAAACATTTTCGTCGTGAAGAGTGTGGAAATGTAGTTTGCAAATATTTTCGTTGTTTTGGAAAACATGTAAGGAAAGCTTGGGAAAGTGCTTTATTTTTTTGTTGGAAGCACGGAAATATGGTTTTGTAAAACTTTTGTTTTAAAGGAGAGTGTGGAAATCATGTTTTTAGAAAACATTTTTGGAAAAAAGAGTGGAAGTAAAGCTGGAAACAAGTATGTTCAGAGTTGGGGAATGAAAGATGAATAGCATGTATTTTTTTGGATTTTGGTTTCCTCTAGGAAAGCAGGTAAACAAATATGTATAAGGTGATGAAAGCGAAAGCTAGTAAACAAATATTTTGATCTTTTGATTTTTAGAAAAAAGGCTATAAACAAATATGTACAGGGTATGAAAGTGAAAGCTGGTAAACAAATATTTTTCGATTTTTGGAAAAAGTTGTAAACAAATATGTACAGGGTATGAAAGTGAAAGCTAGTAAACAAATATTTTGGTCTTTTGATTTTTGAAAAAAAGGCTGTAAACAAATATGTACAGGGTATGAAAGTGAAAGCTGGTAAACAAATATTTTGATCTTTTGATTTTTGGAAAAAAGGCTGTAAACAAATATGTACAGGGTATGAAAGTGAAAGCTAGTAAACAAATATTTTTCTATTTTTTTTAAAAAAAAACTGTAAACAAATATGTACAGGGTATGAAAGCTTATGCGGGGGGATCAGTACCTGGTTCTTGGATTCGTATTGTTTCCTCGAGTTGGCTTCGCTTGGTCGGCCGGCTGATGTCGGTGGGGGTCCCCTATTCCCGAACTCTTCTTCCCTGAGTCTTTTCAAGGGCCTTCCTTGATGGAGCAGTTCTTCGTCGGTGGAGCCTGGCTGCCACATGCGAGCACCTCTAGCCGGATGCGCATGGCACAGACGCTCCAATTCCGGGCCCGTGTCTCATTAAAGCGTGCTTCTCCCCATATGGATATTACTTTCCCGCGGTACGGGAAGCGAAGACATTGGTGTCGGGTGGATGAGACGGCTACAATGCTATTGAGCCATGTCCTCCCAACAATCAAGGGTGGGGTGATTGAATGTTCATTCCCATGCAGTTGACAATGGTGGAGACCGGGCCGATCTTTAGTGGGAGCGTGATCAATCCGCAAGCGTTCTTGCGTGTGCTGTCGAAGGCATAAATGTATTCGTCTGAGGGCTCCAATCTAGGAACCCTGCCTTCTAGCTTTTGGTAGGCAGAATATGTAAGAACGTTAGTTTCTGCTTTCGTATCGATGAGAATGTGCCGGAATTCCCTCCCTCCGAGTATGGCAGTGATCGCGAGGGGTGCGGAGCGTGCTCCGGCTTTTGCGACTTCATGGGGGAGAAAGGTGATCGAGTTGGGCTCCGTAAGATCGCTTGGTGGATGCAGGGTCTTGGCTGTTTCTTCTGAGGGATAGTTGTTGTCGTAAGGGGACCCAGGTGGGCTACCACCTTCATCCTCGTTCCCCGGTCGCAGGGCTAGCGTGAACATATTATGTATCGCCCAGTTGTTCTCATTTTCGTACTGGAGGCGCGCCTCTCCCTAGATTGTCAGGATATGACTCAACAAGGGCAGTCGAAGGCATTGGTGCCGGGGGGAACATATAGCTTGGATGCTGTCTAACCATGGTCGCCCTAACATCAATGGGTACCTTGTGTCCAAGTCGGCCACGAAGCAGGCTACTTCACAGATAAGAGGGCCGACGGATAGCTCGAATGTTCCAGGGCCGTGGAGAGTCTTCCCGGTATGGTTGAAAGCTTGAATAGTATGGTGGGCCGGTTGGACGGAAGGACTGCCTAGTCCGGGTATCTTTTGGTAGGTGGAGCACGTCATTATGTTCATTCCTGACCCTGGGTCTACAAAGATGTTGTTTAGCCACAACATTTGGAGTCGTCCGCGGATGTGTAGGGGGTAGACTCGCAGTCTGGGATTCGGGAGGTCTTCGTCAGTGAACGAAATGGTCATTGGGCGGCGGGGGCCGTCGACAGTGTCGGTACTCTTGGAGGACCCGTTGTCGTCTGGATGCAGATCATCCGACATTTATTCCCCTTCTTCGGGTCCTTCGCTAGCCCCTTCGGGGATCTCCTCGAATGGCTCTTCTTCTTCGTCTCCTCCTGGGTTTTCTAGTCCGCTTTCGTCGGACTCGATGTTGATGACTGCGGGAAGGGCGAGAACTGCATCTCCTTCTTCGCCATAGAGTATGGCAAGGTCATGATTGTCGAGGTTCAGCAGGAAGGGCTCGTTCTGCTCTTCCTCCTCGGATTCTTCGGACAGATTGTCGTCAGTGACATCTTCTGAACTGCTTGGTTGTGGTGATGGTTGTCTCCCTCTTCTGACCATGTTTACCATGTGGGCTCCAGATGTGGATGCTTGGTTGTGACCTGGCAATGGGTCAGTAAAAATGCCAAGTGGCTTGGAGGCTCGAGAATTGCCCTGGTTTAAGTGGCTTTTGATCATGGCCCAATCAAGGCGTCTGTCATCATTTAAATCATAAATAAAATCCTGAAAAACAATGCATTGTTCTACGGTATGACCATGTTGTTGGTGGTATTGACAGTAACGCAGCCTGCTGGCCCCAGGGAGTGGAGGCTTAGCAGCTGGGAGGGAGATACTATTTGTGTCCATTAGTACCCTAAAAATCCTAGTTAGTGTTTCTGGGAGGGGAGGGTAAGAGTCCCTCTTTCCCATTCGTCTCTGATCATAGGACGTCGGAGGGGAAACCTCATTATAAGTATTTTGGGAGGGCTGCCTAGGATTTGGGTTCTGACTTCTTAGGAAGGTGGAATAAAAAGGGGTCCTAGGCTGGCCTTGTCTTGAGATTACAGGGCTTTGGACCGGGGAATTTTGGATTACCGGGTTTTGTTGTGTCGGCACAGGGACGGGTACTGATCGAGTAGTGAAGTTTTGGTTGATTGGCCGAGGCGGCGCATACCCGGATGAACCGGACGTGTATTGTCTCGGAGCCGTTCCTCAATCAGGAACTCGTGCTCCGTTCGGGTAGAGTGCCGATACATGTGTAATAATCCCCTCTACCGTGGGGGTTTGTGCCTTACGAGGCGGTTGTCCAACCCTATGGCTGATAGGTGGGGACTGGGTTTGGACTACTGGGGCTGCACAACGGGAAATCCTGCTGTGGCGGTCAATTAGAAGCTGATATGCAGTACAGTCTCCGTACGAAAGGCTCGTACGAAGCTCTGGACTCAGGCTCTGTAATATCATGTCAATTTCTTGACATTCTGTGAGTTGCAGGCCGGTTCGGTGGACAAGCGTGTGCCACCGAGACACGTATTGTTTGAATTCCTCCCTAAGCCTCATTCTCTCTACGGTTAAATCTGAAATAGAGGGGGTTCTAATCCTCTGGTAACCATAGCAGCCCAAGAATTTCTCGCTTACAGCTGAGAAATTTGACAAGTGATCTACAGGGAGGGTGGAGAACCATTGTAGCGCTTCTCCTTCCAATGATTTCTGGAAGAGGAAGACTAGCAAAGGTTGATTATCTAGAAACGGGCGCGCGTCTAGATAAAAGGCAGTTAAATGAATGTCTGGGTCTCCACGACCGTTATACCGGTGGAATTTGGGGATTTTGAATCCCTCCGGTAGGTGGACTGATGGGATTTGTCTCAGGTTATGTAGAGACATGTGCTTGGGGGCTGAGGGACCAGTCTCGGAGAGGATTCTCCGGATGGTTTCATCCAGTGTTTCTCCCCTGGGAGGGCTGCCTAGCGGTCCCGAGTTTGGGGTGGCCTGGTAAGGGCCTGGGGTGGAAACGGCTGGGAATATTGGATTCGCGGGGGGAAGGGGGGTGAACGAAAAGACGCTCGGGTTGACCGAGTGACTGGGTGTGAACGGGGTTTTGGGAACGGCCTTGGGGTTTTCGACAGGGGCCTCCTGTCTTAGGGTTTTGACCTGGCGGTAGTCGGCGAGGTCATGAAACATGTCCTCTACGGATTGGTATCCTAGACTGGCCATCTTTTCCTCTAGATGGGTCAGGAATTGCGTGGTCTGACCCTCTTGGTGGATTCTTTCCTCTAGTATCTCCTCCTCTATGCGGGATTCCATGATGCGTGTGAAATGATTTAAGGGAACGAATGCAGATACAAAGCAGTAAATAAAGCGGAAAAGGATTGCGCAGCGGTGTGCGGCTTACAAAGCAGTAAAGGATTGCGCAGCGGTGTGCGGCTTACAGGCAATAAAGGATTGCGCAGTTGTGTGCGGCTTACAAAGCAGTAGATGATGCAGTGATGCGAAGTAGAGGAGGATCTAATTCGAGGGGTGGGAAACTCTAACCTTCCTAGAGGGTTGATAGCATTCTAGTCAAACTTGTAAAAGGGGGCAGAAGAGGATTACCTTTTGTTGTTTTTCACGAGGGATGTCCCACCGTGATCGCCAGATTTGTCGGTATCGTCGAGAAGGCCTCTGAGGCTGCGTGTCGGTGCTTTCGGAAAGGATCCCGGCGGTGCGCAGGTGCGCGTGCGTGTGTGGGGGTTCTTCGGGGTTTCGGATTGGATGCGTGCCCTGGCGGGCTCGGTCGGATCGTCTTCTCGGAAGGGTGAGGGGTGTCGTTCCTGGTTGAGGCGCCCGATAGCGGCTCAAGAGGATTCCAGGGTTTGTGTGATCACCACTTGCTTTTTCTAAAAGCAGGGAAAGGTCGGGTTGGATTTGATCGCCTACGTGGGGAGTTTGTGGGGTCTCCGCTCTGAGACACGGATATACCGTACACAGAGGTGAAAAACAGGTAATCTGTAGCCGGGGCTTGACTAAAGGAGTCTTGGGACATAGGGGATGCAAATGGGGTGTGTATAGGGGGCGGCTAGTGGGATCAAGCCGTCTGGTCAGGGGCGACTAATAGGGTTTAGCCGTCCGGGGCCTGGTCTGGTTTGGGCAGAACTTCGGTAGGAAATGGGTTTGGTTTTGGACAGAGGCTAAGCTAGGCTTAGCCCGGGTTTCTGGAGGGTGGAATGAGAGGGTATTTTATGTAGGGAAATGGGTATTTCTCTCACAAAAGGGGCTCTCTCTCTCTCTCTTGGGATTTCTAGTGGGGAAAGGGAATGTGAATTGTGGGTTGTGGGTTGTTGATGTGAATTGGTGATGGGTTTAAAGGCTTGGGACCTCCTCTATTTATAGTAAAAGAGAGGCAGGGGAATGTCCAGGGGGTAATAGAGTGGCTTGGCTAATAGTGTGTGTGATTAGACCCCTCATTAATTCTCTGGTTCTTCTGTCAGGACCAGGTGAAGGGCGGCTAGTGCTAACTAGCCGCCCAGGATGGGGCGGCTACTTCCTGGTAGCCGCCCCTATCATAACCTGCCAAACGTCCCATCTCTGACAGGCGGTGGCTTGGGTCGGTTACTTGGGTTGATCCGGCTGAGTTAGGGCAGCTAAAGGTCATCATCTACCGCAATGATCAGCATTTAATACTGCTTTATGTCCCATCCAGGGGACTAGTCCAAAGTCGGCCAGGTGGGCTGCTAGTACTAACTAGCTGCCTGGTATGGGCTTGCCAGGGAGTTTAGGGTTTTTGGGTTTCTGGTTTTCTGGTTTTTTCTTAGCTTAGGGCTAGAGTTAGGGTTTTGGTTTAGGGTTTGGGTTTGGGTTAGGGTTTGGGTTTGGGTTAGGGTTAGGTTTAGGGTCAGGGTTAGGGTTTCCAGTTTCTTGAACTTCGGTTCTCTATTTAGATGTCCAAATGAGGGATATTTCCGGGTGTTACTTGAAGTATTTCTGTTTCTCTGGATGGTCAAAATTGGGGTATCTACAGTGATGACTTGGATGCGGCCACCGCTTGCTTCAGGAGCTTGGACTCCTCTTCCACTTTAGCGTACTTTTTGGCATGCCTCATCAGATCTCTCAAGTCGGAGGGAGATCGCTTGATAAGCGATTCCTTGAGACTGTTTCCGGATGGCAGGCCATTCCGGAGGGCCATGATTGCTGCGTCTTCATTGCAATCTTCAACTTCGAACTTCAGGACATGGAAACGATAAACATACTGCCGAATCATTTCACCTGAGTGCATTTGGATCTTCATGAGATCCCCCAGGTCCTTCCATCGCCGGCTACAGATGAAGTGCTCGACGAACATGGTTCTGAATTCCTCAAAAGTCTTGATCGACGTGGGCAAAAGGAGATGGAACCAAGTCAATGTCGCCCCTTCCAGGCTGGAGGGGAAGAGGCGGCACATTAGCCCATCATACAGCTCGTACAATTCCATCGAGTGCCGGAATGCCAGGATGTGATCATATGGATCCATCGTGCTGTTGTACCGCTTGAATTTGGATTGGACAAACCTATGCGGCAGTCATTCCTTGAGGACCTCTTTGAAGAATGTGGAAGCAAATCCCTGTATCGCATGCTCTACCGTTTCACGACTCGAAATGCAATGCACTTCGGAGCGTAAAGTATGGCGAGGCTGCGCGACTGCTCCCCTGGTTGGCTGACCGCTCCTGGTTCGCCTGCCTCCGTGAAGTTTTTCGTCGGGTGGATTGCTCCCTGTGAGGAGAACGACCGCGCCTTTGTTCTTCATGAGGTCGACAGCATGCCCGCGTTGTGCGCGAACGTCGTCATGACCGTTGCCTTGGTTGGAAAAAGAAGTACTTCCTTCTGAAACTTTGACGTTATTGGTAGTGGGGTGAGGAAGCACCGGAGCTGGTGGCTGGACTTCCTCCATGTCTAGTGGTTGCTGATGCCCGTTCGTGTGGAACTGTTGCATCGAAGCCTCAAACATCTGTTGCATTGATCCCTGCAACCGGACAAATAGACACAACAAAAAAATGGGTTTTCAGCGACGGACTGCATACACCTTTGACGAGGGCTAATATTCGTCGCTAATTTGACTCGGTCCGTCACAAATTGCGTCAGAAAGTTAAAAATATATATATATTAAAAAGGGCAATTTGACTCGGTCCAATTTTAACGTGGTGTAAAGGTGGAGTGGGAGTGGGTTCGAAACCCTAGATGCGACCCCTTCTTCCTTCTTCACCATTTGATATCCATTGTCCACCTTCTCCGCTGCCGCCGCAGAGCATCCGCTATCTCCATCTTGCGGCCCCGCTTCTACAGCCCCGCCGCTGCTGTAGCCCCTATCCCGCCGTCTTCATCGACCTCTCCACTTCTTCATACATTCTCTCTCTCTGCCTATCTATCCATCTTCCCTATTTATTCTTTCTTTTCAGTTTTTTGGAGAAAATTTGGGATTTGTTGATTTGGGTTTTGATGTTATCTGGGTTTATTTTCATGGATTGATTGAAAGTGTAATGAATGGTTTATTGTTTTACGGGTTCTATAATTTGGGGAGAAAAAAAAATTTTGGGGAGGAGGGGGGGGGGAGGGGGCGAGGGGGGGGGATTCATTGAGGATTTTGAAGATGGATTTCGATGGATGTCTTATTTTATAACAATTGAATCAGAAGTATTGTGATATGCCAGTGGATATTCTTTTATTTTTCTGTTGTTTGGCTTCCTAATTTTTTCTCCTTCTATTTTAAGCATTTACTTGCTCAAGTGGACAAGCCATCCTTCTCATCTATGACCAAAACGTTGAGTATTCATGCCTCAATTCATCTCATACATGTGTTTGTGTGTCTCCTCAGGTTTATCAGATCAGGCGGCCAACAAGTCATCCCTTCTCACATTCTGATACTGGTAGGATTGCGTATGGATCTTTTTTATATGCAAAAATAGATTCACTAATGTACATTAGATTTATTCCTCCCATTAGTTTTTCACATCATATATTCAATGACTAAATTACATTTATAGGAAGTATCACAAAATCCATATATTTTTCTTCTTCAGTGTATCTTGTTTCCTTCATATTTTGTTCCTTCTCACAATTATGTACAGATAGGATTATGTATGGATCCTCTTTTATACACAAATAAGGCATCGAGTAGGTTTATGTATATTTTTTAGTATTCGATTTACTGTTGAGATATCAATATTACTTAATTAAATTAATTTCTCTTGTTGATGTAATGTGCAGGTTGATAGATCACTTGAAAGACATGATGAGGTATTATCACAAGTTTTATTATCTTTTTCAATTTCCATTTCTTTTTGAAAAAAATGTCAACTGATGCAACTTTATCTAGATGATAGCTTTTGGCCTGTTTTATATTTCTTGTATGCCTTTTTATATTATTTCTACGTAATTAAAGAAATCATGCAATTTATGATCTGATTAAGATGTTGGGAATTTTGATAAAAATGAGAGGACAATGAGGAGAAGCATTAGAGGTTTATGAGGTGGTTTCATTTTTGTCTCACACAGGGATGGTTTTCATTTTTTATCGCAGGCAAAGATATCAAAGGAGGATGATTTGCGTTTGTCTTCCATGGTTTTTCGTAGCATCCGAGATACGTGTATCTAATTAACATAATTGCAATGCGTGCCCTTCTTTACCACTATGTTCGCTGGCAATAACAGGGGCTGAACTAGGTATACATGACATTCTGAAGTGGGTTCAAGATGTATTCGATGAGGTAATCTACTATGCAACAAATTAACCTTTATAATTGCGCTGGAACCTATGAAAACACTGGAGCACCCAAATATTTTTAGTAATAAATTGACTTTGGGTTGTTTATATACAAATTGTCAAATTGTCATTTTATATGCTGTATTTTGTTGATAGCTTGAAGTGTGAGAGGGAGAGTTTTATATATAATTTTTTACTTTGAATAGATTTAGATGTATGAGACACTAGTTTAATGCCATTGACCTAATCAATCATAGCGGAAGAGTTGATATAGTTGCATCAATATTAAGGAAAAGTGTGTTTTCTTGTTCATAAATTTCTGTTCGATCAAATTTTCTTATTGTTGTTCCAAGTGATCAAGACTTGGTCTTTCCTAAGGTACAACAATTTTGTGATGTTAGTCAAATAATGCATCCAACTACTAATGTGTCGTTAAGGTATTACTATATTATATTCACAACCAAAAAAAAGATCAAAGGCAACGGACTGCCTCATGAATGTTATATATTTAACTTCTTATGGCTTATATTCCTTGCACATCATTTTTTTTAGATTACCATAAAATGTTTTATACATATGTCAGAGTTCGATTTTTATTATCATTTTTTAGGATACTATGATAAGTTATTAAATTTATATCTTTGATTTACAATCTTTTTTTCGCAGGTTCTTCATTCTTTTGCATGTGAGTATACAAAGGCACCAGTTGGAAAATGCAAAAAGAAGAAAATGAAAATCAAGCCATGGTTGGACAAATTTTACACATTAGTTAGTTAAACTTTGTATGTATAGATATGATCAACATTTATTCTATGTGAGATTATTCAATTGTTAAAGTTTTTTTTTTATTGTTAATGTATATGACTTGACTTGTAATATTTGTTTTATGAAATTGCATTCAATTTGTAATTAAATGGGTTGAATGGGAATGAATATTCAAATTCAGGTTGAATGATTTGCTTTTTTAAAATTTTTGGAGATCTCGATTTTGATATTAAAAAAAGGACGAACATAATCTATCTCGACGAATTCTGTCCGTCGCTAAAAGATCAATGGTGACGAACTTTACACTTTTCATATATACGTGATGGACAATATCCGTCGCTAATAGTAACAGCAACGATGATCATATATCGCTAATGGCTATAAAGTCCGTCGCTAATATAGGAACCGCGACGGACTTAATCCGTCACTAAATATAGCAAATGCGACGAACTTAGTCCGTCGCAGACCTTTTCGCGACACCCTCAACCCCAACGGCCCTGCGACGGCTAATGTCCGTCACGAAAACTCTACAGCGACGGACTAAGTCCGTCGGGAAAGGTCAATTTTCTTGTTGTGAGATTCTCCTACGAAGACTCCATTGCCCACATGAGATCCTGAACCTGGCTTGCCAGGGTTTCTAGTGAGCTGCCCCCAGTATTAGTTGGGAGGCCACCCCCATCTTGCTGACCCTCTTCATGATGGTCATTCGGGTTTGACGTTGCAAATCTTTGGCTTTATGTCCCAAAATTCCCACAGATGACGCCAAACTGAGGTGAATATTTTTCCCCTACAGTTAAATTTATAATTTAGGATTAGAAACTTGAAAGGAAGTTAGGTAAGGGTTTTTGGTGGTAGGAATAGGTTAAGGTGATATGGATTTTGGGTTGTAACAACAATGACTGCGCCTGGCAGTAGTGAAGATGTTCACTTGAACCTGCCTAAGAGTGTTGTGCGCGCGACCTCTTTATAGGCTACCTACGTACCTCGGAGGGATCAAGTCTCACGTAGTTCCATTGAACACATTGTAACCGTTTTGCCACTAAGTGTTAGTGGGCTTTTTTTAAAACATTTCCCGTAATTACTCTCCACGTCGGCCCTTGATGACCCACGTTCTGCTAGTAGTAGACCTTAAATGCCAACGTGGCGGTTACAGATGTTTGTGGTCTTCTGACCGTTTCTACGTCTGCTCAGTGTGCTTTGGCATGCCTACCTAGGCATTAGGTTTTCGCATATGTCCGCGAGGAGTAAGGTCGAACGACCAGACCTGTCGTCTAGTCATGCCTTAGACTACTCGTACCCGAGTAATAAGGTCACCCAATCATATCTGTCGTCTGGCCGTGCATTAAACTACTTGTACCCGAGTAATAAGCTCGACCGACCAGACCTGTCGTCTGGCCGTGCCTTAGACTACTCGAGGTGATATCTTCTCAAGGGTTGTTCGGCCATCCAACTAGATCCTTTTACCTAGTTGTGTCGACACACCAGATGTCGTCATAGTCAAGTCGCTTTTTGTGGATTGGACCTAGTGGGCCTTACGCCAAATGGCCCATGTCTTGTCTCATCATGACACATGTCCTAGTGCAGATTTTTACCTCCACAATTTTAATTTTGAATATTTCTCTATTTTTGATAGGTTGCGACCGTATGATCTAGTCGAATGTAAGGTTAGTGGATCTGTTTTGTTCTCCCTCTTAAGAACCAAACATTATGCTCATAACACAGATTTAAGCATGTCACTAACTCAATAATTGAACCAATCAAAAACACCCAATCATCACAAACCCTAGATGAAAAACTCCAATCACCACAAACCCTAGATAAAAAAAAACCCCAATCATCACAAACCCTAGATGATAAAATCCCAAATATCACAAACCCTGGATAAAAACCCTAATCATAGGCAGAGAGAGAGCTCAACCTGGAATCGGGGTCACCGTTGGAAACGGGTGCTCACCGATGGTCGCCGGAGTCGCATGTGATCGCCGGGGGTCGCGGGTGCTCGCGGTGGTCAAAGGGGGTTCGGGGGTTTGGTTTTCGTTTGGGGGAGTCGAGAGAGAGAGTGGAGAGGCATTTGGGCTTTTGTAATTCGATGTATGGTAGTCCTTTTGTTTGTTTTTTTTTTTATTTTTTTTTGGACCAGTATTTTTATATGATCAATCACAATCATGATATATTATATTATTATTAATTTTTCAATGTATAATATCTGAAAGAGAGAATAAGCTTTAAAATATTAATTTTAATTTTTGTATCTCTATAACATATCACATGATTATCCAAGTTAATATGTCAATTATTTAAAAAATATCAATATCTGATTTGTATCCGAAGAGATCCGAATTCAAAAATTAATATCCGTATCTGAATTATTATGATAGGATATGGATATAACGTATCCGATCTGTATCCGATCCGTTGACAAACTCACTCTCACGAGGAAAGGTAAACATGAAGGGGCAGACGAAGACCAACCTTTGAATTCTAAAGAGTTTTAATTCGCCTACCCTTAAAAAATCATCTCCGGTCATATGCACTTATTTGAAGGTCATTTCTTTTACAATACTAAAAAATCTCATACAAATGCATGACATCAACATAAGATGTGCACTTTTTAGGGCTCAATGTATCATTTTTCAATTTTGAATAATGAGGGATGGTCTTTTTATGTCATATTAATCAAACTATTCGTTAAATCAGAAAAATGAATGGGTTAAGGGTCACTAGTTCAACTGTTAGGTTAATCGGATTTAAACTGTAACACTATCATGATATAACAAATATAATAATGATTATTATTAAATAAACAAATTTATTTAAAAATATGCAATATTTTAGAAAATCATTACATAATTATCAAGTCTTAAATCTTAATATTTTTTAAGCTTTACTTAATATTATAGCATTATTTTATCATATAAATATAAATTTTTATTAGATTGAAAAATTTTAATAAATAATTCATTACGATTTCCATGAATAATGAATCTGTTGTTCAATCAACCTGTAGCCATTGGTTTCGAAAGTAAAACCAAATCAAAATTCAAATGGGTGAAGATTCAACCAATCGGATCGGATTTTAAACACACTAAAAAAACCATTTTTTCCGGCACAATTTTCTTTTATTTCCTCTTGAATTTCTCAAAAAAAAGAAAGATACAATGTTGGAGTTAATATTTTTTCTGGACTAATGTTGGTGTTTATATTGAGGGCCCGATATTCCCACCCACATAGCTATTCATCCCACTCCTTTCAAAAAATCATAATGTGATTTTTTTAAGGAGTAAACCCACCCCGACCCATTCAACTTTGTGAAGTCGGCCAATATATCACAGGTCGACGTCACATGGTCAAAATGGGTCACACGAGAGTCTTAGGTTTATGTGACACGTTCGACTCTGTGATGTTGAACAGAGTATATAACTGACGACTACATAAAGTCAAATGGGTCGCAAAGAGGGTCTTACATCTCTGTGTCCAATTCGACTCTATGACGTCGACCTGTGACATGATGAATGACTTTACAAAGTCGAATGGATTGGGGTGTGTTCACCTCTTAAAAAACCATATTTTTATTTTTTTTAAAGGGTGGGTTAAAGAACTCTGTGGGTGAAAATATCGGCGCCCTTATATTGATGCCACATATATCTCCCTGATATGTGTCATCTCATATTCTGTTCCGTTCACAAAACCAAGGAAAATTCAACAGTATTACATCTGGCTGGTCAGACAAAAGATTAAGGTTTTAAAAATAAATTGTTCTAATTTAAAGAATAAATTGTCTTTTATTCACATTTATTAAATTCAAGACTAGAAATGTGGATAAATTTTATTCCATCCTTTAAGTGAAACAAAAATTCCTCATTTTTATTTTAAATTTACTACAATTTCGTACTTTATCTCGATTATTTTTTAGACCAAATGGAATAAGTTATCTCCCTCACTTATGAGGATAAATGAGTGGGAGGATAGCTTATAAATGTTTGGTACAAAAATAATAGGGATAAACTGCGGACAGTTGTCCCAATTTTGAAATGAAAATAAAGATATTTTGTTTTACTTAAAAGTTGAAATAATATTTTTCTCCACTTTTATCCTAATTTTGACAAATGTAAATATGAACAAAATTGATGAATTTTTTATCTCTTAAAATTAAGACAATTTATCATCAAAACATTAACCCTTGTCAAACTAAGAACAAAAAATCATCATTTTCATTTCAAATTGAAACAATTCCGCACTTTATCCTGATTATTTTTATATCAAATGGAATAAATTATTCTCTCCCACTTATATCTACAATTGTCTCAGTATCCCATCATTTATCCCCTTGCCAAGCCAGCTCGTAGGTTGAGATTCACGTCACATAATCATTTTCTCGAAAGAGGTGGCTCCCTCTGGGATTCTTTCTGTTTATCATCCTGGTTATAAACTGTAGGTGCCAAATTTTCCAGCTACGGATAGTGGGCCAGGTAATTAAGCCCATTCAAGTCTAACCAGCTAGAAGATGGTCCTCCAGGCCCAAGCCCAATTTGACGAGCATTCTAAACCCAACAACACGGCGGCCCAACCAATCCCGAACACAAACAGGCCCGACCCGGAAACCCAAGATTGACCAAGTCAGTATCAAATCCATTTAATGGCTGAGGTGTAACCAATCTCAAACACACAAACAGGCCCAACCAATCTCAGAAGAGTTGTAGGAGGGGCAATAAAATAGACTGAATATATCAACACTTCTGCGAAAAAAAATTTGGTGGTCACAACTCAAATGGGGAACAGTATAAATATCATAATCGAAGTGATATATGCAAAAAAAAGGTAAAGGAAAAGAATGACGTATATATAATTAAACAATAATAATTTTTGGGCCCCAATTGGTAGACCTCATCCCAAACCCTATGAGATAAAATACTCTTTTATGTTATATTCACCTTTTTTATCTCATATATCGTAACCGATCCCCCATATCGTAACTGTCCCCTTAATTAATGGAGGTGAAACCATAATTTCAATCGGAGAATTCAATTGGAAGCAATTGTGTATACTGAATACATTAATTGATTTAGATTGATTAAAGGAATAGAAGAAAGAAAAAAGTCGATTCTCTGTTTTGGGGGATTCCATTTGTTTTTATTTTCGTTTCAGTTCGATCAGTGGAGAAGAGAAGAATTTTGATTCATTTACTTTTTTTTTAAACAGTTTTTGGTGCAAACAATGGCGATCCATTCAGGCTAGTTCTTTTTCGATCTGAATATATTATTTTGATTTTGATTTTGATTTTTCGTCATTCCTTTGAATCATCATATACATGTATTAAATCTGAATTTCAGTTTAAATTCAGATACATGACATGTATCTTGATTTACATGCATTGTTGTGTACCAAGTTTGATCTGTACAATCATTTATGATTGTGTGTTTGTGTATAGTTATGCATAATGTGTCATTCATCATATTTTTTAGCTTTGTATCAGCATTATTCGACTCATTCAGATTCAAGATTTTCAAATACAATGCACATTCACTTTATGGAATGTGTATTTGTTATTTCAAATTCCAAATACATCTGTAACTGAATATGAATTTCAACCCATTTTTTTAAGGTACATCTGTCTGAATTTGAATTACAACCCATTTTTTTAAGATTGTTATTTTTTATTTTTACATTTTTTTAAGGTTGTTATTTTTTATTTTCATGGATTTGATTAATGTATAGTTGATTAGTATTTAATTGATTATTGTTGGCATTTTGAAAACTTTTTATGAATTTTCTGTACAGTTCTCAGTAGCATATAAACCATATTTGGATTTCCAGATACATTATTAAATCTTAATTGATAATATGTGATTGATGTTCTCTTTTTTTCACCAATGGTGTTTCAGATTTTTTTAAAATATATTACGTCAGGGAGAGGACTTAATGGTGCCGCCTTTCGTAGGATTTAGTTACAATGTTTAATGAGGATATTAGTTAGGTAAAACCAATTTTTAAAATTATAAGAATGGTAGTCTTATCATTGTCATTTTAGTGGTTAAAAAAATCAAATAGGAAACCAATAGGAGAGTGCCACATATTGGAGCTTAATTTCTGGGGCCAGAAAGCAGCTCCCATAACTAAAATGAAAGATAAAAATTATAACATATATAACTGATTCTTCCATACCATAAAAAAAATATGGCAAGATTCATCCAACAAATTATTATGAACATCATTATGTATAAGCAATCACGCTACCGCGTGATAAACAAACAAATGATTGGATTACACAACAGGATCCAATTTAACCCATCTAAACAACAGTGGGAGAGAACAGGGGACAAAAGATACCCGGACACACTAATAAAGCCGGTATTATTCTCCCACATATCAAGAACAATATATGAAAAATTTGACAAAAAGAAGAAGAAGAAGAAACCAATTTGACTGACCACTTATTTAGCTTTCACCAACTTCATTTGTGAATCTTTGGCCACTGTTCATCACTGCCTTTGGGGAATCTCGGCAAAGTTAACAGGGTGTTCACTCGGGACACGCCTTCAAGGGCAGACCATTGGTCTTCCCCAGTCATGTGATCACCACCAGAAGCTTCCTTATCCACTTCTGAGAATATTTCATGAGTAGTTCCACACCGTTCCAGGACTGATAACTCTTCGTGTTTCTCATTTTTGTTCCATGTGTATGATGATTCAGTAAGTCCTTTGTTTGCATCATCACCCGTACCAGATGTATTTGGATTGAGGAAGAGGCAGACAACAGCGCAGTCATCAATCTTTGAGGTGGGGTATTTTGATCGCCACGAGTGAACTGCTTTCTCAACCAAAATTCGAGCAGCAGAAGATCTGGAAGGGGCAGAAGCCACTATGTCCACCACCTCTTTGTTAGAAAGAACATCCCACACCTACAACAGAAACAATTTTAATGTCCAATGTTCATGTTCAAGGAATTATCTTCCTAATTTGATATAAAGTCCCAACTACTACTAGAAGGGTGGATATATTGTCTAATCCACTCCTCCAATCCAAAACAAACGTATATGTTTCGGAAGCACTGTCAGTTGTTTGGGGAAAAGAGGATTAGTTAAAGAGATTGCCTTGATGGTGATGATGATGATGATTGACAAAAATCCAGACTGAAATATAGGACCAGGGTTCATACATTACCCTCTTATAATTACGCTATCTTCAGAGGTTATCTAATTTATCAGTCACTTATTCTCAGATGAATATTGATCAACAAAAGCAAAATCCTACAAGGGGCATAGGACCTGGAAAGAAAACAAAACAAAGTAAAGTGAAGATAAGAAAGAACATTGAAAGTGATGGGGAGAGGGTGTTTTTTTTTTAACCATTGATAATCCTGCAGCTATAACTCTTATGGATAAGCTCCAATGGTGTCAGATTAGCCTTTGCCAAACAAGTATTTTTTTTCTTAATAAAAGTATCCCATGCCAGGGAATAAAAACAGATATTATTGATCAAGACACCGCATAGCTAAACTGTAAAAAAAGAGGCAAGACTTATTTTCTTTAATATATAATTGCAATGACATTTGTTCACTTGTCAATTGCTTGCACGCACCCACAGGTTGACACCTGACATGCACACATAGTCAAGAATGCATCAGGCATTGGAGGCACGGAAATGTATAAATAGGATGCACTTTTGAATCAAGTAAATGTTTTTTTTCTCAAATGATATAATAATTATTTCTTTACTAATAGCAGAAAATATCACTATTATACATTCTTCCCCATTTAAATATAGGCTTTCTAGATAACAAAGAAACAGACACATATTCCCCTTTTTTTTTATGAAAACATAGAGCTGAGTTATATTGTGCAATAACAAAATTGACATCTCCATCACATTAGATTTGACACTGATATGGAGTTTCAGATACATCACTAATAAACTCAGACGAGGAAGTCATCAACATAGAAGATTTGTACTAGACTTGAAAACCAGGCAGTTAAAAGAAGAAAAAAAAGTCTAAGACATTTTCTATCTGCACTTACCCCATCAGTAGCAAGCACAATAAACTCGTCCTTTTAAAACCCAGGCAGTAAAAAGAAGAAAAAGAAGGTCTAATACATTTTCTATGTGCACTTACCCCATCAGTAGCAAGAACGATAAACTCATCCTTTTGAAAACCAGGCAGTAAAAAGAAGAAAAAGAAGTCTAATAAATTTTATATCTGCACTTACCCCATCAGTGGCAAGCACGATAAACTCATCCTTTTAAAAACCAGGCAGTAAAAGAAGAAGAAGAAGTCTAATGCATTTTCTATCTGCACTTACCCCATCAGTAGCAAGCACGATGAACTCGTCCTTTTCAGTGAGATGCCGATATGATATATCAGGGACAGATATCAAACCAAAATCCTTGAGGCAGAAGTCACCAAAAGCCCTTGCCATTGCCAAGCCTGGTGAATCATAGTTTGGAAGCCATACTCGGGCCACCTCTGGCTCATCCTGAAGAGCAAAGACCCGGCCTTTACACCTCTTAATCCTCTCTGCTTCTCCTGTATGAAACAAAACCATGACTTTCCAATAAAATTTGTATTTTGATCCCAATTGAAATTTAGTTATCACACTTATACAGATCAATTTACAAGCAAACAACAAAAACTGTCATATTTATTAAAATAGTTGTCAGATTAATGATGAAAAACGTCTTCAGAAGTTCTTGATTGATCACCAACCACATATTGTCGGTGTGGGTGCGGCGAACCTGGCTTGCAAAAACTTGATGGATGATATTTGTGAAGTATGTATTCACCTCATTTATCTGCATTCTTCTAGTAAGGGTTGCCAAGTTGTCTTTTAAAACATGTGTGTTTCATGATTTAAGAAATCTGTCATCTGGGCACTTTTATGTCAGTTGAATATGCTTGAGAGCAAAGAAGAGTAGAATAGCAGTTTATATGTGAAGATTAGATTTTACGAAAAAATAAAGTTGAGAGACTTGTCATTCATGTATGCTATGATTGTATTGACTATTTATGTGGATAGAAGAATGGTTATAGAATTCTTGAACCATTCCATGATGCCGGATTGTTGGTTGAATTGGACAATGAAAATAATGATAACAATTTTACGAAAGACAAACCAGTTGAGGCTTTCTAACTATTCATTTTTAATATACGTTGGCATATTTTCAGGAAATAATGTGCAACAACCTTGTCAGTCAGGACCTGCAACACCACCACCAGAGTGAACCACATAGAAGAACTGTCCTTTCCATATGGCTATATCAATTCAGCTATCAGACTAGACGGTACTCTTCCCCGACCCACCAGAAAATTGTAGTCCATTGAGTTCAGCAATAAGCTATTTATTTTGTTTGCTTGTTTGGAGAGTTAGTTTATTTATTTGTAACTCTAGATTTAATCCACAGATTTGATAATAAGGTTGTAAGAAAGTTGGGGTATTTTGTTAGGAAGTTGAGATTATTTGTTAGGATGGAGGATATCCAGATAAGTTTTTTTGTAACTGTCTTTGAGAGAGATCATGTTTGTTGAACTGTAGGTGTATTATGTTGGCTATTACAACATCCTAACAATTTCTAGAGGCTTCCATATGACATTTGAACCAACTTTAAGGCCAATAAAAGGACTCCAAGAGTTGAAGGGAGGAGCAAATTTGTATTATGGGTGAAGCCTTTTTGGTTCCCATAAGTAGTAGTCTGAGGTTCGTGTTTGGTTAACAAAACTCTTCTAGTTCGTTATTTGATGCCCCTTGGTTGTTTCTCTATCATGCGTAGGTCTATCTGAATCATTATGCTATTATTATCCCATTCTCCATCACTAGTATTCTCAGAATACAATAAATTGAAACTAAGATGGCATATTAAAAATTGTGTTTGCTGATGTGCCAGTTCAACAGTGCATGTTTTGGATTGTTTAGATGAGCTGACATTCAAGGACTGATAGAAGAGCATTAACAACTTCTTCTTTTTTTGAAGAAAATGGTAGACAACTTACATCAATTTATTAAAAAGAAGAGAATGACCAATTTCAAACAACCTGGAAGTCGATGATTGAATAATCTCACTTTCAGCATGTTCTTGTAATTGTAAACTAAGTAAAAAAAACCTCTCACCACCCCAAACACTGAAAACCCTAATAAGTCTTTCAAATAAAGAGAGTGAGAGGGTGAAGGAAACCCTGATCAGACCAGTGGGGGTAACAGATGGAAGTTCGTTAAGGGATTTGAAGATTCAGAGAAAGAGTGAGGGATAAGTGATGGCATATATATAATTAATCACAAATGAGAGTAATATTCCTAAATAAG
Organism: Acorus calamus; assembly: GCA_030737845.1. NCBI lineage: Eukaryota > Viridiplantae > Streptophyta > Magnoliopsida > Acorales > Acoraceae > Acorus > Acorus calamus. Next base: position 10,612,030 of record CM060875.1, on the reverse strand, counting down.
TTGCATGTTACACATTGTTTAAATATCAAAACTAATTGCATAATGATAGTCTCCAAATAGAGCATCTTTCTTATAAGAATAAATAAAATATTATGTTTACTTAAATTGCCATGTTCACAATAGAAGAGGTATCTATCGAAACCATCACATCCCAAAACAACTACATACCACTACTCAATGGTGATTTAACCAACCCCCCCCCCCCCCCCCCCTTTTCCCCCGTCCCTGTGCAACACTCTACTCCAGCACAAAATCATGTCCACTCCCACCGATGAAGCGCACAACCTCCCACATGTTTTCCTCATACAAAGTAGCACTTTTGAAGAGTGTGTGTTGAGAATAATTGGGTATATGCTTAAGGCTTGGGTGAAGATGGTTCTCCAAGTAGATAATCCTTCCATAATTATGGCTCATTCTTGGTTCGTGAAGGATTAACTTGATGTATTTTTATCAATTTGGCATTTTTTTCCTAATCGATCTTCTTTGTTTTGTATGGAGATCCCCCATCTCATACTGTATTTGATTCACATACCACACATTGGATTTGCCAAGCTTGGAAGTCATCAAGTAGATTTATTGTCAAGTGATTTGTGCTTCTCAAGGGGGATTGCATTCAGCTGCTATCAATCTAACTGCAAGCTTTTAGAGTCTGATTCAGTCGGCATTTGTTGAATCCTCTGCATGAGCTGGAGTCCCTTAAGAATGAACATAGTTTCTAAAATGTGTATAAGCTGATCATGGTACCCAGCTGAGAAGACAAGCAGCAGATGTCCTTTGGGAGTTAATTTCATTCCCTCATAACCAGATCTGATGGATGTTCTGCTCGCTGTCTTTTTCTCTTCTCTTCATTATCTCTTCTTCTCTTTCTTTCTTCTTCATTCTTTGCTCCTGTTATTTCTTCTTTCTTTTCAACCCTTTAATTTTTTGTCTCATTTTCTTAAAAAACATCTACTCATTTTCTTTCACATTCAGTTATGCTTCACATCTATATGGTAATACACCTCTGTATCAGGCTACTTGGAGGAGCAATTTATACTTTGCATATCTGCCTGCTTTGTTAAGGAGCTGAGAGTGGCATTTAGCAGGACCCACATTACATATATGGCCTGCCCTCCCTCTCCCAACGCATACTTCATGGCGATGAGGTGACAAGCTTTGCTTCTTTGCTTTTGGATCTGCAGGAGATTGTGATCAGTGAGGAGGTTCACGACGAGGTGGTTTGGAAACCTTAGCCGACAGAGGGACTTTTCGTTAATAGATGCTACACATGGTGGAGAACGCAGCAGCTAAGGCTTGAGATCATTGCGACCAAATCAAAGGAGGTGTGGGGAATCAAGGTTCCACTCAAACTTGAAACCTTTGTGTGAGTTGATGACAAGGACATACAGAGCAAAATAGGCATCAAGTGATCCTCTACCATGTGTGTTGTGCAAAGCAGAGGAAGAAGCAACCGAACACTTGGGTTAGCCACAGGGATGACAATGAAATTCACATTGTTGGGAGGGGATGTGGAACGTGAGTAGGAGGATCTTGAGTCTATCTATTCCTCATTTGCAGGGCTACCTCCTGAGATGCCTGAACTTATGCACAGAAATACAACTGGAACTGTCCAGCAGAGAATCAAGTATAATTGAAGTATTGGGCTCTACTTTCTTTGCTGACCTTTTTTTATAACTCTTAACTCTCTAAGTATTCATCGAGAGAGCTGCCTATCTGGTTTCCCTCCTCATATTTTTAGGAAAAGGTGAACGGCACAAAATTCTATACCTGTTGGGTCTCACTGAATATAAATTTTGACTTCCCAAAAAAAGATGGAATGATTGTTGTTGTAGACAATTAGAGGAAGTGTGTGGAGGGGGATGCAATGGATTGCAATAGTAGATAAGATTGAGGGACATTAGCGATGAGAAGAAGCAGAGTGTGAGAAAGAGGAGAGAGAGTAGCCCAAAAGAAACTCCATGTCCAACTCCTTTCTCATATAGAAGTGGCTCAATTTATAGACAAGACATGGCTCATGAAAACTTCTACAAAACAAAAACAAACCACAACACTCCTATATTAAAAAAACCACTACTATTCATTCCCTGCACGAAAAAAAAGAAGTCTCTTAGTATCCGTAGATTAAAATAAACAATGACACTCATCATAGCAATGTAGACAATCCACTGTAACACGAAAGGATTTACATTGAGAACATATGGGAAGCAATCAAGACAGAGATTCTTTCATGGGAGATAGCCTTCGTTGGAAGATATACCTAGTGTCCTCCTAGCCCAGATGGGGATCACAGGGAAGGGCAGGATATTCATTGTTTCTTATTGATGGGTAGTTTTCTCCCTGTGGCTTTATTTTTACTTTTTTCTGTTTTGTTTATTTTGTTTTGTTCGGAGACCCTCATCTCCGTTATGTTCAAGGGATATTATTTTTATATGTGAAGCTCCTACCTTTCCGTCAAAAAAAAGGAAAATAAGAAAATTAAAATTACAATCCAATTGTTTTTTGAATCACTAACATCCTAAAAGAATTCTCAAAGAAACTGCATAATACAGAGCTGTGACTAAAGAAAGGAAGATCATACTTGGAAGATTTGGTTTAAGGTCAACTGTCAACTGAACTGCAACCAGACGGTTATTCTGATCTCTTGTACCAAGTATGGCTCTTGAGTCCCCAACATTTCCTATTACAAGGTCCTGTCCCTGTACAAACAAAACATCAAGTAGGAGTGAGTCCAGATCATTCTAAACAAACGCTAACAAGGAAAAAAAGGATGTGTTTACATAATTTATCGTTTGCGAGAATACATTTAGATCAGATCATTTGATGTGGTTCTAGTGCAGTTAGCGACAAAAAAAAAAATTTAACTCTTCAGTCTTCACATAGTGTACCTGCTTGACCAAGGTGACTGCTGTTGTCCCACTACAGAAGCAGTTGATGTTGGGATGAACCTTTAATTCTTTGTCCATGGTTTTAAAAGCTTTCAAAAATGATTCTTTCAGCACCTGACAAATCTCAGGATGCTTCCCGTTCTCTTCAAGATCCAAACCCCCAGTCTCTTCATCTAAGCGTACAGATGCAGTTTCTTCTATGTAAATACTTCCTTGTTCAGTTGTACTGTTCTCTCTCAACCCAGAATCAGTATCCACTTCCCAAAGAGCACTCAACTTAAGAGGCAAAGAGTCCCTCACTTTCCTTGCGACCATATGGCCAAATGGACCATGGCCATCAAAAACCCCACAGAATACACTGTCTGTTCTTGAACCAAAGTTCTGGAAACAGTAAAGTGAAAAAAAAGTGATTAGATAATTTCATGGAAGAAAAGCTCATATGCATAATGAAAACCAAATGTGAATACTTCCTGTTGTATATCAAACTAAAGGAGAGGAGGGAAGGGGGAGTGTGGAATCAACCAAACATACAGAAAATTATAAGTATATAGTAATAATTCATAGATCTCCAATAAAAACTTGAGTCCCATGGTGAGATGTTCTTTTCCATAGCAGAGTTCTACAATTACCAGATATAATGTAGTACAAAGAGCACAGAGAAGTTTCTCTAATCCTGAGCATTTCTTGTTAACTAATACCACCCAGCAACTAAAACACAGATTCAAGCAACTGAGATATTATCCCTGCCATATAGTATAAAAAATAATGTACTCATAAATAAATGCTGTGCAATTCTACCCTTTGGCTTTTCCAGATGTCATGTCCTCCATCTGCCAAAAATGATATTGGACAACATAAAATCTCCCTACATATAAAATATCATGGGAATGGGCCTAAGATCAGGTGGTGATGAGTGATGGCTTTGATTTGAGTCATTTGACAATAATGAGGTTAGGATTTAGAAAGAGAGACCCACATCTGCAGATTGTCAACAAAGTGAAAGGGATTTAGGGCATACTATAGAAAATTAACCATTAAAATTATACTTATTTTAAAAATTACACGTATTTGAGTCAAGAAGGTTTAATTAGAGCTGTTCCCATTATATCACTTCCATGAGAAAAGGGGAAAAAAAGAAGACAAACTAACAGACAGCTTCTCAGCTCTACCTTTCACTATTTCATTGTTTTCTCACATGCCAAATTGCAAATCATTTCTTCTATTTAAATGTTTCATTTGCATAATTATCTCGTCTATGCACAGTCTTGCATCTGAATCCAATGAATGACCTTTGAGGATGATCCTGTCTCCAACACTTTCCTCTTAATTATAGCCACCTATCAGCTGGCCAATAAACATTTTTGCTGGAAGAGTAGTGTACACTGAGAAAACTCGGACTGCTGCAATCTGCTTTCTCAGAGGTTGGGGCAGACATGTCCTTACAACTGGGAATCTGTATTGAAAGGAAGAACCCTTTTGGGTGGAGTGAGCTGTTTATTGGGGTTCTGATTTTGTTAGGAGCATTTGCAGGCTTTTGGGATGAGAAATATTTTATATTTCTGTGTTCTTAAAGCTTTACTTTGTACTGTTTCAGTTTTTCCAGTTTAATAAAATTTGTTAACCTTTGTTCGGGGGCATCTTTTATTAATAAGATTGCTCCTATCTTTCTTCAAAACAAATTTTTTTTTTTTTGTTAACCACCACCTTCAAACCAAAAAAGGCGCATTATTCTCACTTTTGCCTCCACCAAGCACAATGAGCCAATGTGCAAGAGAATAAAAGCATTTCAGGATTCAAACAGTTACTGAAAAATTAGTGAACTCTTTTATCACCATTGTAGTACAACTTTTTTTAATTTGCAGATCCATTTGTGACAAATGTTGAACTGCTGTTTGTTGAAAAGGCTCACTAATAATAACAAAGTAGAAAAAGTAATTAAGAACGGACATAGTAAATCTAAACTGGAAACGAAAGAACTTTTGAAAGAAAACTTGTCACATTGAAAAAACTTGGGAGGTGATTAGGTTGCCTAAAGGCTTCAGGTGTTAGTATTCTTGGGGCTGAGACTGTATTCAAAGGAACATGAGATTCATAATTGAGTAGTTCTTTCTTTAGTCAATGGGGGTTTTAGGGTAATAAAGATGTGCCTACTTGGTTTACCCTATTTTCATTTTTCCGGGTGTTTACCTACTAAATCCTATGATTTATGGGGACTTGAAAATAAAAAACCCAATAATATAATATGGTGGAGAAGTGGACAACCTACCTTTTCAAAGATATAAAATAAATAAACTAACTTGATGATCAGCTTGTAATATTGCAATATTCATTGATATTAATTTCCTGACCCAAAAGCTAATTACCGTTCCAGATATCTGCTTCTCATCAAGCATGCAATTGTTTCATCCCCTCCAAATATCAGCAGCAGGAAGGATTTCCATAATGATCACCCAGTTTCCTAATGGACTTCCTCTCCTGAATTATTCTAAATTTATAATTAAGCAACCAATCTATAAAGTTTTTAGGACTATTTTATAAATAAAAGGGGCAGGATCAACACATTTTATTCAAATTTAATCCAGTTTCTCCAAACATACCTGTGTAGGTGCATAAATCTTCACCCGGGACAAATATCGTCATATGGACAATGTAAAAGAGTTGAACCAGCATGATGGATAGAAGGCTAGAAGTTTGAACCCATATATGGGAGAGAATGCCAGAAAAGCTCAAGAACAAAACCACACACCAGTGTAAATGAATCTCTAATAGATCGGGACTACCCTTATCAACATAAATGCAGTCATATAAACATAAATGAAGCAGTACTTACAAAAAAAACATAAATGCAATCAAATAAATCAGATCCACAAATCAACAAAGAAGCTCTTAGATTTTGGAAAGGAAAAGTTCATAACAGAAAGTATAGATCCCATAGATTTCAGAAAGAAAAGTTCACAACAAAAAATGAAAACTATTATAAATGAACTGATTCAATTATATCCCTGCCAAAATTCAGTAGAAATCTCTGTTGAGATGCTCCTGACTTGAGTTTCATTTTTATTTTATTTTTTGAATTTTTCCCTCCAGGCTTCCACCACCATCACAAAATGGTGCACCTGTTCGTTTCATAAGTCTGAGCTCTACCCATTTACTAGTAATGTTTAAGTATCAATTTTAACCCAGCCACCAATATTCAGCTACATGCAAATCCAGCGTTACAATATCATTCAAGACTTTCAACTAGGCCATCGACAATCACTAAAACTGCTAAACGTCAACTCTTTTACTGAACCACATTGTTTAGGAAATATGGTTCATTTGGATGTTTTTCTAAAATGCAGCAGTTAGAACTTTATTGTATAATTGATAAATCAACTCATATTAAAAAATCAATTAATCGTAACCAAAATTATATGAATCTTCTATCCTTTCCTATATAGACAAGGGTTGAGTTTGCTTATCATCTAGTGAGGTCAATGATGCAGATCAAATCTTGAGGGTTATTTTGATTATTTTTATTTTATATTAACTAGACAATTAATTTAGACAATTAGTTAGTTTATTTATTTTTTGTAACTGTACATTTGATCTAGGGATTGGATAATAACTTTTGTTAGATTTGCAAGTATTATATTAAGTAGAATAATTAGGTTATTAGAATTACACTGATTGTTGGTAGTTAAGTTGTTGGGTTGATATTTGACTCTTGAGAATAGTGTAACCGAGTCCTGATATCAACATGACAATATGACATGAATAACCATCGTGTACCACTAGTGTGTAGTTATGACGTAGATTGCCATCATGTACCTTCAATCATCCAATGTCAATGAGCATCTTGGTCATTGATTTAGATCTTACTCAATCTAAACACACTTTGTATAGCTTGATGTCTATACATAAAACCCCTTCATGAAAAGAAGGGAGTCAAGTTATTTATTATTTTATTGAATTGTTGATCAAGATTTCTAGCTTTCACAGCTTGTATCTCTGGTTTTTATTGAAGTAGTTAGATCTTACCTCCTTTTCCTCTATCTATATTTGAACTCTCTCTATCATCCTGGTTCCCCCGTTTATGGCGACATACATTATCTGATATCAGAGCTTGGGTTTCTATTTGTGCTGCCTAGATGAGATCAAGCCACGATCCCTATCATGATGAGATGACAAGAGCAAGTTGTATATATATATATTTTTTATCTAATTCTCAACCTAGGGTCTCTTTTTTTGTTTTAAGTGGTTTTTTTTTTTTTTTTGCAAGGATGGATGCATCCTAAGTAGCCCTCTCCACTACAGAGGACGCATTTCATCGGGCCTTGCTCTGCTTTTTGTATGCTTTGGTTTTCATTTAGTTATGGGGCTGTCTTTCTTATATTATCAATATAAGGGCGTAGGCCGACCAATTCCATCAGAGAGAGAGAGAGAGAGAGAGAGAGAGATAGGAACATCTTATTAAAAAAGAGAAAAATGTAGTGTTGCAGTAATGCAGATGCAAACCAAGGTGGGGAATCAAGGATTTAAGAGTTGGTGAAGCAGATGGAAACCTCACTATTGTGGTAGACAACATCAACCAAATCCCTAGTGTTGAATAAGAACACCTTGATAATGTTTGAAGGCAGATACAACATCATCAACACTCTTCAAGCCCCAAGCCTCAGACATGAGCCAGCAACCTTGATGTGAGGCCCCATGAGATGACGCATTGAGAGGCTTTTTTGCTGGTCAGACCCCTCATCCCCAACAAGAACAAATGGCAAAAGCTCTACCCTATCATGTCGGTTGTCTCAAGTGGATGAACATCTCACAATAAAATCACCTTGACTCAACTCATCAACAATCAAATTCACTCATCTTGTAAGTGTAAACAATCTTATTTCGATATCTTCTCACATTGGATCAATTTTCTCGCCCCATGCATCATGCAATATTCATTGATCCTGATGGAAAAAGGCGAATTGCACACCTAACGTACTATCCAGAGATAAGGTGTTCGGTTCGACTCGAATCTACCATGTGGAATATCGACATGAAATCAACATCAACACAAAAATTCATCCATTCTGGGGTGTACATTGAGATTTGGAGCCATGGTGACCCTGCATTTGACGCACATCATGACAATAACCTATTTGAGGGGAGTAATGGAGAGGAGATAATTGATATGCTCTAAGAAGACACATACCATGGCAACAAACTATATAAGGATAATCATAAAGGCGAGGAGATTGACACCCAGGAAGATGATGATGCAAACCATAAGAATAGTCATGAAGACAAAGGGCTAAAAAAACACCAATTCTCCTCGATTTGATGAGAACCCTTTCTTCAATGTCACCAACAAGGATGTTAAGGATTCTTTATTCGGCAATACAAATGTCACAAACAACAACGACAACATGTTGTTCATCGACTTTGGCCCAGACAAGTCCATCTACCCACTTTATTCATGATCAAGGCAAGGCCTTCCCAGAGTATCAAGAAAGACGGCAAGGCCTCTCTTTTTTAATGTAAACGGTAGGCAAATGCCTTTGCATTAGATAGAAAGTGTGGTGCCCAATACAAGAAAAGGATAGAAATTGGATAGACCTTGTAGAAAAGGATTCTCCAGAAGTTTATCCAAGATGCCAAAAACTATGCATAGAGTACAATCTTAGACCCAATTAGCGCCACCAATGACACTCCCACACAATGCCTTCCCCATGCCCATACCCACCGATGACGCTCCCACACAATGCCTTCCCCATGCCCACTCAAGGCCTTTTGATAATCAGAATTCACCCCACCCTGTACAACAGCATGCCCACCTCATGATTTATGGCTTGAGAATGCCAAGGACTTGAGTTTGAAGACGGGATCTCCTAAACACAGAAAAGAATGATGCATGTTGAATCATGAGGGTTGTTTTGATTTCTTCATTTTATTTTTCTATCTAGATAATTGTTGAAATAATTAGTTAACCTATATATCCCTTTATAATTATAGATTTTATCTACGGATTAGATAATAAATTTTTGGTTAGGATTTATTAGTAATAGATAATAATTAGGTTGTTAGGATAACATTGGGTTGTTAGACTAGTTAAGTTGTTACAATGATATTGATTTATTCATAATAATTTGATAGTCTCGAAGTCAACACAATGCGGATGATCATCATGTATCATTGATCTTCTGATGGCTAAGAATATCATGTTCGTAGCCATCAATGCGAGTAGTTATGATGTGAATTCTCATCATGAGTTGATCCTTTGATGCTTGATAACATTTGGCTATCTATTTAAATCTTACCAATCTCAGACACGATCGCTTTGTTGAGAGGAGAGGAAATCAAATTGTATTTTATTTTATTGAGTTGTTGGCTGAGGATTTCGAGGTCATTAATTTTGTATTTGTGATTTTTGTTGTTGTTGTGAGATTCTTGTTCTTCATTTCGTCTCTCTCTCTCTCTCTCTCTCTCTAAAGAATCTCTATCATCTCAATTCCCTCGTTTACGGTGCTTGCTTCCACATTTTTTTCCCTCTCTAATGGTAAGTTCCTTTGATGCCCCCTTAAAATCTTTCTTGTTCTAAAATTTGAGTCACCAATAAATAAAACTATTCAAACCACAATTACGCATGCCAACACACAAAGAGCCTCAATCTAGCACCCAACTTTGGAGTAAAGATTCTTTGAAATCATTTTTTTTTATAATAAATTCTTATGCTTCCCTTTTCTATTGGGTTTAAGAAAAGAATGATAGAGCATCCTACAACATAAAGGAAACCTTAGTTTCTTCCGAAACCCAAAATCTACAACACATCTTCTCTACAACAAAATAAAATCACTACAAGATCTAACAGGTATGTCTAAACAGGCCCCAACCCTCAAAGCCCGCACAACCATTCTATGAACCACATCAAACAAAGAAGCGAATCGATACCACGAACCCAAGCAACCACATCCATCAAAATTAACCATACACACTAAAAAGAAAATCCAGTCAGGCATGAAGCATCAATAAAAAAAATTAAGCAAAAATAAAAAGAAAAACAGCAAACCTCCCAAACGATCATAGCATCCTGATTGGTCCCCTTCTTCCCCTGCTGGGTAAACAACGAGGCGACCTCCGTCGCGCCATTAAGGTAACTCCTCCCCGGTGCCTTGCGCATCTGCTCCTTCGAATCGAACACCATCGACCCCCTCATCGTCCCCTGCCTCCTCCTCCCCCGCCTCCTCCCCCCCGAGGCGGACGGAGAGCAAGGCTGGTGGGAGGGGGAATAAGATCCCCCCTTCCCATCAATGGACGACGACGACGAAGAGGCAGATAAACAGGACCCCATCCCCAGGGCCCTGATTATGTTCAGTATGCACTCCAGGCCAGCCACGCAGTATATCCCCCTGTTCTCCGTCGCCGGATCCGTTGCAAACCCCTTCTTCTTAGCCAGGTGAAGGATCAGAATTCTCATCCACACTTTGAATAGCCAGTTGTGCTTCTCTCTCTCCCTCTCTTCTTACGAGATCAAGAATATATTTAAAGAATCAATCGTAGAACCAATAAAATGATTTCGTTCAAAGAAAGGGGAAGAATAAAATTCCAAACTTAATTCAGAAGAGCGCGCGCTCTCTCTCTCTCTCTCTCCACCTCTGATCTAAAAGGGTGGGATGCCAAGAAAGGGATTGGATATATATCAATATTTGTTTTATATTATACATGATGCTGATATTCTGAAAAGAAAGCAAAGAATCTTCACTTACCTATAACTTAATTATTTATTTATTTTTAAGTTTGTTTTTTTTTTTTTTTTTTTTTTGACACGGGGAGAAATACTTGTGATCGGACACTCTTTTTCCGCCAATTACACGGCGACCGATTCTCCGGTTCCCCTTTTTTTACCTGTTCTTTTGCAGTCCTCGGTCACTCGTTTGATATCTGCGGGTGAGTTTAACGAAAAACGTCACTTTCGCTGTCGAAGCTTTGACCTTTTTCGTAACCCCGACCGTCCAATGTAAAAACCCAAAAAAGCATTTCATGGACGTTTCAAGAAATTATGATGGGGTGTATTTTTAAACGGTTCTTTTCCGCGGATGATTTTAACAGCTGTGTTTTGGTTCTTATCCATCCATGACAAAAACCCAGACTATTTTGTACCAGAAATACTGGATAATGTCTCATTATCCTGTAATTAAGACATACCATTGTATTTTATCATTTGCGTCATTTACGCTTAATACTTTATAATTTTATCATTACATGAGATTTCCATGTTGAAAATGAGAGAGAGAGAGAGAGAGGAACAAGGGGAATATCATAAAGGAAAATGTCACATCAAATTTTGTAATCACCCAATTTTTAGTCTTATAGTTTTTGTTTGAAGTCATGTGCTTTTATCTGGAATCTTTCTTTACTCACAGGAGATGGTCACGCATCCAGGGATCATATGGAACTCAGCAGCTCCTCTCAAGGTCAAGTTTTTTGTGTGATTGATGTGTCACACTAGCATTCTCACAAAGGCATATGTATCGAAGTGGTTCCCCAATATTACAGTCGTACTTTGCAATGCCAACACAGAAACGGTGGACCATTTGTTCAAGGAGTGCTCGGTGGCAAGAGAATTGTGGGAGAGGCTAGGTTCACTCTGTCACATCCGTCTGACTTGGGCTTCTCTGGACGAATTCTGGTCAGCGTCGAGGAGAATGGCCAGCCGGGGGGACCGCAGGATGGAAGCTAAGGTGCTTTGTTTGGTAGTTCCGGCCGGCCTCTCGGCGATCTGGCTCACGAGGAATGCGGTTGTCTTCCGAGGCCAACATTTTTACAGGGAGAATTTATGGGAGGGCACAAAAGGTTTCATTAGAGACTGGGGTCGTTACATTGTGGGTACCACATGCATTGAGTTACACCGAAGAGGTGTCCCTTAGTTTGTGAGGAGTTAACTCGTGCATGGCTTCTTGTGGTATTTGGAATAGGTTCATCATCTAGTCCTTTGCTTGTAAGTATTTATGTATGTTTCCATTTGGATGTTGTAACCTCATTCCATATATGAAATTGAGGTAGCAATCGTCTACCAGTTCCATCAAAAAAATACATAAATGCATGTGACATTTAAATAAATTCATATGAATCGCAAGTTAAAAAATATTGAACTATTTTGAAGATTAGGTGTATTAATAACAACAATAGAATGGAAAATGATTGATTTCTTACATTATTGATCCCTTTTGGATTGGTTGGACACTTGACAATGGATTAACGATTCACTATTTATGGAATACATAAAAGAATTTTTATTATTTTATCATTAGTTATATTATTAACACTTAATGAAAAATAATAAAATTAGAAGAACAAAAATCTACCTTTACAATATTAATGAACATTATTTTATTTCATAGTGATATTTTATAGAACAGAACTAAGAAAATTTATTAAAAATCCAAAATATTTAAATGAACAATTTCTAAAAAATTTACTTAAGAAGTTTCTTTAACCAATATGCCACCTCAAATGACTTAACTATATGTCTGACATAAAATTGTTACTCACTCAATACATGTTAGAAAACTACAATTTTGTCATAAAAATCCATGACTTTCCATCAACAACTAACAATCTTGTGACGTCATCATTGTTTAATCGCCTCAAATATTCATCATAGAAGACTGCAACTGTCACGCCCCAGAGCGGCCGTCCCCAAGGGGTGACACGTATACGATACCGAGTATATCATAATTAGAATAAATCACAAGGAATAAAGGATTGAATCAGAATAAACGACAGTGGAAGAGTATATAAAAAAATAAAAATAAATGAACAATACAAGGCCACTAAACATATAACAGTGGCCCTCAGAAGAATACACAATCACCGTCCCGTGTGAACACAAGTCATAATTACAAATACAGTCAAATATATACCAACAATAACGAAACACCTGGTACAAACAAACAACAGGAAGCTGACATGCTCACCAAATCACTGAGAGGCCCACAACACCTTCAACAATACCCAACTTAACAATCCAGCGCAACACTTGGATGAAACCCATAACAATAGAGGGAGTAAGCCAATAAAGGCCTAGTGAATAAAACTAACAACAAGACACCTCAAAGTACAGTTCCAACATATCCATAAAACCTCCATAAATAACTAACAAGTATAAGCTGACCGGCCTTAGGTACCATCACCGTAGGAGGCCAACTCACACTAACCTCACTATGTCCCCAGCATAAAGACAGATCCGTCTGCGTCCCATACAACAGGGGATCCATCCCATGCTAGAAACGCTATATATATATAGCGTTTTCAAGGTTCATCCTGGACGCCCACGGTATCCGATGGTTCAAATCGGCTACGCGTCAGAGTGGTTGGATGACAGAGAGCCTTAGCCAAGATACTGGGTTTATCGGCCCTGTTCGCAAAGTGATGGAGTCTAGGATAGGATCCATTGATGCGGTTTGTAATGCAGTCGAGCTTTGGTGGACTTGACGGGTGGAGTGATACTCCCTGTATTGGCCAAGCCGATGCATTTGCAGAAATGGGTCGCCTAAGAGAAGTCATTACACGATAGGAGGAAGTATGAGGCATTTGTGTGTAGTGGCGTTGCAGTCACTAGGATATATATATCTCTAAGTATCACATTCATAAGCATCTTCACAAGACAGAAAATCTGTCTTACCTCTTTAAGCACATCCCAAGTCTCCAACTCCAACTTATTCTTCTTCTTCTTCTCCAAATCAACAATCAAAACCCTAGAACAAATATAACCTCTCCCAATTAAGAATCCAAATCAACAAATTAAAGCAAGCCATAAAAGAAAAATCAAATGATCAAATGATCTCACCAAAAAATTCCTTCAATCTCCTCTCCTCTTCTCCTCCTCCCCTTCTCCTCTTCTCTTTCTCTGTTTTTTTTTATAAAATGAGTCTCAACTGACTCTCTCACTCTCTCACACCACATAAACCACAGACTTCACCCATTCAATTAAATGGGATTGATAAATCCGTCCAAATTACCAAATTGCCCTATTTTAAAAATTCTGTGCAGCCTTAACTAAAATAGCCGTAACTTTTACAATCTAGCTCCGAATTGTATAATTCAAACTCTGTTGGAAAGCCAAGACAATAATATACAGCTTTCATGTTTAAGACGATCTCCAAAAACATCTCTAATTATTTCTAATTATATAAATAACACAAAACAGAGCTGTTGCCAGGTTTTTCTCATCCCCGGGGTATAATTGGAAAAACACTCATAACCTTTTTTACATGAATCCAAATGATCTAATTCCACTTTTGTATGAACGCTGACTCGAAATTGAATGCTCTATAATAAAATCAAATTTAAACTACATCATGTTGGGCATTAACAAAATTAAATACATATCATACCAAACTTAGAACTTAGGATATAAGCCAACCACATATGAGTCTAACACACTCCAAATGAATAATAATATGAAATAACACATATCATTGTGCTATCCATCCATCTAAACATATAAAAGAATAACATAAGTCTAAATATAGGTCTGGGGTCTTACAACATCAACCGACCCAACAAATCTCTTTTAGGCTCTTGATTGAAGTACTTTCTCCTATCCACACATACTCATCCATAGAGTATGCCGCCACCCCGTAGGTGAGCATCTTCATAGCCGCGATGATCTTCTATAGGGAAGAGAGGCCCATTATGCTAGCACAGTTTCCCTTTTGAAGAAAATATAGATCAAATTATTCCACCACAATTTGAATTCAAAGAAATAACTCACGACTCATAAAAAATCTTCGAGAAATAAATTTGTCGGATAAACAGAATCTTATGCAAAATAATCGTGGATTAGTTTGTTATGTCCTTAAAGTCAATTATGCATAGTCATTGCATGACCTTGAATGAAACCTCCCCTTAATCGTGATTGTCTTCGATTACCAAGTCATACCGAATCAATGTAACTATTGCTAACTACTCAACTTCATCATCAGTTGAGTCGCCAAGAATCATGTTGAACACTTGATTCACCATCTTTTTTAGACAAAAAAAAGTTTCAAAGTATGAGGAATGGAAGAGAATCTTAACATGAGCAAGTACTTTGATTTATAAATTGATTATGTTTTGTTGGAGTATAAACTCAATGATTTCGTTGGTAAAAATTTGAGATCCTCAATGTATTAACCCAAGAATCAGAAATTTGACTGTTGGTGAAATTTGAGCCCAATAGTAAAAAAATCGACCGTTGGTGAACACCAAGTCGTCTCCAAATGTGAGCCTAAGGTTTTTTTGAAAATTTTAATTTACTTTTAATTATTTTGATTCATTATTAAAATATTATCTCAAAATGATATTTATTCCAAGTCAATATTTGATAAATTATAAAAGGTGCTTTATTCATTTGATAATTAGGTATTTTATAATTTATAAATATGACTTGAGGTATTTGGTAAATTTGAATGATGATAGGGTAAGAGTAAGGAGGTTTTAAGAGTGACAAAAAGAGAATGACTTCCTATATGTCATAGAAAGCTAATCCCCCCCCCCCTCCATTTTTTTTTAAAAAAAACTTTAGGGTAATATGATTTATTGAAAAAATTTGATGATTGTTAATGGGTAAAAAATTAAAATATGTTAACAGATAGTTATAACATTAATAGTTCTATTTTTTGGTTGGTTAAATTGTTGAACATTACTATTTATGAGAGTAGTGCATATACATCATTTTTAGCTTCTCACTCTCATTTAGGGTGCGTTTGATTGCGCGATTGCGATTGCAGGAAGCTACGTTTGCAATCGTGCAACCAAACAGTTTTGTAATCGCAGTTTTAAACCCAGATATTGCAGGCAAATAGTGTTCAAAAGCTGCGATTTCAAAAAGCTGAGAAAGTGAGCTTCCTGCAGAATCAATTTTACAATCACAAATTCTTGTAGAATCAGTTTTGCAATCGCGCAACCAAGCGCACCCTTCACGCATAAAATATATGCAGAAATATAAAAAAAATAGACGTTTTTTGCTTGGTTGATATTTTAATTTAGGGTTTTTTAGTTTTAACTCCCTGCAAACTATCGTATTTAGCGATCGCCCCCTCCATTCTTCGTATTTGGGTTTTACTCCCCACATTCAAAGGATAATTCCTTTTTACTCCCTACCAGGGACTAAAAAGAAAATTAAATAATTTACAGATAGGTCCCTCACAGGGAGTAAAAATGAATTATCCTTTGAATGTGGGGAGTAAAACCCAAATACGAAGAATGGAGGGGGCGATCGCTAAATACGATGGTTTGCGGGGAGTTAAAAATAAAAATCCCTTTAATTTATTTGGATAATATTAAAATATTTATTTGTCTAATAAGGGTTTATTCTCACTTTTCTATCTCGTTCTAATGGGAAATGGAAACTTATAAAGTATTCTTTTAGTTTTATAAACCGTTATAAAGAAACACTAATTAATTTGTAATAGTACATTCTTTTTTGTTTACTAAAATGAATTTTACTTCAGAAAAATGTATCATTTAATTATGAAAAAATTAATGATATTATTTAAAGATTGCCCCAACTAAAATAAATTTCTTACCCATGATTATAAATAGTATTTATTGTTTTGATTCATTAATCAATTATCTTTTAATAAATTTATTATATTCTATACAATTTATAGAATAGACGTATACTGGGTGGACTGTGAAAAATTAGATGACGAATTGCCATAATTTGAATATGTAGCACATGGATCAATTTAAATTTCATCAAATTCTGATATAAATGATTATGTTCATTCATCATCTATCACCTGCATAAAATATAATAAACATAAAGAATAATGAATTAATGAATTCCCTAACATTTTTTTGTGATTAGTAACTCAATTACTTATTTTAATGAATCATGGTAATCAATCTACCTTCTTTTCTTAAAAAAATAATAATAATTATACATGTCATTATTATTTATATAATGATCAAAGTCATGGTTGGCCCTGGGCAAAGGCCACCAAGGCAAACTGTCTAGGGCCCTTTAAAAATTTAAACATATCCATTTTATTATTTTTTAATTTTTTCATAAGGACTTAAATGATTGTATAAATGATTGATTCTTAGAAGAAAGCTGTTGTTTTGAAGGGTTCAACACATCCATGTCGACACTTGCTCAAACAGATTGACGGATCTTTGTCGTCCTAGTGAAACACACTTCGACTGGGCCTCTGTCGACACTTATTCAGACAGTTCGATGGACCTCTGTCGTCCTAGTGAATAACACTTCGACTGGACAATGTCGAATTGGATAGTGGGAAAGGGAGACAAAAAAAATGGCATTTTCATAATTTTGAGTAGTGGGAAAGGATAACTTGGGTAGTGGGAATACTTTGCCCATAATAAAAAGCCTTCGAGACTTTATTTATGTAATCCATTTGTTATAAAAAAAAATGATATAATAGTACAGATACGAAGATGACATTACACGCACATCACATGTCTACCTTACTAGTATACAAAAAATGAAACAAATTAAAGGATATGGTTTACAGGATTATAATAGTAGACAAATGAAATAAATAAATAGGAGACGCGTGAAATGAGGACATTAAGCATTTAAAACGTGCAATATCTCGTGTGGGACAGAGAGTACTTGGCTCGGCCCGCTGGTTGCGTGGAACCGTCCAAATAGCATTGAAATTTGTGTTTCTGATTTTTATTTTATTTTTTTTGTAAAAAATACATGTACTTCAGATTTATTTGCCATTTTACGGTCATGGTTGATGACTTCACATGATTTCGAGACCCCCTTCCAATCATTGTCTATATTTTCAAAGGAGGTTATTTTTTTTAGGGAAAATTTGATATAACTCTTTGTAATCTTATTTAAATCAATTTTACTCCTAGTAAAATCTTTGAATCACCGTAGTAGATATGTAGTTAATGATTTTAGTCCCCAAGTTAAAAGTCTATAAAAAAAAGATTAATATTCTAGAAATGTTCCGTCCAACTAACAAAATCTTTGAACATTATAATGGAATAAGGATTTGAGACAATGTAAAAATTTGAAGCTTGTGAGAGAAATAATGAAAGAAAGGTTAGATGGATTGAATGGTTTATTGGTAATCTAACATGCCTAATCAGGATTAACTACATGTCTCGCTGATTGGCATGATTGTAGGGACTAAAACAACAATTTTTTAATAAGACAAGGACATACGGTGATTTAAGGATTTTACAGAGAGTAAAACTGATTTAGCTAAGATTACAGGGAGTTATATCGACTTTTCCCTATTTTTTTTTAATAGGGATAAATGCATATGGCCCCCACAAATATATGAAAATCCAGATAACCCCCTTCCTTTTGTCGAAATTCAAATAACCCCCAGAAACATAACTAAAATCCAAATACACCATTTTGTCAGTTAAATTAACCTAAGGGTAGCCTGAATAATTTAATGTATAAAGTTATATTTATAATATCTCCCAATCAATCACTAGTATGAGAAACCCTAAACCTAGCATTCCCCTTCATCCCATTCATTCTTTCTCTTCACGTGACGCCTTTGATCACCCTCATTGCCGATGGTGTTGCGTGATATGCAAGGGCAAAAGTGTAATCGGTAAGAGGTTATTTGTGGTTTTACTAGTTTACGTGGACTTAATTTTATTATTGCATTTGCCTAGATTAGGATATAGATAATAGAATATTCTAGAAATATTCCAATCATGTCAGTGATTGTTTAACTCAGGGGGCTGATTTAGCTTTTAGTTATGTTTTCAGGGGGTTGTTCGGATTTCGGTAAAAGAGGGGATTATCTGGATTTTTATATTTTTGTGGGGGCTGTATGCATTTATCTATTTTTAATAATGTTACATAATATTATTTATTTTAGTCCTCATATCCAATCTACGTGCTTTTACAATAAATGAAATGCATACTTTGATTAATTGTATAAACACATTTGTAGAAAATGTATAAATTTTTTAATAAGAAACATAATTAGAAACAAACTGGGAAAAGAATTTGTATAACATAGTGCTCATTCTTTTTTCTTGGGTGAGAAGGCTAGTCATTGAAGGGAGTTTGATGTTTCCATCTCACAGGACAAAAGTATGTAGTGACCTTAGAAGGGATTGAATACATCATATAAATTTTTCTATTTTTAATTATTGTGCTAACTAAATTACCAGATCAAACTTTTGATATGCATATCCTGTGAGTTATATATCTAGCACACACCATTAGATTTGTTTACAAGCTTGAATCAATTGATTAATAAAGTAAATAAATACACAACCAAACAGCGGCACAAATATTATGTAAGAACTTAAGGCATTGATACACTAAATTTATTTATTTGCAACTCTGGTGTAGCACAAAAGTGGTTTCTCAACTGCCTATACACTCCAATGGAGTACATTGTCCCATTGCAATATAAACTCTACTAGTGCAGTGTATGAAAAATTTAAAATTTTTTTATAGAAAAATATGCACTAATTTATATTAACTTTTCATAATATAAAATTAATAGTATGTATTTTATTAACCCAATATATGCTTTTAAAAAAATCAACACAATTAAAAACTGTAAACAAAGTGACACACGGGACTGATTGTATAATTTTCCAAAAACTTAAATAACTCAATATACTGAGCCTTTTTTATTGGACCACAATCTCTTGATGGCATCCATCTGTTTTCATCCTAGACTTACATATGTTCTATACGTGGTGCCCTCCCAGACATTAATACACTTATCTTCAATCAATTTTTTTTATCATAAGTATACACCTTGCCTCCTCGAATTCATGTTAATTCAACCCTTATTAGAGCATCTCCAAAAGCATCATTGTCTCTTCCTTACATTGTGGGGAGAGATGAAGTCTTAACATGTTGGCAATCTACATCAATCATCGGAGGAGTAGCGGAGCGGACCTATCCGATAACCCAATCTAGTAAGTCAGATTTTGTCCCCTCTAGCTATGTCAGAGTAGGTGAAAATAAGATGGTATTTATTTTCAAGATCCCCCCAATTTTTTTTTTGGAGAAACTTTGATCATTTCTATTTCATTGAGAAAAATAGGCAATGTCTAAAATGGGGTGAGAGGAATAGAGTACAAGATACATGCACTAAAACCCAAAAAGAAAAAATGAAACAACGCAAAAACGAAAACAAACTTGTAGAAAAGGTTTCTATTGGTTGACAAGGTCGACACATGACACCTACTCTTCCACTAAGCGCCATCCCTCCTCAAAATGCACCCTGCAACCCTCGCAAGATGTTTTTCCTAATCTTTTACAAGTTCTCATAGTAGAAAACATTGTTCTTAAAAACAACATCGTTAAGAGACAGCAGGGTTGAAAGACATCAAAACTTTATCAACCATACTCCTGTCCTGGCTTTACTTCACACACGATGCCGTCTCCCAAAGATCCCTCAAAAGAATGAAATCTCAATTGTTTTCCAGTAATGATTTCCAAACCAATTCAATTCTAGAAGTGCCTGAGCAAAGGCAAATGAGGTGCTAGAGACTCCTCCTTGCAACAAATCAGGTCCAACAGCCTCCACTTCGAATGATAGGACAAAATGACCAGCCTTTCATGCAACAGAAGCTATAAAAAAACATTTGACCTTCGCTAGGATTTTTGCAACTCAAATCGAATGTAGTAACTGATCATTTGGTGTCAGTCCTCTAGCCCACCAGTCATAGCCCTCGCGCATGGTGTAGGAATGACAATGATTGACTGCCCAGTACACCACATCGCACTCCTTGATCAATTTCTATTGCTCCAGTAACAACAAAGGCCTCGCAAATTAATTAATCTCATCCCTGCGAAGACCTCTCCTCAGAGTGGTATCCCAAGCACTACTACCATCCCCAAGCAAAAAATCTCACACCAGAGACTAGACCCTCAGCATGCACGACTTTATAGTTCATACTCGGAAATAACTCTTTCAACGAGCACACCATATGTCTCCCTAAAAACTAATAGTCGAGCCCTTCCCAAGATTCCACACGAGCTCCTCTGCAAATTCATGCCAGATACACGAGAAACAGAGGCATTGACCCCATCACCGGAAGAGATGTCGTGGGTTCAGATCCCCTATAAATTGTTATTCCACTCAATCCATTCCACTGATATAAGAGAGCCCACAATCAAATCAATTATCATCGCCTCTTATAAATCAAATCATTTTTTCATATTTTATAAATCATTATCTACATCTTATTCACGTTTTATCCACAGCTTATCCATGACCAAAACATTAAAAATTTAACAATAATATTTTTTAGAGTTTTGCTACACAAGCCCCAGCATATAGGCCCCAGCATATAGGCCCCTTCCACAGGCCCCTTGACGTGTCAACATTCTATTGGCTGTGTAGTTTCTTTTTACAAAAGGGCAAAAAAGCTAAATACTAAAATACCACTAATTAATACTCACCCTCATTTCCACGTTTTTCCTCTTTTTCTGTTTTTTCTCCACTCATAATTGTTTCTCTCTCCAATTCAAACACATTCCATCTAATTTAGGATTTTGAAAATCTAATTTGAATAAAAAATCATAGCACCAAAAAACCCCCTTTCGTTTAAAACAACAAAAAAATCCTCATATTTTCTTCAAGAATCGATTGAAAAACAAAATAGTTCTTTCAGAGGTTTCAACTATAACAAAAAAGGGGCATTCAACCTTTGTTTGGGTATTTCTGAAAATATCTATGTTGTTTTTGAAGATCTTATAATTAAATTTTGTTTTCTAGGGTTTTTTTTTAATTCGAATAGATACAAAATGTAACCGACTTCGAATAGATACAAAATGTAACCCATTCAAACACATTCTTAGGGTTTCAAAAATCTTATTTGAATCGAAAATCAGAGCACCAAAAAACCATATTTCGTTTTACGAACAAATCCTCATATTTCCTTCAAGAATCGATTGGAAAACAAAATAGTTCTTCTGGAGGTTTCCACTACAACAAAAAATGGGTATGCAACCTTTTTTTTGTATTTATGAAAAGTATATGTTGTTTTTGAAGATCTTGTGATTAAATTTTTTTTCTAGGGTTTTTTTTTGTTTTTAATTCAAATAAATACAAAATGTAACTATTTTTTTTCTAGGTTTTTTAATTTGTTTTTAATTAGTGTATGATTCACTTTTATTTATGTTTGTTATTAAAATGTAGATGACAAAAAAGATTATTGTAATCATATTTCAGTTACATGTATTTCGTTTACCAGTGATTATCTTATTAGTAGTTGTGTATTTTCAAAAAATTAAACTAACTATTAGTCAATGTAACTAAGTTCTTGTGTATAAAACTCTTGAACATGTGTATTCTATGATGTGTAATAAATCATTCAGTATTGAAATAACCACATGTATTTCATTTTCATCCAATGTGTATTTTATGATATGTAATAATTCATTCAATATTATTGAAATGCATTATAGTGGATGTATGTCTCAATGCGTATGAAAATATAATGGATGAATGTAACTAATTTTGAGTCTTCAACTTTACTTTTCATTTTCTGCAACTTTACTTTTCATTCAAAATACAGTTTTCATGAATTATGCAGACAATGTGACTGACATCATACAAATGTAACTTACATGTACTACATAGATCAGAATTAATGAAGTGCTTCGACTGGGTATTTATTTTCTAAATGCAATGTGGATTATGGGACAATTATCATTGAAATTATGAGATTGCATGTTCATCAAGAAAAAATATCAGCAATCATTAGTAGGAGTAAATTGAAGTACATAAGATCTCACGCATAATCAAAGTATTTCTCAACGACGAGCCCAGAACATTCACTGAAGAGGACCACAGAGTTTCAACAATGCATTTTGATAACTAAACTGATGTCTTGTCAATTTTGTGTGAATATGTTTTGTGACGTGTGTTGATGAAAAACAGAAACAAGTACAAATGTGTGATGATGCTTTTAACTGATATTTATTTTTATAATTTTGAAGAATGTGAAACCTAAAACATTGCTTCGTTATCCTTAATGTGATATTTCTGGTTTAGCACTTACTGTCAATATATGTAGCAATAGGAATATTTATACTGGCAATGTAACTAAGTACTAGAAATAAGAATATGTATTTTCAGTGTTTAAAGGAAGTTACATAATGTAGCTATCTTTGAATGTAACTTACTTTGTGTCTTCACATCTGTGAACAAATATTTATGTGAGGTTAGGTATATGCAGTCATACATTTCATCAGATTTACTAGTGTAACTTGGTTTATAATAGAAATTAATTCAATAAGATAATTACATTCGGAAGACGATGAAGCTAGTTACAATAAATATTATAAAACATCAATATAAAAGTTAATTACATTCTCTGTAACATTCAAATCCAAGTTCACTGTATATTAAAATGTAACTAAATAACACATTGCAAAAAAAAAGTTCACTAAGTCAAATAGACAAGCTTACAATATCATGTGCATGGAACGATAAAACATAAAAACGAACAAAGGACAAAACAAGAAATCAAGAGGCAGCATGTCCAACATCTTCACCAGCATTCTGCATGTTACAACTTTCTGTATTCTTCACTTGCTTTTTCTTTGGCTTGAAAACCTTAGGTGTTTTCTCTCTGGAACATGTAGTTGGGTCCTCAATGTTTCCTACCAATTCAAAAGGATAGTTACAATAAAAAATGTAACTTGGATTATAATAGAAAATTCTAATAATAAGTTAGTTACTCTCAAAAAACAATTAAGTTACTCACAAAAAAAACAAAACAACAATATAATAGTTTTTTCACAAACGAAGAAGCTAGTTACAAAAAATAATACATAAACAACAATATAATAGTTAGTTACATTCTCTGTAACATGGTTTGTGTATGTAATTGACTTTCAAATGCCAAACATTCACAAATGAAGAAGCTAGTTACATAAAATAATACATAAACAACAATATAATAGTTAGTTACATTTTCTGTAACATGGTCTGTGTATGTAATTGACTTTCAAATGCCAAATTATAGATTAGTCAATGTACTGAAAAAACACATTTGACAACATAAAAAACCAAATTAACATTAAAAAATAGAAGAAAAAAAAACAATTAAAAACCTTAAATATAAACAAAAACCAAACCTGAAGCAGTAGACATTGACATGGTATCCAAACTATTCAAATTTTTTTTCGATAAGATCAGACGTCCTAATTTTCAGTCTCACAAAAAAAATTATGCAAATTCAAACGAAAATGAAGAAAATGATTCAATTGAGATCAATTCAAAATGTGAGAAAAGTAAAAAAAGGAAAAAAGTGCTAATTAATGCTTCCAACGCACGGTTCCAAGAAAGGAAATATTAAACGACTGTATTTATTTTGTTGAGTGGTTACAAAACACAAATAAGGGTATAAACGAGAATTCACACATTGTCATGTCATGGGGCTTATTTGGGCTTACGAATTGGGGCTTGTCAATCATTTTCCTATTTTTTAAGCCCCAAATTATAAGCTCCATCACAAGCCCATGAGTTGGCATTTGTGCAATCTCTGTTATACCCCTACAAAGTAATTTGCCTTTTTTAGTAATTGATCCTTCGAGGGACCGTCCCCGAAGCGTTACCAATCAAACAATAATCAAAAGGATCAAATAAGATAACAAGGCTACAAGGAAGTGGTAGCCAATAAAAAGAAATGATGCGGAAGTATAATATACAATTTTAAGTCTGTAAATCAAAAATATTATTACAGACTCGAATACACAATTACCGTCCTGTGAGAGCCCAAGTCTAGTCCAAATACAATAATATGTGCGACACGCACAATTACTAATACATACACAAAAATAGGATTGCTGATAGCCCCACACTTGCCAACCGGAAGCTGAGACACGCCACACGCGAACTACGCTAGAGGGATGCTCCACCTCCACGCCGCCCCACTGTCCCTGACGGAAAACAACACACGAGGGGTGAGCTACAAGCTCAGTGAGTGGCAAGATTCCAACTCAAGAATAATAATATAACACTAACATATTTTCCTTTCAAGGAAAGATATGGATGGGAGAACACCGACATATATAAATGTCACGTAGAGTCGTGACCACACATCACCCTCACCCTCACCCCGAAGGGGGAAAAACTGTTGGGACTTTTGGAAAACAACTAATCCATTAACACTAACGAGTTGTAATAGAAACTAATACCAAGCTACAAAGATTCTCCACATCTAGATAAATACATATCAATACCTCGCATCATCCGGTGGCCCTCTCCCAGGTAATCCTCATCCTAAGGGCCATCCATGGTCAGTACTCAAGCCTCGTATGACGGTGGCATCATACTCTGGGCATTTCCCACGATATGGATTCACCCATGGTCGGTACTCAAGCTTCGTATGTTAGTGACGTCATACTCTGAGCATTCCCGACGATACGGCATCACCCATGGTCGGTACTCCTAGCCTCGTATGATAGTCACATCAAACTCTAGGCATTCCCAACGATATGGATTTATCCGTGGTCGGTACTTAAGCCTTGTATGGTAGTGACATCATACTCTGGGTATTCCCGACGATATTATGGCACAATGCAGGACAGACTCAACCCCGGGTAGCTTCGACGCACGATGATGTAGGGAAACAGTACTCCACGTTCGCAATATCATCCGGTAGCCCTCTCCCAGGTAGCCCTCTCCCTGGCGGCCTTCCGATGGCACGGCGGCACCATGCAGGGTAGCTCCAACGCTGGGTAGCTTCGACGCACGATGATATGTGGAGGAAGCACTTCGTGCTCGCAATACGATCCACACACGCTTAACACAGGTAGGCCTAACATACTATTGTCATAGCTATCAAGTAACAAACACCGAATAGCCTCTACGCACGATGATGTAGAGAAACAGTACTCCACGCTCGCAATATCATCCGGTATCCCTCTCCCAGGTAGCCCTCTCCCTGGCGGCCTTCCGGTGGCACGGTGGCACCACGCAGGGTAGCTCCAACGCTGGGTAGCTTCGACGCACGATGATATATGGAGGGGGTACACCATGCTCGCAAGACGATCCTCCCGAATCAACTACTATCATCTAACTAATACCATTGCTAATGAATTCTTATGAATTCCCACACGGATGCATCTCTCGACGTGGGAAATAAGTCCTTGCACTCAATCAGGATAGGACATGATCCTAAGGGCTGTCATACACGCGTCTAACACAGATAGGTCTGACATTCTATCATCATAGCTATCAGATAACAAACATCAATACAACAATGAATTCTCATGAATTCCCATAGAGTTGCATCACTTGGATGCAGGCAAGATAGCTACTATATTTGCCCACTAAAACAAGTATGCTCCTGATAAACAATATATCATAGATATACCTATCACAGATAAGGTCAAACAATTAAACATACACACAATTATCACATGAGAGTTCCTATCACAACAAGAGTGCATAGATCACATGTCCAAGGAACCTAGCATTCAAGAATTAATCACACTAAGCATCTATCAACACGAAGGCAATACTACGAAAGGACACATTTAGTATAACATACCCAACATTCCATGCTATATATATAAAAGCTGCAAAGTGATAATAACAATATTATTTGAAAATCAATAATGAGTATAGCTATAGAACCCCATGGGTACGCGACGCACAATCACATGCAGCGAGCGCTTCCCAAAAGGGGTGGATCGAACCACTCACCAAAAACCCATTGCAAGTTCCGCCAACGAAAGCTGCAAAACACAACCAATTATTATCAAAACAAACATGAAGTTTCTTGGCACCTATATATAAGCCTATTTCATGAAGACCACAACTCCTGATATTGTCCACACCATGCATAATAGCTCTTTGACACATATTTATACAAGACTAGTCCATCTACAGCAATCAG
This sequence comes from Acorus calamus, assembly GCA_030737845.1. Classification (NCBI taxonomy): domain Eukaryota; kingdom Viridiplantae; phylum Streptophyta; class Magnoliopsida; order Acorales; family Acoraceae; genus Acorus; species Acorus calamus. The sequence continues at coordinate 10,585,304 of CM060875.1, read as the reverse complement.
CCCCAAACATTGGTCTCCACGGCATAAAATACACATCCAAAATTTCTGAAATAAATCATACACATACTCTGATATGTTAGGATCATAATCCGTGAAGACATCAAATTCTGATTTAATCTTGAAATACCCGAAATAAATTATTTTCAGAAACAGGTCTATTTCTACGCGAATCTGGACAGGCCATGAACATTAGGCTATAACTTTCAATACAGGTAATCAAACGACACCAAATTTCATATGTAACATGTAGACACATAGATGATCATATAAAATGAGGACATAAGTCTCAAAATATGCCTCTAAATACCCCAAACACAAGAATCTTGAGGAGACAGAAAATCTGTCTTACAACACAAAGCCACCCCATTCATACATTAACACAACCATCCTATGTGCAGCATCAATTACTCGTAACAACACTCTCATGCATGCCCTCTACAACATCCTAGCAAGTATAAAAGTAAGGGTAGAGAATTACCAAAAGATGGGGAGGAGAAGGGAAGGTGTTGGGCTCACAATGACACCACACACACACCCACCATCACCACCATCTCCTTCACAGCACACCTTCTACTTGGCTGGACCAAAAGGGGAGGGCAAAACAGGGGATCAGCTAGAGGAGGAGGAGAGGAAGGATAAACATCAACAACAACAACATAAGCACTCACATACACCATGATCTTATTCTTCTCCTTGCTCCACCATCTTCTCCTTCTCCCACTCATTGTGGCATTTCCACAAACACATGAGGGGTGCTGATTCAAATAGGAGGGAAAAACATTGGATCAGCTAGGGGAGAGGAGGAGAAGGAGGAGAAACATCAACACAACATACACAACTCACTATACACACATTCTTACACTCTCTCTTGAGCTTCTTCTTCTCCATCACCTTCACTTCCTCCACCCAAAACACACACATAAGAGGGGGGGCTGGACCAGAAATAGAGAGGAGGAGAGACCCCAGGTCGTGCACATTTGGGGGAGGTTAAATATACAAAAGAGGGGGAATGACCAAGTTGCCCTCGGACTTAAAACCCTGAACAGCCTTCACTTAAACAACCATAACTTCCTCAATACAGCTCGAATTATATGATTCTAATGCCATTGGAAAGATAAGAAGATTATCTACAGCTTTCATGTTTATACCTAGATCAAATAACCTCTCCAGCTATTCCGAAATCTAGGCTAAACATCTTACAGGGCTACTGCCTAGATTTCTCATCTTCGGGGTATACTCGGAAAAATATCAATAACTTTTGATATACGAATCCAGTTGATCCAATTCCACTTCTATATGGAAGCTATCTCAAAACTGAACATCTCATAATAATATCGGATTTTTAGCTTTTCATCTTGAATTTTAACAAAACCAAATCCGAATACCAAATCAAAACTGCATAATTCCAAAAACGTCAGAATGCGACGAAAATTTATAGGTTGGCCAATGCTAGTACCAGGAGAATAGATATGCAGTTAGATTTTGAAATTGCATGCCTAAACTATAAGAATAAATACAATTTAATATTTAACAGCAAAAAAAGTGACACAGACATAACAGATCCGCTCAAATTGTGGATGCGGTTATGTTTTTCATAGTTTCCTTTTTTGTAACCACGTAGCAAATTGAATTTCAGTTTATCTTAATTCCATTCAAAAAAATTGGATGGGTAATCTTTTTTATTATTATTATTCCATTCAAAATTTTGGATTGGTATTTACTATTTTTATTCCACCATTTTGAATCGTTTAATGTTGCGAATGCGAATACACGAAATATCATATTGAATTTTTTTTGAAGGATTATCATCTACTTTTTTTGTGTTCAATCGAATCAAGCAATAAATTATATCGAGCGATCAATTGTCTCATAAATTGGATTAACAATGTCTATCGTTTCAGGTTTGTGTAATGTTTTCTTTATCTTTATTCACTGGGTTAATCATTAAACTATTTTTTTTTGTTGAATCTCGTGTTGGTGTTTCAAATTCAGTTACATGTACAAATGTAACTAAATTCTATATGCATTATACTCTCTATTTTCATTGTGAATTTGAAACAATATTTGCTTTTTTTATAGTCTTGATTTTTTTATATTAACTGAACATTATACACATTATTATTTTTTCTTCTGTTGCTAAGTAAATTTTGATTTTCTTTTAAAAGTCAATTACATTTTTTAACGTATCTAAATTTTTTTATCTGTATGTGTATATCCTTAGTACTCCAATTTCATACCGGAATCCAGTTACATTTAGTCAAATCATAAAAATGTATACCAAATATAGTTATATTTGATAACATAACTTGCTTTTATTATACTAGTTTTTGCGTACGCGCATTCACGCGAGTTAATAAAATGCAATGCGCGAGTTAATATAATGCTAAAATAAAGTCTACTAGATTTTAAAACTTTAAATTATACGATGATATCAAAGCCTCAATGGCATAAGCAAATACTGTTATTTCTGACTTGAATGACTAAATCATAGAGAACGTTCTAATTCATAAGCCACATTAAGAAAATGTATACACACATTATTTTAGGCTCATAGGTAAGCAAAATAGAATTTTATCAGGTAACATCATAAACAATTTTGTAAGCTTCATTTCTCCAAAAATAACATAGTAAAATTTAAAAAAAGTTGTAACAAATTTTTTTTTTTTAAATCGATATTTAGATATCTAAAATCATTCAGAGGTTCCTGCTCTAAAAGATTTTGACTCTGATATATATTATAATATTTTTAATAACAAATAGTCAATAATATTTATGACCTTAATAATCAATAAATTGATTTAAATTTTTGTATTGGAAGTCAAAATCCCCTATTTAATATTTATAAAGGGAGAGGGAGGAAGAGAGAGACAGTCAAGGACCAAGTGGATACACTTCCTGCCTGAAATAAAAAGGATTTACAAAAATTTACGGAATAATCAGTTTTATGATAATCAATGTAAATATGAAAATGAAAACTGAAATAGTAGTAAAATTTTCTTATAAATATATGAACTTACATAATGAGACTAAAATATTTAGTTTATAATTTTATAGGTATCTTAATGGTCCAAAAAAGAAAATGTGGATATGATTTGAAGTTCGATAAGTCTTGTTTTGAGATCAGGGATCTTGTTATAAATCTAGAAATTTAAATGAAGGATCTTTTTGTAACATAGATAAGGGCTGGTTGTAAAACTGGTTGAAACTGAGGGCCGAAATTCAAATATTCCACAAAAAGGACAAAATTAACTGATTTTTGTCAATGATTTTATTGTAAATGTTAAGAACCTGGGGTTTTATCTGCAAATAAACCAGGTAGTTGACAGAGCTGACCGATTTTGTTTAGGGACCTGGTTATAAACATAGGAGATTTGGGTGCTTAACGGCAAATAGCTCATTAGATGAAAAGTTTTGGCCGTGACCTGGTTATAAATATAAGAGACTTGGGGGCTGAACTGCAAATAGCCCATTGGTTGAAAACAAAACTGACACCCGCGAAAGATTGCCATCTTAAATAAAAACTTTTGACATTATTGTAGTGCTTTAGGATATAGAGTATAGATAATGTATATAAATATCAGATACATTTTTAAATGTAACTAACTTTCGAAATATAATGTATATAAATATAAAATATAACTAACCTTTGAAAATATTGCATATAAGGTTCAAATTAGAATGAAATGTAATTGACTTACGAAATTTACACACATTTAACAATTACTCTGAACTTCACCAAAAAAGAAATGTTTAAACGAATGTAGATTATTTATTTCATATCGTTTACAAATAAAAAACAATTTATGTTTTTTTTTTAAAAAAAATTCAGATTCATACTGCAAATATATCTGAATTTTTTTAATTTTTTTTTCATTATTTTTAATATGAACTATTTTTTCATTATTATTAATATGCAAATTCATTTAGCAATTAATATGAACTTTTTGAATTTTTTTCATTATTTTTAATAGTTCTTATTTTTTCTTGAAATTATGTTACATTTTGAAATAAAAATCTAGGCCATTTTGAAGGTTTTTAAAGAAAAACAAATTAAGCAAGTTTTGATATAATTTAAGTAAGTTTTGGTATAACTAAAATAAAAATTCAATTACAAAGGATGATTTAATGGGGCAATGGCAGATCCGTATTTTACCATTTTACTTTTTTGCAAAAATCAGTCAATCATTCAATATAAAAAGTATACCTAATAAGTACACATAATGGGGCTTGTGAGTGAGACCTATAAATTAGGGCTTGGCTATCAGGACTAAAAATTTAATTATTACATTTTTCAATGATTATAACTAAAAAACAACTAAACACAAAATCACTTATTCCACTAACATAGTTATACATTATTAAAATAGTGATAAACCTAGAATAACTTATCTCTCTATCCAAACGGCACCTAAATGTTATGAAATAGACACAAGCCAACATTTTCAACTCTCAAATCACAAACAATAAGATACATATACATGCATATATAATATAAACATAAAGAATGTTCAATAGGTTGCTCAACGAAACAAAAGGAACAAGGAAAATCTCATCCTAAACAAGGCAAAAACCTGGTTTGGGGGGGGGGGGGGGAGAGAGAGAAAATGAGTTCTGAAATACCAAAAATACAAATGACAGATCATATATAGCACACAAAAATCAGCCATAGCTTCAAAGTGTCAGAAATACCAAAAGTGGTAATAAACAAAGGCACAAATTGCACGGCTCAGCGTCTTTTAGAATGCACTCCAATGATCGGATGCTCGCCTTGACGTCTGGCTCTCAGAAGATGTGAATGGCCCAGATGTGCCAAAAGGATCTTTGTCGTCAAAAGAAGAGAAACCTCCATTGTGGTCAAACTCTGCAGAACTCCTTATGGAGTCAAACCTTGCAAGGCTCTCACGTTGGCCAAACAGTCCACCATCATTCATGTTGAATGATTCAAATCTTTTGAAAGAATCATAAGTATCATCTGGTCCTTGACTGTACTTTGGGGAAGCACTTGAATTGAACAGAGGCGTGCTCGGAACGGAATCAAAGAAGGGACTCTTCTCCTTTCCAAACACACTAGATGCACTTGGAGAGTCTGTCCTGATTGGGTTAAGACCAAAATCACTTGATCCAAAGTATGAGTTCGACTCCTGCATGGTTTTGATAAGTATGCATTAAAAGAAATGAAAAAAAACATATGACGACAAAATGGGGAAAAATATTCAAGAAGCCTTTGTATTTTTCCTGTAAAAGTACCCGGGTACGTCATTACCTTACTGTTGATGGCATTAAAGCCCCATACTGAATCCACATCATCATTCATATCCGAGAAGGCTCCACCCCATGCTGATTCATCACCAAATTTGTCCCCAGAAATTGTTGACTCAATGCCGCCATGATCACTGCCGAAGTAAGATGTAAGTATGTCAATTATATAAATTAATGCTATAAACAGACATATATAATCCAGGCATTAGACACGTGGTTCATTTAGTAAAAGGAAATATTCATGAAGATATGGCCAATGTTCATCATGCTCCAGGTCTTCTCGTGAAGGGGCAACAGAGAAATATGAAATGGACAAAAGCATGGTATGCAAACAAGTAAAACATGATGACAACATCATACCTGATATTTCCTTTAGCCCTGGGTGAAGTTTCTACATTATCAAAACGCGGGCTCTCTAAAGTGCTTCTTCCAAATGGACTCCCAGGAGGACTCTTTACCGAGCCATCTTCGCTACGAGCAAATATTGATCCATTCTCAGGTACCTGCTCACCTGTACTTGAAGGCTTCTCAATCTTAGAGTTGATATTTGATGACGATGGTATAGGGGACATCGACCCATCTGCTGAAGCTTTATCACTCCAAACAGGAGCCTTCGGTTTCCTTGGAGAGGCAATAACATTTTCTGCTTCAACTGTAAGCTCCTTGTCGATTGTGAAACCTTGGTGTTGAAAGATGCATTGGACACATTAAAAACTGTATAATACCTAAAATCACACATTATCTAACAGGTTTACCCTGAGTTACACATGAAAGGAACTACTACTACAGCAATCTATATGTCATAACACAATGATGTTTACGATATGGTTATCCAATGGATTACATACATGCTACAGTCCTAGTCTTTTAATTATTGAAAATCAGTCATCAGGTTGTTTTACAATCCAACCAATTGCAACACAAGTGTTTCTTTTTCATAGTAAGCTTTGCGTCACTAGTTAGGTTCTAAGGCTATCATCAATGGGTTATCCAATGCTATGCTAAATAGTTCTAAAAAATTAAGAATAAAATTGAAGAATTAGAAGATTTGAAATAGTTTTTAAGACACACATCCCCGGTATATATCTTTGCAACAGAAAAATAAAATTTTTCATATTTTGCCATGTTGATTATTTCAATCTTTAAGGTTTATGTTATTTCAAAATGATTTGTTTAGTTTAAGTAGAACAATATATGTTCCTAATTTCCTATAAACATTTCCTCAAAATAAATTATCCCGAAGACAACAGAAAATAAAAAAAACATGATAAGGTCATTAGTTATAAGCTCTACCCCTTCATTTGTAGAATGGTTACACACCAAAAAAAGTATCATCAGAATAAGAAATGGACCCATAATAATAGAAGCATTATATAATTTATGTCCGAATATAATTGACATTTGAGTGATCGTCTAAGTTATGGAAAACAGGAGGTGAAATGGTTTTAAAGGGCTAGATGAAGAAGGGTCAGAGTTGTCTAAGGGATACAGAGGCAGGGTCAACTCAAATCCTGAAGCTAGAGTAATTGGTTGGGGCAGCTTTAAGGAAGAATGGACCAGCTGAATCAGAACAGCAATTGAATTAGTCAATTGGCCTGGACAAGGGTGAATGATAATCTGTCCAGATTGGTGATGTTGGAGGACAGCCAAGTCGAGCGGCATGGTCAAGGGTGGAGGCATAGTCAGAACCAGCAAGATGGGGAATAATGGAATAGGGAAAATGCAGTACAACCGTAATTTCATGGAAAAATCCATGGCCTGGGTAATGGGCAGGCCACATCCCCTTAAGATAGGTACCAAACAACTGGGTAACATACAAAAATACTACTTCAAACAAGCATATGTATTTATTGCCTAATTAATGAGAAAATAATAGTTGGTTTGTATTTAGTTTGATTTCAGACGGGGGTATATTTTGCGTTGGCGCTTGTTCAGTGGGTCTGATTGATGGGGTGTTCATTGTGTAGGAGTGATTCACTTTTTGCTGTTTTGATCTGGTGAAGATCATTCCTAGCGCAGAGGCCTTCTCTGAGTTGGATGATTCTTTACATTGTTTTCCTTGTTTTGTAATTTCCCATTGGGCTCTCTCTTTAATATATTAAAGGGCTAAAGCCTACCGTTGATATCAAAAAAAAAAAGAAGAGAAAATAATAGTTTAACGAACAATAGTTTAACAGTATTCTGGAATTTTTGAATTAGCTGCCGAACTGTTTTAATATCAACAGTTTCAACTTTAGGATGCCAGGTCAATTTTAATGCTTGATCCTTTTGTGAAGCTGGTGAAAGACCAGGCCTTAATAAACTGACAAAAAAAAAAAAGATCTATGTCCGCTAGTTAGAACTAGAGACCAGCAACACTTCATATATTATTTAAACTTACCCTCATCCTCAAATTTGTCCCAATCTTCATCCCAATCAGCTGCCCCCTCCTGAATGCCAGGTTGCCAACCTAGAGGAAAAAAGATACAACCAACAGACTAATTTGCACAACAGGACTTCTGAGAAATAAAACAGCATAAAGTGAATATCAAAATTGAATGAATTACAGAGATTATGGATTTCATGCATATGTGGCATAGTTAACAGTGTATCATTTACTACATGTACATATTAGTCTTGATTAAGACAAGAATATTGTAAACAAAAATTATAAATAATCTGATAAGCGATATCCTGCAAATAAACAATGATCATTAAATTACAGTTGCCTCAAACCCACATCCAACCTTCTGCTGCTCCATTGTACACTCAATGTTGTAAAATTATCGTTATAAAACGCAAGGGATGGTCTCGCATGCATCCCTACGTGCAGTCCTCACATGCTTTTCTTTTTTTAAGGATCATATACTTTCATAAAGTGAAGTATATATTCAATGAATTGTATGTATCCACTGATAGAAGAAGTGAAAATTACATACTACGTTTAACGAAATATGTACCTCGTTGGAGATATATGAGATTGCACACCGGAGCTACAAATGGGATTACATGGAACAATGCTCATCTCTATAAATAGAAAAAACGTGTCAATTTCCAAAAGATATATTTTCTCAAGAAAATAATGATAGGCAATTTTCTTGGTGCAGACCACACTGGATTTTAATTAATTTGATTCACAACAAGAACAAGAGTGGCAAGGGCTTCATCCATTGGCCCGCTTTTTCCCTTGGCGTAGACCATGCTGGAATTGTATATTTCTCGCCCTGTGCTTTCCCTTGTTAAATCCTCTCCTATTAGCAGAAGTAAGGCTCGAATCTGGAACCCCTTAATGAAGAGGGGATGCCTCTACTAACCAGAAGTAAGACACAGTTGATGGTGAATAACATTTTCAAATCTCTGTTATAGGGTATGTCATCGGTATGAAGCTTACATTTAAACTCTTTGGAAGTTTCTTGAATAATATATGGAGATTAAAAGATATGGAATTGAAATTATCTATAGAGACAAACTTCAGGGACAATGGTTTTTTTTATTATTTAATTCCCTTCTGATTAAGGGTGATTGAGGAAGGGTCATCTTGTATTGTTCATTCGTTTAATGTATTGTTGAGAAGATGGTCTAAAATCCTTGACATGGAGAAAGAAGGACATACCACGAATAGTTGAATAACTGCAGGAACATAATTGTTCATTTTAGTTATAGGACATTCGTTTAATGTATGACCAATTGTACTGTAATTTGGACACTTGTTCATATTGGTCATCTTCACCATCTTGAACATAGACAACCTCTAAAAACTGAGTTTGTGCTTCTATTTCAACATACACAAAAGCTGAGTGTGGACCAAGATGAGGTAGCTAAAATCCATGCTAATTGGCTTGCCAATAACATGAAGCAAGCCAATATCACCCAGTCTAAAGAAGCAAATAGTGATAATCCCAGTTCTCAATCGGCTCAAGTCTCTGCAATGGATGAGACCTCTCAAAAAGGACCAGAGGCAGGGTAACAGAACAAACTGTTGAATGCTGTGAATGAAAGATCTTAAAGAGAAAGACGATGGATGGAGTTCGAAATCATCAGATTATTAGTCTGGCAAATCAGTTTGAAGTGTTACATCTCAGGGATACTTGCACCAAGATTTTGTTCAAGCAGTGGTTGATGCAGTTATATCAGAAAAACTTTCAGAAAAAGAAACTGTGAATAATGCAATTATATTAGAAGGAAATGGTGATAATGCCTTGTCAGAAAGTGGGATTGTTTCAGTTGATGAAGTTGATAAAGAATTCTCTCATACAGAAGGTCTCTCAAAAGAGGAAAGTTTAGCTCACCGTGGTATAATCGAGCCATCAAGCAACAGGAAGAAAATAAGCACCAAACAGAAGAATGATGGTTGTACTTCAGAAAGTACAATTAATGCCGTAAAACAAGTTTTACAAGTCAAAACTAGAAATATGAAGACTATGACATGGAATGTAGGGGAACTCAGTAACCCCTCCAAAATAAAAGGTGTTAAGAATTGATTCTTCAATTTTCAACATCAGATGAAATTCTAGGACTTCTGGAAACAAAAATCCAACTGACAAATTTGGACTTAATTGCCCATAATATTGGCAACAGGCTGTTCTTACAAATCATCAGCAAAGTTCATATGGTGAAATCTGCATTCTCTTTGACAGCAATCTAGTCACATTAAGGATTCTGCAGGAATCTAGTCAGATGATGCATCTGTCAGTGAAAATTTATTTCTTCAGGTCAATTTTTTTGGCTATATGTTATCTATTCTTCAAATTCTGCTTATGTCCGATCTGTGGAAAGTCCTGAAATCTATTAGCAGCATTATTTCTGGTCCTTGGCTTGTCAGTGGAGACTCCAACTGTATTTGGAATATAGAGGAGAAATTGGGAGGAGGGGCTGTTACTGCTTCTCAGCTCTCTCATTTTTCCCAAAATCTCTTCTAGGCGGCGATTAATTACCAGCCTAGGCTTAGGTGGGCCCAGCCTACAACGCTCAAATTTAGCCACCTTTCTGCCCTAGTTGACTAATAAGCTATTGAGATAACTTCTGTATATGCTACATCTGTTAATGAATTTTTGTATGCTCATTGTATGGTCAATTTTGTTTTGATGGTACTTGGTTATTATTTTGCTATTTAACATTTTAAATACACACAATAACACATATGCTTTGATAACTATAATGTGTGTGTGTATTATTTTTTTATTAAAAAAAGTGATCTCTTAATCTCTGATTAATCCCCGCCTAGCCGTTAATCCCTAGTAGGTCACCAAATGCCCAGCACCTAGCGCTTTTTACAATATTGGCTCTCTGAATTCAATCAATGTATGAGCAAATGCTTTGTGTTCATTTTCTCAGAAATTTGATCATAAACTTAGAATTAAATATACCCTAATAAGTGTAAACGCTTCCTACATTGTCATCTCATAAAATCATCACTTATCTTCTAATAATATACTTAAGAATCATATAACAAAACAAACAACTCATGTGCAAAAGAAAAGGATAACAGAGAAAATAGGCTCTACACCTCATTAACTCCTTATTTGGACTGACCACAAGTTTAATTCATCAACTAAGACTACAAACAACCATTGACTAAGACTACAAACAACCATTGACCTTGATGAATCAAATAGACTCAACCTTAAATTTAAGAGCGATATGTAGTTTGAATATCTGCCTAATATTGGTCGACATCTTTCTTAAACCCCAAATGTCGCAATACATTTTATATAGTTAATTGACTTTCTATGATATTGGAAACCCCACAGAAAATAGTAATTTATGAATTGGGTATTTATTCATGGACACGTAGAAACAAACTATGCAACAAAATTGGTCTTGACTACTGCCTAATATCGGTCGACATCTTTCTTAAACCCCAAATGTTGCAATACATTTTATATAGTTAATTGACTTTCTTTGATATTGGAAACCCCACGGAAAATAATAATTTATGAATTGGGTATTTATTCATGGACACGTAGAAACAAACTATGCAACAAAATTGGTCTTGACAACTGCCAGAATGATATGTTGAGATGACAATAGACACATTTTATAAAACAATGACATAACAGTGTTACTGAAAGAAAAAGGATAAGAAGAACCAGACACAAAACTTCCATAAAGAACATATACCAAAGGGAAGCTCAATCACTGCCATCGGCTTAACACTTAAACCATGTCGCTTGCAACGTTCATTCAAAGCTTTCACTAGCTCCTCAAGATCAGATTGTATCCTATCAGCACGAACCTGATGAACCAATAAATTATGCTAGTTTAATTAACTACTTAATGCCTCTACAAAAATCAGGTCAGATTTCTATTTTCATTTACCTGAAGCAATCCATCAGCACTTCCACCTTGTTCCATTTTAATAATTGCGTTGTACAACTCCAGTTTCCTCTCCTGTTAAGCAACCGGCGCAGTATAAGGATAAAGGTCAAAACATCAGAAGCATTTTTTCAGTAATTGAGCTATATATAGATTAATATGATATAGATGCCCACATAGAGACTGTGAAAGGCACCTGAATATCACGAAATGTAGCCTCTTCAACAGTCAGTTTAGAGGCAACATCTCCAACTTGCTTGTACTTCTCCTCATATTTCTTTGCCAGGGTCTCAGCCTGATAAAAAATGGTTGTAACACATCAATTATTTGTTAAAACATTAGGTCCTATGTCCACAATCATATTGAAATTGCAGACAATGAAAATTTTAAAAAATAAATTTGCTTATACTCTTCTAAACAAACACATTTGAACCATCCCTTATACAATAATAGCATTCAGTTAAGTAATTGAACAAAAAATAATTCCATTTTAAAGAATACAACAGGATTTTAGCATGAAACAGGATGCCACAACAAGAGCTCATAGAATCTTCTGAACAAAACAAATTTGAGCTACCCCTTGTACAATAATAGCATTGAGTTAATGAAACAAAATATTATCCAATTTAAAAGAATACACCATGATTTAAGCATTAAATAGGTTGCCACAACAAGCAACCATGGAATTGAGTAATTGAAACAAAACAGCAACACTCAAGCAGAACATTTTAATATAAAAATAAAGGTCAGAAAGACAATAAATTCAACAGTCACTCTCCTGTCCATATTATTATGTGCTCAATTATAGCTTCAGATGCTTAAATTGACAATAAAAAAAAAACATTATCTCCCTTGGAAACATATAGCAGCTACATCTTGATTTCACTTCCACAAGATATATAGAGTAGTGGCGATTGAGTTAGGCCCGGGGTATCTATTTTTTTGAGAGACAACCAGAGTATCTATGAGAAAGCTGCCTCGGTATAATCTCTTATCATTTTTTTTAAATACAAATCACTAAAATTTCCATTAATAAAAAAGTTGTTGATTTCTTTCATTAATCAGCTACACGCCTATGTCAAATTTATGATGTTATGATCAAAACCCCTCAGACTGATGTATAACCGTTGTTAACAAATCTTAACTAGACAATACTACTACACGCAAAATTCTATTAAAAACTACCAAGGATATTATATCAATATCTACCAATGAAAACACTATCCAGCCTCTCAAGAGAGGGTCTTTCTCTCGAGTTGGACCAAATGAAAGAATGATTATTCAGATGCTAAGATTGGAGTTTTCATGTGATCAAATAAAATGATCCAGGTCAGAGCTGGAACGTCAGGGTTTATCTTCTCAGGGGAGTTGGTAGATAGCTTATCTGCCATTACACTATACCCTGGAGGTTTTTTGCCTCAGGCTTTGTATTTAATTTCTCGTTGTTTATTTTCTTTGCCGAGGATCTCTTTGTGATTCTGTTCAGACAGTTTTTGTGGGCTCTGGATCTGCAAGCGTTCTCATTATTTTTTAATAGAAGTGGTAGACTTCATACCTTATCTCAAAATAAATCTAACAATTTCTATAGGAGAAATAAAAATTTATCACTTAACCTGGGAATTTTTTTACAAAAAGGTAAAATGAAATATAATTTAATAAATAAGTTCAGTTACACCTTGCATAAAAATTAAAATCAACATCTGCATCAATAAATTAAGATAAAACAGTATCTCTACAGCATATATAGTTATATACAAAGTAATGTCAGGGCAAAGCCTTGGCACCAATGTTACAGCAAAACATTTTTGAAGCAATTTTAAGCTGAATTATGAAGATCAATCACACAGAAAACAAGCAACATGAGAACAAATAACATCAATTAAGATAAGGATGAATTTACTTGGGTATTCATTACTTAGTAGATGAAATACATAGCAATACAATTGAACAAAATAAAATAATAATGAATCCCTGCACCAATTAAAGAATGTGAAAATAACACATCTGGACAGATAAATATCTGAGCAAGTTCAATAGCCCAGGTAACTCTGTTGTGTGACCCGATCACACATCAACTTCCTAGAATTGATTTCCAAGAGGAATGCAAATGCCATAGTAAGTTTTCTCTGCAACTTATAAACAATATAAGAGAATCATGGCTACAAATGGGAATGTGCAACTCCAACTCAATAGCACTTGATTCTACATAAATTGACTGTACAACAAAACGTTATAATGAAAAAAAACCAATAACCGCGAGAGTAAAAAAGATAAGCAGGAGATATTTTCAGAAGAAGCAATCATAATACTTATTAGCTTACTTATCCAAACATATAGATAAATCAATTCCATGAGACAATAATGGTGAAAAGATTGAACCCATCTTGTCTTAACTAGATCTAACAGAACTAAGCTTTCAGAAATTTCAGATCTAAGAAGTTGCAAATTGAGTTGCAAGTAAGGATAGCAACCACAACAGAATTACAATAAAAATGAATATCATGCCAAATGGTATTTCAACACTAAATATTTGCAGCTAGTCGGGGGTGCAATACCATGATCAACGTTAAAGTTGAAAGTCCACTTGATATGGTGGCCCAGAAGTTAAAGTGAATGGCATCATTCATGCTACAAAATAAGTGCTGAAGACAATTAATACTAATGTGTGGTGTATAATTATAATAAGATAAGATAAGAGATTAAACAGAAGGCCTAAGAATCATGAAAAAGGATGTGAATGATTATTAAGGAAATGACCTCTTGCATGAATTTATGGTGCAGCAACATCCATCAAACCAATTCACAGCATGTTAAATAAAGCTTGAACACTACTGAGAGATTATAAATCAACAGATGGTTCTCAAATCTAAGGAGGACGAGGAACATAAAACTGAGTTCTTATCATAGATACACCATCATTCACAAACTAGAAACAGAAGAACTAAAAACTACCTACTCAAGAAACACAGCAGATAAATTATTCAAAAACCTCCCTTAAGCAATGAAATAGACCTGTTTGACAAAGGAAAAACCATACCTCACGTTTATCAGCAGAAGCCCTTTCAGTAATCTCGTTAAGCCTATTATCACACCTACTTTTGTATAGGACCTATAATAGAGCAAATAATGCATCAGACAGATGTATAAATATTATAAAGCTACACATAACCTGTTGACAAGATATTTTTCTTTTCATAACTATTAAGAAACCAGAGTATATCAGCCATTCTGCTGGGACTGCAATCAAGTATTTATGATCATAGTCAACAGGGAGGTACTTTAAACTCTAAAGATATCACACAGGAACACATGAAAATAACAGCCAATATGGGTCAACAGAAACATGTATACGCCCGATAGTATATGATTAAGAGAAATTTCATCAGGGCAAATTGACCCATTACACACTTGATATAGATCAAAATTAACATGTGTTGAAAGAGTGATCTTCTCCACATTTGATAAACATGCATCTGTACATAGTAGATGGAAAACTATGATATTTTGATGACTGCCAACCTATTTATGTGTGCAGTGAAATTATGTGTTATAAGTGGATCCAATAGATGGCAGGACTCCTGTTAACCATCTGGCGACAATAACCTTATTTTCCTTTATACATGATGCTCATGATACCTGAAGGGAACTTCCTTAGAATCAAAGTGTGCAGAGAAAATATACACAAGCAATAAAAAGCGAAAACTCACAAGATCTTGCATCTTAGTCCGGTAGAATTCAACCTTTTCCTTGGAATCCAATATCTCATTCTCCAATTGTTCCACCTTACATATGGAAAAACATAAAAGGGATTTTAGCTCTTTCATTTAATAATTTTGAGACACTTATAAAGCAAACGATATTAAATAACTGAAAAAGAACATAAAAGAAAGAGAGTGGGACACCTTAATACACATATCCAAACCAAAAGTATGGATGATTTTCTATCAAATAACAGCTTCGAAATAAATAAGTTGGATGAGTAAAACTAAAACAGCAACGGAAGAGGGAAGGAGAACAAAATAGATATTTTAGGAGTATATGAGATGCCAAACAGACATCCAATGACCAGCATATAACAATTTAGTAGCAAAACTGGATTTTTGATGCCAAGATATTGTATATGATTTGTTAATAATCGTATCTATGTGGATTTAGATGATTGGGTTTTTGTTTAAAATTGGGGAGTTTTTGCATTTGTATTTTTCTTGGGAAGGCATCTTCTCCTCTGTTTCCAATTTTTTTATTTTGGAAGTTGCCATCATATGGTTATATCACAGAAACATCCTGTCACCATATTGATATGTCACAGAATCATCCTAACTTAACCCAAAAAAAAGATCAGAAAATGAGATGAACATAACAATGAATGATAATGAAAATATACTAAAAAAACAAATACTTAAAATGGACTTCACTCTGCTCCTCACAGAAACACAGCAAGCTTCAGAGGTCAGGCACAATACAGTTGGAGAAACAATATTAAACCCAGAAACTATATGGAAAATAAATAATGCTTGAGGTAAGAGAATGCCTGTCTGTCCGCTTCAGTTGCTTCTTGGTACTTAGTGTTTATGGTACCCTGCTCCTCCTTACTTAGTTGGTTCACAAGTTGTTTCTCCAATACTGGAAATCTTGATCCCCGTTGTTGCACAGGCGGCATAGGAATCTCTCTCTGAGAAACAGAAACTTGCGCAGGTGGCCTCATGCCTGCTGCAGGCATAGAAGCACGTACTCCAGGCATTCCTTGCTGTGGATAACCTGAAAAATTGACAGAAAGAAATCCATCGAGAACATGAAAGGAAATCAAAGTTATGCCTATAATACAATTTATTATTTAAGATGCAAAAATATATAGCACAATTTTTTTAAAGCCTACGGCTCATTGTCAACCAACAGTGTTTGCCATGAAAGTACCAGAAGTCTGTTGCCATGCAGCATTGCCATATGCAGAGGTGGATTGGCCAGTGATACGCAATAATGCCTCATCAAATTTAATGCTGTTTGGGAGCTCCGATGGAAGTGGACGCCCTTCACGGTAGCGTTCCATCAAATAAAGAGCCGTACAAAATTCTCTTATTGTGAGCATGCTATCATTATCCTGATCAGATAAGTCCCACACCTGCTTTAACACCTCTGATGAATGCAGATTTAAAAAGAACAATAAGAATATCATATTTAAATATAGAAAGAATGAATGCCGATTCAAAGGAAATAAGGAATAATAAGCAAATCATATAATAAAGAATACTATGAGTAACACCTTGTATCACCCCAACTATGCATGTAGAAACCCAATATGATGCCTACCTCTGGGAAGTCTCCAGCTCAGGAAAAGATTGCGTGCCTCTTCGCCAGTAATCCTTCCATCTCTGTCCTTGTCTACTTCAACAAATACCTTGGTGTACTTCTGAATATCAGATGGAGTAAATTTAGGCCATGGAAGTTGGGACTGACTGGAAACAGATCCAGTGTTTCCAACTGACACACCAGCTATAGCCAACTGATTTTGCTTCACAAGTGACTGAGCTTGTTGAAGCTGGCCACTGGCAGGAGGCATCACCGAACTGTTCTTCATGGGATCAAATTGGCTTGGATTTCCTAGAGATTGAGTTCCAGTAGATAGCAAACCAACAGAAGATGAGTTAGGTGCACTGCTGGCAGAAAATGTAGGTGCTGAATCATCTTTCTTTGGCTGAGTAATCACAGAAAACACGTCACCACCGAAAGCTGAATTTGAACTAGAACCATCCCCAGATACAACTAATGCTTTGGAATCCATGGCTGCCGATTGAAGTGATGATAAAACAGGCTCTGCCATTTTGGGTGAAATGGAAGATGATTGGGCAGATGGAATTTGTGGTCGAGGTGGAGCTGCAGAAGGAGTGACGCTAGATGCTGCCAGCCCAAAACCATCTTGATTCGAAGAGGGAGCTATTCCTCTATTTGGCTGGATTTGTGAAGTTACTCCTGGCGAGGCACCACCAGGCCGCCGACCAAACCAATCATTTGATATTGATATATTAGATCCTGAAGGGCGAGGACCCGTGACACCCCCTCCCCCAGGAAACCCTTGAAAGGCACTCTGCATTGGAAGCGGAGCAGCAGCAGCAGCAGATGAGGCTTGAGGTGGCCTCATGAACTGATTGTCTGGAGAGGGAAAGAATTGCTGGTTAGGCGCCTGGGAGCCTCTAAAACCAAGATTTTGGGATGAATTAGGTGCCAAGGCACCCATTCGAGGGGCAGGTGGTGCCATAGGATTCAACTGTGGGGAAGAAGCAGCTACAGAATTTGGCTGGGGTGAAGGAGCAGCAACCTGATTTATCTGAGGTGGAGGAATTTTAGATGCAGCAGGACTAAATAAGGCCGCCTTTACAAGATCTGGTGTCAACTCTCGGCCACTCTGCGCCACTGTTACAAGTCTGAGGGCATTGTAGAACTCTGGTCGACCAAGAAAACCAGTGCGATTTTGATCGGCGTGCATCCATATCTGCAAAAAGACCATAAAATGTTTGAAATCTCACAAAAAAGTTGGAAAAACATCCATGGTGAATGGTGATACAAGCATCCACGGCATGAAAAGGAAAACATACAAAGTGCTTTAAAGATACCTAATAGCAAATAGGATCTGTTATAATCATTGGTTTCAAAAACATATAAAGCAGATCCTAAATTGAACGAATTGACAACAAAAACTGCGTCATCGCATCAATTTCACTTCATCCAATTAACATCTCGAGATCGAACAAGAAGATCGTAAACTGAACGAATTGAACACCAAAAGACGAAAAAAATTTGGTAGACCTGAGCGAGGACGTGTTTGGGGAGATTGGATCCCTGGAAGAAGGAGACGGCCTCGGCTCCGCTGATCCGGCCGTCCTTGTCCAAGTCTGCCCTCCTGAAGTACCCGTCGAAGACGGCCTCCATGTTCGCCGGCGCCTGAGCCATCTTTTCACCGGTTGGATCGCGCCAGGACTTCAGATCCGGTCAATTCGACGGCCGGAATGGTTCAGTGAGAGATCCAGAGACTTCGGAAGGGGGATTTGGCCCTCCGTCTCTGTGAAACTAAATTGTTGCGACAGGGTTGGTGCGAGAACTATTTGTGCTGCCCGAATGGGTTCAATTTTAGCGGACGACGACGGTGAGTGGTTAGTTGTTATGGCAGAACCGGACGATTGGAGTGAACTGGGACAAGAGAGGGATTACGCGGAAAGTAGTAATCTAAAAAATCCATGCAAATTAATCCCTCAATTAATTAATATGTCATTAAAAGTGTCATGACCTTTATTCATTAAAATTTACTAAATGTAGATTGAGAGAAAATAAATTGACTTTCTACATATCAAGTACACGATTGATGGATTAGATGAATTCAAATATACCCCCCAAGCACCATTAGACAATAATTAAGTGAGCATCCATCCCCACCTATCAAATTGCCAGATCTATAAAAAAAAAAAATTGTGTTGTGAGTTTGGAAATTTGGAAAAGGGGAAGGGAAAAAAAAGGTAAAAGTGAGGGAGGGAAGGAGGGTGGGAGGGGGCAGAGAGGCGGGATGCTGAGAGGTGGCGGAGTAGAGAGAAAGGGAGGGAGTTTAGTTTGATTGATTTAATATACTTATGCAAATTTTGATTATGCTCTTAGAATTCCACGAGTTCGGTAGCGGACGTGTTACCATTGGACTGTTTGAGGCGTGTGATTCATCGCAGTACGTAGTATCGTCTCTATGAGTGAATCTATCTTGACATTTTGATAGTATAGTTCCATGCAAAGTCATGTTTATGATAGTCGTAATATTAATCAAATATACATGACTATGGTGGCATCCATAAATATATTAAGGCATGACTAAATATATTCAAAATTGATATTTCCTGATTACTTGACATACATATTTATATTACATCATCACATATTAATACATTAATTAACTTGGAATATGTAGTTAAAGTTTAGGATTTATTATTATTATTATAACATGTATCATCCTGAATGCATGACCATGATCTATTACTGGTAGTGCTAGCATATAAATTTTTTTTTTTAAAGAACGGTAGACGATCTTCATAGTTTTATTCAAAGAAAAACAACGCCCAATTGAAAAGTACAAAAAAACAGGTCTGAAAGGAAATTGTCCACACTCAGGGTGAGAGGTAGAAGAGATATCTACACTCCACCCATGACCAACAAAAGCGAAATTCTCTAGGCTATTCCTCAATGTTATGTTATTAGCATGTTTTTTTTATTTTTGTTTAATAATCTAGTTAAAGACATTGCTAGAGATAGGGGATCTGATCGGATGGGTCGATCCCATTGCATGTTGTGGCTTATCTCGTAAGGCCTCGACCGGTGTTTGTCGAGCATGTTCAGGGTAGCCTGATTATGATGCTCTGTGTGTAATGCCCCAAATTTCACTACTCCATTTAGAAGCAATGAATTCGGTTACGCTACTCTAAATCCTTATATATATATATATATATATATATATATATATATCTCCCGATTTAAAGCCCTTTTTAAAAAAATTAAATAAATAAAAATTAAAATTAAAAATAAAATAAAATAAAATAACTAATATTTTAGTCAAACATCTAAATCATAAAACTTAACCAGGATCTAAACATAATTCATTCTAAATACGGATGAAATACACATATAATAGTTTAAACATAAACACCATTTGTTTTTGCTGAAAGGACTAAGGAACTACATGCCAAAGGAAATGCTTATTTCAAACACCTACGATGCAACGGAAAAATAGATAATACGAACTTCGACCTCCAACACCTTAACGAGATCGACAACCACCAAGAGCTAATATGAAAGATTGGGAAAAGAGAGGGGTGAGCTACCACGCGCTTAGTGAATGAACACAAGTGTCCCAATAATATATTGTACTTTAAAATAATTAGTTATAAATACAAAATAATTGCAATATAATGAAAATCTTATAATAAAGAAGCCATTTAAAATATACTAGGACATAATAACATTTTCCTTCAAACTAAAAATGGTATCAATAAAATCTACTCATGAATCGGGTTTGATGGATTTAACGAGTGGAGTGGCACTCCTTGTATTGGCCGAGCATATGCAATTGCAGAAATGAATCACCTAGGAGAAGTCATCGCGCAACAGGAGAAAGTGTGAGATGTTTGTATGTAGTGACATTTCAGTCACTAGGATTTATATAGCATTATTAACATGGGATGAATCCCCTATGGAATGGGACGCATACGGATCTGACTTATGTTAGTGACATAATGAGGCAAGTATAAGTTGGCCTCCTATGGTATGGGACGCAGGTTGGTCAGCTTGTACTCGATAGTCATTTGTGTATATATTTATGGATGTGTTGGACTTTGATGTGCATTGTGATTAGATTCATTTTTTGTCAGCTTACACCTTAGTGCTATGGGTTTCATCCAGGTGTTGCACAGGGCGAGAGATAGGATTGATGGTTGGGTGTTCAAGGTTTTGTGTGCCACTCGATGATATGGTTAGAGTCTACCAGCTTCCTTTGTTTTTCTTGCCAGATGTTTTGTTTTTGGTATGTATCTGGTCGTACTTGTAATTATGACTTATGTTCTCTTTTGAGGGGTCATTGTTATCTGTTCCATGACCTTGTATTGAACATATGTGTGTATATATTCTTTTGTTGTTTTCTATTGTGTTTTAATCGTTTATTCTCTTGTGATTTTACTCTGATTATGATATACTTGGTATCATCCACGTGTCGCCCCTTGGGGATAGCCGCTCTTATACCCTAGTGTTATAGGTTTCCATCCAGGTGTTGCATAGGGCGGGGGACAAGATCGATGGGTTGGGTGCTGTTGAAGGTTTTGTGTACCTCTTGGTGATCTAGCTAGAGCCGGTGTTCTTCATCCATCGCCACCACCCCGTTGCTCCCTTCGATCCCGCCCTCTTCACTCTCTCTCCCTCCCCCGCCCCATCCTTCTTATCTTTCTTCCCCTCTTCTTAATTGCCAAACCCACAATCAAAAAAATATTTGAGTTATGGATTTGACAATTTCATAAGTGAGGATAAATACTCCAAAAAATAATAACACATATATTTATATGAGAAATTTTCTTTTTCAACATGATTGTTGACTTGATCATTGGACATCTTGCCCTTTTTGTAGATCATTCCTCTCACATGCTAACCAAAGTTCTCGTTTGTGATACCGGCTAAAAAATCGGTTGTCACAAAATGTTGTTGACTGTGGAAAGCGCAATAAAAGCCATTTTATTTCAAACCTCCATTCTTGACATGCGAAGAGAATGACCGGGGCATCTCCCAATAGAAAATCTCTCGAGTCTAACAAAATATTTTATTTTTTGCATATTCACTATTAGATTTTCTGACCCTTATTGATTATATGTATTGTTAACCCAAATTTTGAGTTCCCCTAGTACTTTTTTTTAGATTTTTATCTGTCATTACATGTTGCATATTACAATCACCCATTAAAGAAATTTAGCTAATAGTAATATATAATCATATAATATAATATTATGCAACGTGGTGGACCAAATGATGTGCTGACAAAAAATTTAAGCTTTTGCCACGTGAAATGTTTTAAGGAATTTATTATCACGTGCATTCACAGGACCTTGTTTAGTTGTTATTTATTCATTTTTTTTCAAATGTCGTAAAATACTTGCTCGATTATTTGGATATATTATTTTTTTAAGCAGCCCAACTAAGCAGACCACTCGTGATCGCGAAAGAGGTTGGGGAGAAGAAGGCTGTAAGACTCATCATGACTAAGGAGAAAGAGTCATCGAAGAGGAACAAGTACTTACTTAAGTGGAGATAGTCCTCAACCTTCCCGACCTCTAGTTCTGGTGGTCCAAAGCCTGATTTCTCCTCCTTCATGTTGTTGCGCCTCCCGTCACGCAACCCAATTGAGCGAAACACTGATAAGATGAAGAGAAGATCGGGCAAAAGCAAATCGCACCTTGGAAGAAGGGCGTCTTAGATTGAATGATCAGAATAAAATTTACCCACGTTGTCCATCATCATTCCTAAGCAAAGCTGATGATGAATAATCTCGGTCGAATGATTCTACTCAATAATTGTTTAAAGGTTTAGCTGCTGTAACACTTCAGGTTTATGTTAAGTCCGTGTCACTTTTTTTGCTCTTAAATATTGGGTTATATTTATTTTTATAGTTTGGGCATTCGATTTCAAAATCTGACTGCATATCTATTCTCCTGATACTGGCATTGGCCTACCTATAAATTTTCGTCGCATTCTGACGTTTTTGGGATTATGCAGTTTTGATTTTGTATTCGGATTTGATTTTGTTAAAATCCAAGATGAAGGGGTAAAAATCCAAGATTATCATGAGATGTTAAGTTTTGGGCTAGCTTCCATACAGAAGTGGAATTGGATCAACTGGATTCGTGTATCAAAAGTTATGAGTATTTTTCCAAGTATACCCTGAAGATGAGAAATCCAGGCAGCAGCCCTGTAAGATGTTTAGCCTAGATTTTGGAATAGCTGGAGAGGTTATTTGATCTGGTTATAAACATGAAAATTGTAGATAATCATCTTAGCTTTCCAACGGAATTTGAATTGTGCAATTCGGAGCTATATTGTAGAAGTTATGACTGTTTTAGTGGAATCCCTCCAGAATTTCTGGTGAGGGACGGTTTTGTCATTTCTACCCCACTAAATGTGTGTTATTTTGGGGGAATAAAAAGAGGGTTTCGACTTGTATTTTTGAGGAGCTCCAGCAATGTTTGAGAGTGAGAGGGGGAGAGAGAGAGAGGGGAGGAGAGGAAGAGATTGAAGAGGATTTGATGAATCCCTTGTTTTTCTTTTCTTTTCTTTTCATTTTTTTCTTTGTTGGCTGTCAAGCTCTCTCTATTCTTTGTTGTTGCTGCTGCTGCTGCTGTGAATTGGGGTTGTCATGGCTGCTTGTTTGGGTGAAGAGAAGCCGAGGGAAGAGAAGGTTTAGTGTTGGCTCAAATGGAGGTGAGTGAAATCCAAGTTCTTCTGTAGTATTTCATCTTTAATTGGTGCTGTTTGTGTGTCCATTTGTGCTGAAAAATAATGGCTGAATGTATGTGTGTTGTTTGTTGTGAGAGAGAGAGAGTGGGAGAAACTCATTTTCAATGGAAAATAAAATGGAGTGCCAAAGAAGGGAGAAAAGCCAATGCAGAGGAAGAGAAGAAGTGGAAGAGAGGGTGAAAGTGCATGTTCATGTGTGTGAGCCTATATGATTAGCTTGGTCTCTCTCTTTTAAGCCCTCTTTTAATTTTCTCCCCTCTTGTGATCTGTCCAGCCAGCAGAGAAGGGAAGGTTGTGTGTGTTTTTGCTTGTGAAATCCTCCTCTTCCTCCTCCAAGAGGTACTCTCTTCCCCTTTTCTTTATGCCAATGTATGTATTTGTGTTTATATTGGTGTGAGTGTGTGTGCAATTGAATGTGGGTGCTGTTGAGAGGGTGTTATGGGTAATTGCCATTGCACATGAGATGTTTGTGTTTATGCATTAATGGTGGGGGTTTTGTGTTGTATTAAATCAGATATTCTGTCTTGCGAAAATCCATATGAAATTAATATCTAGAGGCATGTTATGAAGGTTATGTCTTCATGTGATTTGATCATCCACATGTCTAGATGCTATATATCAAATTTGGTGTCATTTGGTTACCTGTATTGAAAGTTATAGCTTAATGTTCATGGCCTGTCCAGATTCGAGTAGAAATAGACCTGTTTCTGCAAATAATTTATTTCGGGCATTTCAAGATTAAATCAGAATTTGATGTCTTCACGGATTATGATCCCAACATATCAGAGTATGTGCATGATTTATTTTAGAATTTTTAGATGAGTATTTGGAGCTGTGGAGATCAAATAAGTAGGGGTAATTGCTGCAGATGTAGCAGTTTTTCTTGATTTCTTCAATAAGTTAATGTTCATGTTGTGTGCAATACTAAGAGTTAGTGTCTTCATGAAGTAGGCTTATATATATAGGTGCCAGGAAACTTCATGTTTGATTTGATAATCATTGGTTGTGTTTTGCAGCTTTTGTTGGCGGAACTCGTAATGATTGGGTTTTTGGTGAGTGGTTCGATCCACCCCTTTTGGAAAGCGCTCGATGCATGTGATTGTGTATTGCGTACCCATAGGGTTCTATAGCTATATTCATTATTGATTTTCAAATAAAATTGCTATTATCACTTTGTAGCTTTTATATATATAGCATGGAATGTTGGGTATGTTATACTATAGGTGTCTTTTCGTAGTATTGCCTTCGTGTTGGTAGATGCTTAGTGTGGTTAATTCTTGAATGTTAGGTTCCTTGGACATGTGGTCTATGCACTCTTGTTGTGATAGGAACTCTCATGTGATAATTGTGTGTATGTTTAATTGTTTGGCCTTATCTATGATAGGTATATCTATGATCTGTTGTTGTCAGGAGCATACTTGTTTTAGTGGGCAAATGTAGTTGCTATCTTGCCTGCATCCGAGTGATGCAACTCTATGGGAATTCATGAGAATTCATTATTGTATTAATGTTTGTTATCTGATAGCTATGATGATAGAATGTCAGGCCTATCTGTGTTAGACGCGTGTATGACAGCCTTTAGGATCATGTCCTATCCTGATTGAGTGCAAGGACTTATTCCCCACGCCGAGAGATGTATCCGTGTGGGAATTCATAAGAATTCATTAGCAATGGTATTAGTTAGATGATAGTAGTTGATCCAGGAGGATCGTCTTGCGAGCGTGGAGTACCCCCTCCCCATATCATCGTGCGTCGAAGCTACCCTGCGTGGTGTCACCGTGCCACCGGAAGGCCGTCAGGGAGAGGGCTACCTGGGAGAGGGCTATCGGATGATATTGCGAGCGTGGAGTACTGTTTCCCTACATCGTCATGCGTGGAAGCTACTCGGTGTTTGTTACCGATAGCTATGACAATAGTATGTTAGGCTACCTATGTTAGGCGTGTGCATGACCCGTCTTTATGATCATGTCTTGTCATAATTGAGTGCGAGTGTTTAGCTTCTTTCCCCTGCATCTCAGTGATGCATCTGTGCGGGAATTCAAGAGAATTCTGTATACCAATTGGTAATTGTTAGATGATAGTAGTTGATCCAGGAGGATCGTCTTGCGAGCGTGGAGCACCCCCTCCCCATATCATCGTGCGTGAAGTACTATCTTCCAACATCATCGTGTGATCGTATTGTGAGCATGAAGTGCTTCCTCCCTATATCATCGTGCGTCGAAGCTACCCAGCGTTAGAGCTACCCTGCATGGTGCCACCGTGCCACCGGAAGGCCATCAGGGAGAGGGCTACCTGGGAGAGGGCTACCAGATGATATTGCGAACGAGGAGTATTATTTCCCTACATCATCGTGCGTCGAAGCTACCCGATGTTGAATCTGTCCTGCATTGTGCCACAATATTGTTAGGAATGCCCAGAGTATGATGTGACTGCCATACGAGGTTTAGAGTACCGACCATGGGTGATGCCGTATCGTCGGGAATGCCCAGAGTATGATGTCACTACCATACGTGGCTTAAATACCGACTACGGGTAAATCCATATCGTTGGGAATGCCCAGAGTATGATGTGACTATCATACGAGGCTAGGAATACCGACCACGGGTGATGCCGTATCATCGGGAATGCCCACAGTATGATGTCACTAACATAAGAGGCTTGAGTACCGACCATGGGTGAATCCGTATCGTTGGGAATGCCCAGAGTATGATGCTACCATCGTACGAGGCTTGAGTACTGACCATGGATGGCCGTTAGAATGAGGATTACCCGGGAGAGGGCTACCGGATGATGCGAGGAATTGGTATGTATTTATCTGATGTGGAGAATCATTGTAGCGTGGTATTAGTTTGTGTTACAACTCGTTAGTGTTAATGGATTAGTTGTTCCCCAAAAGTCCCAACAGTCCCCCCCCTTCGGGGTGAGGGTGAGGGTGATGTGTGGTCATGTCTCTATGTGACATATATATCTATCAGTGTTCTCTCATCCATGTCTTTCCTTGAAAGGAAAAATGTGTTAGTGTTATATTATTATTCTTGAGTTGGATTCTTGCCACTCACTGAGCTTGTAGCTCACCCCTCGTGTGTTGTTTTCCACCAGGGACAGTGGGGCGTGGAGCTGGAGCATCCTTCTAGAGTATTTCGTGCGTGGAGTGTCCCAACTTTCAGTTGGCAGGTGCGGGGCTGTCAGCAATCCTATTTTTGTGTATGTATTAGTAATTGTGCGTGTCGCGCATATTGTTGTATTTGGACTAGACTTGGGCTCTCACAGGACGGTAATGGTGTATTCGAGTCTGTAATAATGTTTTTGATTTACAGACTTAATTATATTGTACGCTTCCGCATTATTTTTTTTGTTACTTATTGCTTTCCTGTCTCCTTGTTACTAATGCGATTATTGTTTAATTATTATCATGGGTCATTGTTGACCTCTTATGTATGAGTCATGGTTTTGTAGAATTGTTATGGTCCCGGGAGGGCTGTTCCGGGGCGTAACAGTTTATCCTAGGCAAGGGACTACTAGACCCAAGGGTATCCTTTCCCAATCGCCAGGAAGGGGATATTGAGAAATTTTGGCTAGACCCAAAGCTAGTTTGCAAGCCTGCATGGGTGCCCAAATCGCCCCAATATATATTTCAACTTATCTTAAACATTTGAAAATGCTTCTAACCTAAAGATATATATACATTTAAAAATGCTTCAAACCAAATGTCTATCATTCCATAAACAAATCAATGAATTGAAAGCAAAATGATGATAGATAGGGGTGCAACTTGAACAAGTTGAATCCGACCCAACCCAATTCATGGACGGGTCCGGGTTGGGATTTTTCTCTGTCGGGTTCAACCCGACCCAAGCCCGAACTAGCCCGAACTCAATTCAGGTCAGGTTTGGGTTAGGGAGTTGGGTTAGGCAGACTCAACTTGAACCCGGCCCCCCAGTGCATGTTAAGTTAAAAATTTTATACTGCCACAACAACTTAGCCACTCCCAAAACCCTAAATACAAAACACATCTCTTCTTTCATTCCAACTGTCACACTTGTTCTTCTTTTCACAACACAACCACAAATCAGCCTTGTCAACCCTCTAATCATTAGCCCTCACATACTACGTCAGGTCAACCGGAACGGCGCCGCGATGACCGCGACTGCACCAAAGACGAAGGTGGAAGAGGCAGAAGAGGAGGGAGGCGTATTTGAAGAGGCCATTGGAGTTGCCGGTGCAGTGAGCGAGGTAGAATGAATAGTGGGTTTTCATGGGTTGGTGGAGAATTGAACAGATCAGTGAGGGTGATGGTGTTGGTGAGATTTGGAAGAGTTACTATTTTAAAAAAATGAAAACATGTGAGGTCTGAGTTTTGGTTGGTGAATGTGACTGATGTATCATTTTCCCTTTTTATTGATGGAGGACTTGTCAATTGTGATTGTGCCATTATGGGCTTGGTTGTTAGAACTTGTGGATATGATTTATATGGTTGTTATAAACTTGTGGATATAAAATGAGCTAAGTAAGAAATAAAATTATGGGACAACTAATACTAATAGTCTTATAATGTATGAGCATATATTAATAAAACAATCGAGTCTCGGGTCCAACAGGTTGGGACGGGGTGGACCCAGACCCAAACTGTTTGTATGTTCGGGTCCACCGGGTCGAGTCGAACTCTGGTAAGGTCCAAATTGGGTCGGGTATATTACACATGTAATCGAATCCAGAAAATCTCTTCAAAAACCATCAATCACAAGATTCACAATACACAGTGTGATAAAAAAATAGAAATAAAAGATAGGGGTCTACAAAAAAGATTACTCTGATCTAAAATTGGTTGAGACATGAGAGGGGCCGAGTGGGGGCGGAGACGAAGGCGTAGACGGCGGTGTTGCTCGCGTGGTCTGGGCAGTGTCGCTCGTGCAGTCCAGGTAGTGTCGCCCGCGCGGTCCGGACGGAGAGGAGATGAAGGCGGTGACATGTCGCTCACGTGGCTTGGGCAGAGAAGAGATGAAAGCGGAGCGTAGCCCAGTGGGGCGGCTTGCAGAAGAGATGAAGATGGCTCGGAGAGAAAAAGAAAAAGTTAGGGCATCACACTGACAATTTTACTTGGCAATTTGGCGCATCACATTTTCATTTTGTGGGCTTATTTGTTTTTAAACTTGTGGGCTTGATTTTTTTTTTGAGTGCTGCTATACTTTGTGTTTTTCTCAGTCCAAAACACAGATCTATATACTTCGTTATAGATTTAGTGAAATATATATCTTATTAGATGATGTATATATCTTACTAAATTTTTTCTTACATTTATTAAAAATCATTCAACTCGAAATGGAGTATGTCATTAATAATTATGTATTATATAACTAATAAATGTAAAGACACTGAAAAACTGAATTAATATTGCTTAATAATTCAGTTAATATATGGCTCATAAATGGTTGATATCATTGACAATATTGGTCAATAATTTTTTTCAATAAATGGCTAATAAATGCTATTAATAAAGGCATTGGATGACTGAATTCATTGACAATATTGGCCAATAATTTAGCCAATTAATGGCTAAATATTCGGTTATTAATAACGATCATTTTAGGTAGATTTTTGTTATGGGTGTAATTTAGTGTTTTAGAATATCCTATTATTGTTGAGCCCTCTTTTTTCTTATAAGAACAATGTAAAAGAGGAAGATATATATCTTATGGTCAATGGAAAATTAGGGATTCCCCTTATTGGGAGTGATTTTAGGACTGGTTATCCTTCTTCTTCATTCTTATTTTACGTTATGTTTTGATTATCAATTAAACAAATCTTGCTAGACAAGCCCATGTATCATTGCTTCACTTGAGACAATGTCTTCATTAATGGAGACGACACATTCTACCACATCCACAATATCATTTTCCTGCACTTTTGTAGGGCATGACTGGGTATGTGTTACAAGATTTAATGGAGGATACAAATTAATTACATGTTCATTGTCTCCAACTCTCTCTCCAAGACCCTTCCATTGATCTTGGTCATTTCAATTTCACCAACCGTGGAGGGGGCGCTGAGCCTGATTTAAATGGGGGTGGCACAATAAACTTTGGAGAATTCAATCTCACAATCTCTTGCACAGTTCCCTATTAGTTGTTCCTCCAACACTAGTTTTGACAAGCTTTTCCTATTAGAATAATAAATCTTAAGTGACCCACATAAAGAGATCTCACATATAAAATTTTAAATTTTAAATATTGGGTTTATCACTTATGAATATCTTCATCTAAACTTTATCAAAGAGGAGATAATTATACATTCTAACAAACTCCTTGATAGGAGGATTATAACTGATTTAGGGATTGGATTGTGTCCTCTCTCTACCTTATAAATAGAGCACATATACCATCAATTATGTATTATAATTAAGAAGCATGTACTAAGGTGCCTAAGTTAAGGAGAGAGGAACCCTATTTAATATTTGAAGACTCAAGATGCATCATTAATAGAGCCATCTGTGTTATTATATTTACGATTGTGAAGATAAAATTTAAGATCTAGGACATCAAAAAATTATTTTAATGCTTACATCATAATAAAAAAATGGGCAATGGTGAAGGACCCAAGAGTCCTTTGGGGATGGACTTTAACCGCTGGAATTTTGGGATGGATATTATCCGTCATAAAATTCATCAGCACTACTAAAATAGTGGAGAGGGGTGGTCGAGATCACGGGCATGGAGGAGATGACTTGGTGGTGGTGTTCAAATTTGAGAGAGATAGAGGAGATGATTTGGTGGTGGTGTATGATTTGGTGGTGGTGTTGAAATGTGAGATAGACAGAGACTGAGACAGAGGAGATGATTTGGTGGGTTGAAATGTTGAAATATCAGCCTCCATAAAAAATGGGACCATCCAGATCTGATGCTATAGATAGGACGACCAAGAACAACTACCGCATTTAAGGCTCTTTGTTGCATAGGTGTAGCTAATAGTTCCTCTCTCTATACACACAGACATGCCCGCGCGCGCGTTGCAGGGGGGCTGAATGTAAATTTTTCAATGGGCTCTATTACACAATCCTTGTTACAACCACATATATATAGGGTTGCAATTTGGGTCGGGTTGAACCCGAACCGGACGGGTTGAATCCAATTTTTAAATGGGTTGGGTTGACCAATTCAGGTTCGGGTTGACCAATTCGGGTTGACTTCACAATTGGGTTGTGTTCGGGTTGACCTCACTCATAATCCGATCCAACCCGAACCTGAACCCGTAAACTAATAGTGAAAAATTGATCATAGCCATTCATTCTATAACATCTAATCTAGGCTATTCAAATTTAGGTAAACCAATCTTAGAAACCTAGCTGTCATTTGTTTTTATCTTCTCTATCTCTTGACCAATTCGGGTTGACAGTTCCTCGGAGTTGGCACTCGACACGTTGGCAATCGACGGATCCTCGGCACTTCGGTGGTCGACACTCGGCACTCGACAGATCCTCAGCAATTGGCAATCCTTCGACACTCGACAGACCTTCGACACTTCGACACTTCCTTCGACAGTCGGCACTTTGGCAATCGGCACTTCAGCAATCAGCAGATCTTTTGGTTTCAGTCGTTCAATAGATCCTTCGACAATCCACAACTCGACTTCGATCCTTTGGCAATCCACAACAAGGTCTTATTCTTTTTTTCTTTTCTTTTTTACATTCATAAATTGTGGGTTGTGAGGGACATATGACTCTTTTGATTTTTGATTTTGGATGAGTTTTGATTCAGATTTATTAAGAGAATATATACAAAGAAGATCATCAATCACTCATTGGGGCATTCAAAAAGAGGTAATTGTTTTTAGTTTGATTATAATTTGGTCCATATTTGAGTATGTAATTATATTCTAAAAATCAAATCTATAAAGCATTCTATATTGTTTGGTATGTAATTTTAGTTTAATTGTGATTTGGTTTGTATTTTGCAGCTCTATCAATATTTTTCAACCTATAGCATGTCTCAATCTCAAGCTACATCAAAATCACTTGTTGAGCTAATTTTTGTAATAAATTAAAATTATAAAATGATCCGCAATTTTATTTAGTATTACAATTGATAAATTGATGATTGATTAAATTTTTTTTATCAGTTTTTGATTGATTCTCATCCAAATGCAAATGCTCCACCAATTGCAAATGAGAATGCCAATCAAGCCACTGCATCCGCACCTGATTCTACTACTACAGTGGCATCAGAGGTA
Source organism: Acorus calamus (assembly GCA_030737845.1). Lineage (NCBI taxonomy): Eukaryota > Viridiplantae > Streptophyta > Magnoliopsida > Acorales > Acoraceae > Acorus > Acorus calamus. The sequence goes on along the minus strand of CM060875.1, from coordinate 10,553,510 downwards.
ACTTCTAAAAGAACAAAGAGTTATAGAACATCCTTTGAAGTTTGGCAACACTTCACTAATAAAAAAGGGTGATAATAAAACCGAACAAATGTGCATGCAATTATTGTGGTCGAGAGTATGAATGTGATAGTAGTCAAGGAACTAGCACACTTAAGTGCCATTTGGATAAGTGCCAGAAATATCCGTATAGTACCAAGGATAGAACAAAACAAGTATTGACATTCTGTTCCTCTACTCATGATGGTGAAGCTATAATTTCCAATTGGAAGTTTGATCCAAGGTTGTGTAGGAAGGAGCTTTCTTGCATGATTATCACTGAAGAATTGCCATTTAATTTTGTTGAGCATGAAGGGTTTTGTCGATTTTCTAGAGTTCTTTAACCGAAATTCAAACTTGTCTCACAAACAACCATAAAAAAGATTGTTTGAATTGTACACATCTGAAAAAAATAAACAAGATATTTGTTTGTCAATTCAAAGCAATGTGTTTCTCTCACAATAGACATGTGAACTTCAGTTCAAAACTTAGGACATATGTGCTTCATTGCACATTTCATTGATAATGATTGGAATCTACAAAAGAAGATAATTAATTTTCGGGTGGTTCCATCTCCACATAGCGGTGACGTCATTGCAAATTATGTTGATTTATGTTTGTTAGAATGAGGCTTAGAAAATTTGTGTGCAGTGACTATTGACAATTGTGCTTCAAATGATGTTGCTCTAAAAAATTTGAAGAAAAAGTTTGTCAAGAAGAATGGATTGCTTTTAGATGGTGAATTCCTTCACATGAGATGTTGTGCTCACATATTGAATTTGATTGTAAGAGATGGGATAAAAAAGGTGAAGTCTACAGTTAATCGAATTCGTGAGGTGGTGAAATATGTAAGGAGTTTACCTTCTCGTTCACAACAATTTAAATTATGTTGTGCACAAGAAAAGATAACATGCAAGAAATCCTTGTGTTTAGATGTTTGTACTCGTTGGAACTCCACTTATCTCATTTTACAAGCGGCATTAGAGTTTTAAAAAGCATTTGAAGGTTTAGAAGAACAAAATTTCAGCTTCAAGAAAGAACTAGAATATGAAATTCCTGATGAAGATGATTGTGATAGAGCAAAAATATTGTGTAAGTTTTTCAAAACATTTTATGGTGCAACAAAACGTTTGTCCGGGTCTCTTTATGTCACTTCTAATGTCACTCCCCAGGGCAGCCGTCCCCAAGACGTGGCTAATATATAATATCAGCTATCAAATAACAAGATCAAATAAAGACCCTATCAATACATGCAAGGCGACGAAGACATTACAAAGATAACTATCATATATATGTGAAAATATAGCGGAAGCTTAAACGACTAAGTCTGTAATTCAAAGACATATTACATATTAGATTACATAATCAACTGTATTGTGAGAGTCAATATAAACAATAGACATCAACATACAAGTACTATGCACAAGCACGAGTAACAATATGTACAAGAAAAAGGGGGATGCTGATGGCCTCTCTCACTCGCAAGACCCAAAAACACGAACGTTGCTCCACTACAAGTACTGTGCCTAGGGGAGCTCCTCCCTCGGATCCGACTCAACGACAACTGGAGGAAAACATATGCGAGGGGTGAGCCACACGCTCAGTGAATGAAACAATCCATGCAACACAACTCATATTAATCATTACAAGTAAGTTAAGTTCCAATAGATGGAAATAATTACTTATGCTGGTGGATCGAGTATCAATCCGAGCTCACCACTCCCGCACCCTCACCCCCACAGGGTGACATAGGACTTTAGGGATAAGGTCGACTATTCCTACACTATTCATTATCCGGTAGCCCTCTCCCGGGGAGCCTCTCCATGACTGCTATCTCTACCATATGGGCGCCCCACTGTGTCATGAATAGCGTCTGGGGACACCCCGCAGGATGGCTACAAGTCGGGCAGCTTCAACACGGAACCGACGAAGGAGAGAACACTCAACACTCGTGAATACGATCCTCATGGATCCGCCATCATCGATTGTTAGACATCGAAAAGAGGTAACAGATTCTCATGAATTCCCTCAAGGGCACATAACTCAAATGCGGGGAAAAATCATATCATTCATAGCGTTAGTGCCATGGTATGACCCCATCAGAGGTTATACTCTTACTTAATCACATTAGGCAAGGTTCATGGCCTCTTGGGTGGGGCTGCCTCAATGGCATGATTTGCTTGAGCACCATCTCCCCAACCTTAAATTTTCTTTCTATTACTTTCTTTACAAATGCCCTTGCCATCCTCCTTTGGTAGGCCTAGGCGTGGTCTGCCGCTCTTTAATCTTTTATCATCTTTTTTGTATTATGCTTTTTTTGAAAGCGTGTAAACAGATATATACATATAGTTCTAAAAGGGCATGAGCTGGTAAACAAATCTTTTAAGTTTTGAGGAAAGCAAGGGAATAACTGGTAAAACACTTAATTTTTGAAGGAAAACATGAAGCTGGTAAAATATTTTTGTTTGAAGGAAAGCATGGAAATAAAGCTTGTAAAACATTTTGTTTTGAAGGAAAGCATGAAAATAAAGCTTGTAAAACATTTTTGTTTTGAAGGAAAGCATGGAAATAAAGCTTGTAAAACATTTTTGTTTTGAAGGAAAGCATGGAAATAAAGCTTGTAAAACATTTTTTTTTATTTTGAGGGAAAGCATGAAAATAAAGTTTGTAAAACATTTTTTTGTTTTGAGAAAATCATGAAAATGGAGTTCGGTAAACATTTTGTTTGATAGAAGCATGGAAATAGATATGTACAGGGTGATGAAAGAGAAAGCAGGTAAACAAATATTTTCGATTTTGAATTTAGGAAAGCATGCAAAGGAGTTAGGGATAGGAAAGCAACTAAAAGATAGTATATATCACTAAAGGGTGACCTCCAGGAAATGATGGTGCAGGGTGAGTCCTCTATGGAGGCTCAAATTGTAAAATATTTAGGGGAATGATACTTGAATTTTTTATGTATCATTGGTGGTGTATTGGTTCTCCTCTAATTTGAAGCGCGCTTGGCGCCTTCTTAGCCACTGCTGTTCAGCATCTATCAGAATATCAAAGCCTGGATGTTGTTGAAAATGCGAGTAGCGTTTGATCTGCCACAGACCCTTAGCAGGAAGAGAATCTTTCCTCAAAGGGGGTTCAGTTAATAAACATATGGATATGAAAAAGCAAGTAGCAGGGGTGACTACTGACTGAACATGTGCAAGGGTGCACGAATTAATCAACGTGATGTTGATGCCCTAGTGGTGGTGAGAATGAAGACTCTTCAAATGGAGTAATCAAGGTAAGAGATTTGCAATATTCTCCAGCCAAAAACTCTTCATCATCGTTAGAGTCCTGCTTGGGACATTTTACAGATTCAATAGTTTCAGGTACTGGACAATCATAGGTCGATGGGGGAGGAATAGCGGTGTATTTCCTTTGTGGTGGTTGTCGGGGAACAAAGGCTTGTATCCTTGGTGGAGCAGGGGCATAGGCAGGAGAAACTATGGCTTTATTGCCATAGGTCTGACAGGTTGTGTATGAGAGAAATGGTTCAATGGTAGGATGAGACCTCCCTTTATGGGATGAACTAGGATGGGATCGGGTATTTGTTCTGTGTATAGGGGGAGGGGTCTGATAGGGTTTGGGTGCATTGGGGAAGGTGCTGGAAGGATTAGGCCACCCAGAATGATTCACGGCTCTTGCTGCGTAGACATTATTGAAGCTCAGGTTCTCTGGTTCTTGCATCAGGGCTTGTATAGAAGGTTCTAGCTTTTGTTTTTCAATATTTGTTATAAGATCTACACGTACCGGGATCTGATTTACAAAGTTTTGGAATACAGGATTTAGTCGTGTCGAGGTTTGTTGTAACGGCACGGGGGTGAGTACTGATCGAGGAGTGAAGGTATGGTTGGCTTGCCGAGTTGGCATATATCCGGATGAACGGGTGTATACTGTCTCGGAGCTTGTACTTGATCAGGAACTCGTGCTCCATTTGGATAGAGTGCCGATATCTGGGTAATCCCCTCTACCGTGGGGGTTTGCGCCTTTCGCGACGGTTGTCCAACCCTATGGCTGATAGGTGGGGCTTGGGTTTGGACTACTGGGACAGCACAACGGGAAATCCTGTTGTGGCGGTCAATCAGAAGCTGGTATGTAGTGCAGTCCTCGTACGAAAGGCTCGTACGGAATTTTGGACTCAAACTCTGCAACATCATGTCAATTTCTTGACACTCCGTGAGTTGCACGCTGGTTCGGTGGACAAGTGTGCGCCACCGGGACATGTACTGTTCGAATTCCTCCCTAGGCCTCATTCATTCTACGGTTAGGTCTGAAATAGAGGGGGTCCTAATCCTCTGATAACCGTAGCGTCCTAAGAACTTCTCGCTTACAGCCGAGAAGTTCGACAAATTATCTACAGGAAGGTGGAGAACCATTGTAGTGCTTCTCCTTTCAATAATTTTTGGAAGAGAAACACTAACAGAGGTTGGTTATCTAGAAATGGCCGGGCTAGATAAAAAGTGATTAAGTGAACGTTGGGTCTCCACGACCGTTATACCGACAGAATTTTGGGATTTGAATCCCTCCGGTAAGTGGACTGATGGGATTTGTCTTAGATTGTGTAGAGACATGTGTTTAGGGGGTAGAGGGACCAGTCTCGGAGAGGATTCTGTGGATGGTTTCATCTAGCATTTCTCCTGGGAGGGCTGTTTAGCGATCCCGGGTTGGGGGTGGCTTGATAAGGGCCTGGGGTAGAAACGGTCGGGAATATTGGATTTGTGGGGGAAAGGGGGGTGAATGAAATGATTCTCAGATTGACCGAGCAGCTAGGTGTTGATGGGGTTTTGGGAGTAGCCTTGGGGGTTTCGACAGGAATTTCCTGTCTCAAGGTCTTGACTCGATGGTAATCAGTGAGGTCATGGAACATGTCCTCTACTGTTTGATAGCCTAGGCTAGTCATCTTTTACTCGAGATGGCTAAGAAACTGTGTGGCATGACCCTCTTGGTCATCTCTCTCCTCTACGGTTTTGTACTGGGTGTAGGTTTCCATGGTTGAATATGGAAATGACGCAGGAATGGATGAATGCAGATGTAAAGCAGTAAAGTGTGCGCAGCTAGCCGTGTGCGGTTTAAAGCAATAAAGGGGTGTGCAGCTGTGTGAGGCTTAAAAGTAGTAAATGGTGCACAGCTTGTGTGCGGCTTAAAGCAGTAGAGATATTGTGGTTAAAGCAGAAAGGGGTGCGAAGCTGCTGTGTGCGGCTTAAAGCAGTAAAGATGCTGTAATGCAAAGTAGAGGAGGGTCTGACTTAAGGGGTGAGAAATTCTAGTTTCCCTAGGGGGTTAATGGCATTCTAGTCAAGCTTGTAAATATGCAGAAGAGAATTACCTTTGTCATTTTTCCCGAGGGAGGTCCCACCGTGATTGCTAGATTTATCGGTATCGAATTTTTGCCGGTGTTGGAAAAACCCGCGGGGGCGTGGCGTGTGTGGGGGTTCTTCAGGGATTCGGATCCGGTGCGCGCCTTAGCGGGCTTGGTCGGATCGTTTCTCGGAAGGGTGGTGGGGGTGTCATTCCTGGTTGAGGCGCCCGACAACGGCCCAAGAGGATTCTGGGTGTGTGTGATCGCCACCTGCTTTCTCAAAAAGCAGAAAAAGTTGGGTCAGATTTAATCACCTGAGATACGGATATACCGTACGCAGAGGTGAAAAATCGGTAATCCTATTCTGCTTCTGAAACTGACTAGAGGAGTCTTGGGTCAAGTGGGGGTGTAGATAAGGGGCGGCTAGTGGGATTGAGCCGTCGGGTATGGGGCGGCTAGTGTAGGTTAGCCGTCCGGGACATGGGTCAATTTGGGTAGGGCTTGGGTAGGAAATGGGATTGGTTTTGGCAGAGATTAAGATGGGTTTAACCTGCATTTTAGAGGGTGTATTGAGAGGGTGGGTTTTGTGTAGGGAAAGGGTTTTTCTCTCATAAAGGGAACTATCTTTCTCTCTCTCCCTCTCTAGGGATTTCAAGTAGTGGGTGTGGGATTTGAATTGTTGATTTCAAGTGGAATTGGGAATTGGGATTGATTGTCAATGTGTTAGAAATATCTTGGACCCCCTCTATTTATAGTAAAAGAGAGGCAGGGGAGTGTCCAGCGGGTAATAGAATGGTTTGGATAATAGGGTGATTGATTTGACCCCGCATTAAAACTCTGTTCTTCTGTCAGAGACGAGGTGAAGGGTGGCTAGTTGAAACTAGCCGTCCGGGATGGGGCGGAGCCGCCCCCATCATGACCTGCCAAACGTCCCATCTTTGACAAGCGGTGGCTTGGGTCAGTCACTAGGGTTGAACCGGTCGAGATGGGGCGGCCAAAGGTCATAACCCGTCGTAATGATCAGTATTAAATGCTGCTTTATGTCCCATTCAAGGAAGTGGCTTGTCAAAGATGGTAGCCACCCCTATGCAGGCTACTTCAAGGAAGTGTAAACTAGCCACCTAGAATGGGGCGGCTACTTCAAAGTAGCCACCCCTATGCAGGCTCCTAAATATTTCTAAGTATGAACTAGGGTTTTTCAGTTTTCATTTTTTCTAAGGATGTTCTCTATTTGATGCCCAAAAGTGGTTGTTTTCGAATATTACTTGAAGTAAATTTCTTTTCTTTGGACGTTCAAAATCAGGGTATCTACAATTGTCCCTCATCAGACGGTGTCTTTGTGTGAAATAAAAAGACTTTGATCGATGATAAAGAAAGAGACCCTTATTTTGGCCGTCCCAACCTTCAAGAAGTTTTGGTTACACAACCAATATTGTTAAGAGAGTTGATTTAGACTGTCAGAGGCTAGGTCTTGACTAAAATTTTCAACCGAAAAGATAATCCATGTGCAAGGCGCAAAAAGTAAAGTAGCGAGTCATCCAACCCTCGGGCGGGGTTCTCAGCCATCATGCACGTAGCAACCCAGCATCAGTTTCCTCGTGCCTACCGTACCCGTGCTTGGGTAGCTCAACAAAGAGGGGATATCGTCGACAGAAAGTAAGTAAAGTATTTTGAGTTGGTGAATGAATCATTTGAAAGATAAAAATTCTGGAAAGGAGCCAGAACTGAAGAAATTCGAGTTTGAACGGTACTGGAAATGTGATAAAACTTTCAAAAGAGTTGTGTTTGATCAAGTAGGTTTTGGAAATGAACCAATACATGGCTGTTTGGTTTTAGAAAACTTGGAGATAAGTGTGCATTTAGAAGCTGGTAGGGGGCGGCTAGTGAAGAGAAGCGGCAGAGAGGGGCGGCTAGTGTCAACTAGCCGCCTGATACGGGGCGACTAGACGCGACTAGCCACCGCCCGTCTGGGTCCCTTATAACCGAAAAGGGACCCTCTCTCTCCCCACGCTTTAAAAATGGTTTTCTTTCCCTCTCTTCTTATTCCCTTTCATTTTAAACCGAAAAACCTTGGCTTTAAACACCTTGATTCATTTGATTTCGCCCTAGGTCATCTCATTCTTCTTGATTTCAAAACCCTAAGAACTTTGGGTTCTCCTTTTTCTTGTGAAACTGGAGGAGATGACGAAAGAGAAGAAGACGGCCTCGATGATGAATAGAGGTGCTATCTCGGGGTCAGGCTCATCGAGGAGCGACGGGTTGGATAGGGGGGCCGTGGAGGAGGTAACCCAAATGGTGGAAACACATTTGATAGGCATGGGTGGAGGAGTCAGGGCTTCTTCAGGGGCTGTCCCGGAGGTAGGGGATAGTACAATAGGATACACACGCAAGAGAAGGCGTGGGTGTAGATACCCCAATTTTGACCATCCAGAAAGATGAAAATACTTCGAGTAACATCTAGAAATGACCCACATTTGGACATCAAATAGAAAACAGATCTCTAAAAACTGAAAAACCCCAAAACACTGGTCCAAACCCTAGAAACCTAAAACCCTGGAAAGGGGCGGTTAACCATAATGAGCCGCCCCATATCAAGCGGATAGTTTACAATAGCCACCCCCCTGGCCGACCCCAAATCGCTTCCCTGGATGGGACATAAAGCAGCATTAAATGCTGATCATTGCGGCGGGTCATAACCTTTAGCCGCCTCACCTTGGCCGGTTCAAACCAAGTAGCCGATCCAAGCCACCGCTTGTCAGAGATGGGATGTTTGACTGGTCATGATGGGGGCGGCTAAGTAGCCGCCCCATCCTGGGCGGCAAGTTTCAACTAGCCGCCCTTCACCTGGTCCCTGACAGAAAACACAGAATTAATGGGAGGTCTAATAAAACACACTATTAACCAAACCACTCTATTACCCCCTGGATATTCCCCTGCCTCTATTTTACTATAAATAGAGGGGGTCTAGACATCCACCAATCCAACAAACATCAACAATGCCCATAATCCACAATCCCCAGCACAATTCACATTCCCTTCCGCCATTTGAAATCCCTTGAGAGAAAGAGAGAGAGAGTCCCTTTTGTGAGAGAAAAACCCATCCCCTACACAAAAACCCCCCTCTCAATCCACCCTCTAAAAAACTTAGGTTAAACCAGCTTAACCTCTGGCAAAACCAAACTCATCTCTTATCTAGGTCCTATCCAAACCAACCCATGCCTCGGACGGCTAAAACCTAGTAGCCGCCCCATACCCGACGGCTCCATCTCACTAGCTGCCCCTCACCCACACCCCACTTGACCCCAGACTCCTCTAGCCAAGCCAGAAGCAGAATCAGATTACCAGTTTTTCACCTCTGTGTACAGTATATCCGTGTCTCAGAGCGGAGACCCCACAAACTCCCCACGTAGGCGATCAAATCCAACCCGAATTTTCCTGCTTTTCAAAAAAGTAGATGGCGATCACACAACCCCTTGAATCCTCTTGAGCCGCTGTCGAGCGCCTCAACCAGGAACAACACCACCACCCTTCCGAGAGACGATCCGATCGAGTCCGCCAGGGCACGCACTAGATCTGAATCCCCGAAGAACCCCCACACATGCGGATTTTCGATACCGACAGTGGGGACCGATCGGTCGGTGGTCGAGGAAGTGATTCCGGAGGTTGGAGGACCAGCCGAGGGTGCGATCGAAGGAATGGAGGTAGAGGGGGTTAGTGAGAGTGAGAGGGCATCGCTGGATGCCATCGTAGGTATGTTAGACAGGGAGGCCGTAGAGGCCATGGCAGCGGAGGAGGAGAGAAGTGCTATAGGTGTGTTTGAGGTGTTGGCCTCCGGTGTGGTGGGCACGGAGGAGACCAGAGGTGTCGGGGTCGAGGCCGGAGAGGTCGAGGGTGTAGACATAGGGAGCATGGATGCCGGTGCTGATGTTGAGGCCGAGGAGGCCGTAGTTGAGGAGGAGGGAGATGATGAGGAGGAGGGGGATGACGATGGGATGGATGATCCCGACGAGGTCGAGGTGGACGCCCTTGGGTCCACACGGGCCATGGTATTTCTTTAATCCCTCTATTTGGCTTTTATTTATATATATCTTTTTGTAATTTAAATATTTGTAGTATGAATAGGTGATAGTGTGTAATATTTATATATATGCGTCTCTAATAGGCATGTTTTTCTATGTATAAATTTATCACGGTGGGATAATAAGCATGCGAATATGGGTTTGTAAAAGGAGGGACAATATTTATACATATATCTATGTTTGTTATGTATATATAAAAAAGACATAAGGGAGAAATAGTACACCTAGCATGCTTGCATGTGTCATATCCATACAAGGTTTGAGGCACATTCTTACATGTAATTAATCATGGTGGGGGTAAGAGGGAGCATATATATATGTATTTTACGACTCTACCTGTTCCTTTGCATGCTTGGGTGAGTTTGTGAAAGACATATAAGCATGATGGATAAGAAAATATGCAAGTAGTGACTATGGTGGGATAATAGGGTAGAGTATGTGATCATGTAGAAAAGTTTTACAAGGAAGGTAAATCTTCATATGAAGTCTCTCATTTTCATGCTTTCGTTTTGATTCAGTTTGCGGGAGTTATTTTATTAAGCTGGTTTTTAAAATGAGTTTTTAGACTCGGATTCTTACCTCTCGACTGCCTTTAAACTAACCCCTTTTCCTTTCGTTTGTTTGTAGCGTCCGATTGTATTCGGGCCCTTTGGCATGGAACGAAGAGGTGGTACTCTACCTTAGGACGGGAGGAGAGGTGCCTAGTGGATGGAGTGGGCTTCCGCTCCTTTTTTATTGAGCCATTCCACATTCACCGACCTTATGTGGAGGCATTGGCGGAGCGGTGGGATCCCGAGAGTTGTGCATTCATCCTTCCCACGGGTGCGGTGATGCTGACGCTCGAAGTCATTCAACGGATCACCGGTCTTCCGGTTTCAGGAGAGGTGGTGATCGCGGCCACCCTCACTGATTACAAGGCTCTCTTCCAGGAGTTGATCGGGGAGTGGGAGTTTGTGGATCGGGAGCGAACGCTGAACCGGATCTCGTTGGGGCGGCTATCAGGGCAGTACGGCCTTGGTTCCTTCACGCAGTGCCAAAAGGGTGAAGTTGTAGCTAGCTTCAAGAGGATACGGGTGATGATTGAAGCGAGGGAGGCGACCGCGTGAGAGGGCACAGAGGGAGCTAAGGGCGTTCTTCCTCTACTTCTTCAGTCAGGTTCTCTTCTGAACAGCCTCTAACAAGGTCTCCTCTCACTCCCTGTTGTTGATGCGAGACCTGGAGGGCATGAGACACTTTATTTGGGGAGCTGCGATGCTTGCCCATCTCTTCCCAGAGCTCTTGAAGATGGTGAAGTGATTCGAGGGTAAGAATCTTGGCAGTTTTGCTCCCTTTCTCCAGGTAGGTGTTTAGTGAGTAAAGATAACGTATTCTGTTTTCGTACGACTCGCTTGATTTTGACATTTCTCCTTTGGTTTTGTAGGTCTTTGGGTACGAGCATTTTACGGTTGACCGCCCGATTTTGGTGCCGTTTAACCGTGCTCTCCCTTGGGCTATGATGTGGGCGCCCCAGGGATCTACGCGCTTACACCGCCTCGCTCAGTTCAAGAGGCCTTCCGTTTTTGACTGAGGAAGAGGTATATATATTCTTCGAGTTCTTTAGCTTGTATTCGATTTCTCTTTTGGCTAAGCACTCTTCCTATTTCTTTTTATGTTTTTATTTTGTAGATGACTTGGAGGCACTACACGGAGGAGGAGGTCCCCGATGAGCTGTCGCGGGATGTCTGGCTGATCTACTTTAATGAGGTCATGTTCCACGCGGTCAGCCGAGTCATCCGTCAACTTGGGTACACCAATGGGTGACCGATGCCCTACCGAAGCGTCCCCCGATCCCAATGGCCGGAAATCCTCGGGACACAAATCTCCCAAGGAATTATGCAACATACGTGGCGGGATGGATGAGCAAGGGGACTTTAGTTGAGTGTCGTCCCGAGGTGATCAGCAGCGAGGAGTATATGGCCTGGTACCACAGGAATATACCAGCATCCTTGGGACTATGGAGGAGGAGATCCCAGATGCTTATGTAAGAGAAACCCTCTATCTTTCTTTTCCTTCTTATCTTTTCCTCCTTGGGTATTCAAATGATGTCTTATTTTGTAGGTTGAGTTGAATGAGCTGGAGAAGAAGCTTAAGGCCGCCAACGAGCACCTCCAAGCATGGACCATGCAAATAAAAGGATTACGGGCACAAAGGCGACGCTTGCAGGACCAGGTTTGGGTCCTTGAGGCCCAGGTGGATGCTCTGTCGAGAGCAAGAGCCGATGGTGCTTCGTCTTCTTCTGCTCATCCTCCGGCCACCACTTTTGATCGAGAACTCGAGTTGAGGAACAAGCTAGATGTGGTTCAGAGTGAGCTTTTGGCTGTTCGATTGGAGCTTGATCAGGCTAGGGAGAGAACTACGAAGGCCGAGGATGAGGTGGACCAGTTGCGGTCTGAGAGAGCCTCGAGGGAGGGTTAGATGGACCAGCTGTGGTCCCATATTTTGCTGAGGGAGGAGGAGTCAGCTACTCTAGCTCGCGAGCAGGATTCCCTTCGGGCTAGAGTGTTGGAGTTGGAGATGTCGACCGGCATGCCTGGTGGTTTGATGGAGGATCTAGTTCCTCACTTCAAGCGGCCGGGGATAGGGATCGGGAAGCTCTCAGAATCTCGGAGGTGAGGGAACGGGAGTTGAAAGAGAGGTTGAGGGTAGCCGAGGACCGATCGAGGAGCATGGAGGGTCGCCTTCGCCAGAGGTTCGAGAGGAGAGATCGCGATATGCAGCAAGTCCACCTCTGGGAGGCCACCATGCAAGGGAAATTGGTCGGTGGAGGGGTTATGACCAAGGCGGACCTCGACCTTCTCCTGTTCGTGCGTGAGCATTCCATTTCTACTTCGTTGGCTACGGGGGCCACCTTCAGTTGCGCTTCCCACCCATCAGCGACCCAGAGTCGTCAAAGATATTCTAGGGTTGCCTCCTCCATCCAAGAGACTTCCGCCTATAGATACCCCAATTTTGATCATCCAAAAAGAAGAAAATTACTTCAAGGAACATTTTTAAATGACCATTTTTGGATCACACAAAAAACTACTTTAGAGATTTAGGGAAAACAAGAATGAAAACCTGGACCAACACTTAGAAAATCTAATGGCCAGAAATAGATCGGCTACTCCAAAGTAGTCGCTCCTCCTCAGACGGCTAAATCCAAGTATCCCCCTTTAACTGCCCCCAATCGCTTCCCTTAGATGGGACATAAAGCAGCATTTAATGCTGATGATTGTGGTAGTTTGTTCCAATTAGACACCCCTTCTCTAACGGTTCAACCTTAGTAACTGCCTCAAGCCACCGCTTGTCAGAGATTGGACGTTTGGCAGGTCATCATACTGGCGGCATCTCCTAACTAGCCGCCCCTACCTGGGTGGCTAACTACAACTTGCCGGCCCCTGCCTGGGCGGTTGAATTAGGGTAGCCGGCTCTCACCTGGACTCATCCATAAAGCATAAAGCAACTTTACTTAGGTGTGAAGTTACTTAGACTCACCCTCTTGTCCAACCCATGCTATTATCCAATGAACCATAGAGTGCGTCCTTTTGTAATGATGGTTACTTAGCCACGCCCTCTTACGCAACCCATGCTATTATCCAAAGAATAATCCCATACATCTTTTTTACTACAAAAGGAGGGGTAGGGGTGAGAACCAAGAGGTGTGGATAATTTCATTCTCAAAAGTGTGTGAAGAGAGAAAGAGAGAAAGAGAGAGAGAGAGAGAGAGAGAGAGAGGGAGAGGGAGCCTTAGTTGAGAGAGAAGGAAACCCGTTCCCCACCAAAATCCATTCTCTAAAACCCCCCTCTAAACCATTGCCCTAAATCTCTCTTAGCCCTAGCCAAACAAATCCAAATTCCTACCTAGATGTTGCCCAAATCTAGAAGAGAAAACCACCAACACCACTTTCAATCCTCACTTCCATCACCCTAGCCAAAGCCAAAGCCAAAACACTTCCCTACCTAGGTTCTGCCCAAATCTAGAAAACCAAGAACCAGGTACCAAGCGGCTAGTCCCAACCAGCCGTCCCCCACCAAGCGGCTAATATCCACTAGCCGACCCCCCTCCTGACCTTTTTTATTTACCAGCTTTCGCTTTTATCGCCCTATTCATATTTATTTACACGCTTTCCAAAAAAAAATCAAAATCCAAAAATATATGCTAATCAGCTCTCATTCCCCAACCTTGAACACACCTATTTCCAGCTTTATTTACATGTTTTTCTTCAAAACAAAAATGTTTTCTAACTGTCTTTACATGTTTTCTAAACCACGGAAATATTTTACAAGCTTTCTTTACATACTTTCTAGACAACGAAAATATTTTACAAGCTTTCTTTACATGTTCCAAAACAACGAAAATGTTTTCCAAAGCTGTACTTCCACATTCATCTTCAAAACAAAATGTTTTATAAAACCGTATTTCCATGAATTCCGCCAAAAACGTTTTACAAACTATCTTTCCATGCTTTCCTTCTAAAACAAAATCGTTTACCAAACTTTAGCCCCATTCTTTTTTTTCAAAAAATATCTATTTACCAACTAATGCCCTTTTAAAAAACCACAAGTATGCATCTATTTCCACACTTTCGAAAACATAAAATACCAAAATACCAAAAAATGAGGGAGGCACTTCTACTACGCCTCGAACTACTAGACGAGAAAAGATTAAGAGCGGCAGACCATGCCCAGGCCTACCAAAGAAGGGTGGCAAGGGCATTTGAAAAAAGGTAATAGAAAGAAAATTTAAATTCGGGGGGTTAGTACTTAAGTAAATCATGCCATCAAGACAGCCTCACCCAAGAGGGAAGTTGCAACCCACCTGGGAGGGACCCTATGTGATTACCCATGCCTATTCCGGGAATGCCTACCGCCTGGTAGATGCCGAAGGAGTCGAGGTTTCAGGTTCATGGAATGCACTTTATCTAAAGAAATTCCATGCATGAAAAGCTTTCAATACTTGAGAGCTATTATTCTTTCTTCCTGCAATTTCCATCGTTTAGTACTTGATGATAGAATTATAAGACTCTCAAAGATAAACTCGTATTTATTTGAACACATCTCCGCCAATCATGCCGCTTCCTTCACGCACGTATGACTGGACAATCGATTTACCTGATAGAAGAGAAATTGCCTACCCCGTAGACTGGAACAATTTAAAACCCCAAAGCAAACTTCCCTTATTTCCACCTACTCGTATTAACCCAAGGTCAAAATGAGGAGTTACCTAGATCTAGCATATGTCCCAAAACTGGCTCTGGCACTATAGAAACACTTCTAGAGGGGAAGCATGAAAAGAATCAGGGTGAAAAACAGAAGAGCCCCCCCTCAAATAAAAAAATAATCAGGCAATGAGAGGCCAACAAAAGAAAAATAACACCCAAGTGAACGGGTTAAACTCTCTACTTTAGCTGGCTTTCACGCCTTTACGCGCAAGTATATGCCAAACAACGGCTATACTAGTACAGATCCAAACAAGCGGGTTGTACTTTCCCCCCAAAATAAAAAAGTGATAAAAAGAAGAAAGCCAGAGGGACCTCGAAAGTAGGACATATGCTAGACTGGGACAATTCTAAAATATTGCCCGAAAGGAAGATATTACTCTTACCCCATTCTCCCCCCCCCCTTTTATTTCACAATGGGATTCAAAATTGAACTATGTCTACCGGGAAAGGCGAAATTTCAACCAAAGGTAGACCATTACCATATTTACAACTGCACACACTCACATGAGTTCACTTAGAAACTTGCCTATCTAAAGGAAACTTATTTGACTTGACTCCTGGTACACTCATGGATCTTTCAGCATGTTTAGAATAATATGATCAAGCATTTGAGAACCATGAACCTAGAAAAACCGACACCTAAGGCTTATGCCTTTCAAATACGATCCTGGTTTGGACATAGGTGACCACAAGGGCTCCTCCATAGGGACTTGATGGTATCTTTTACTTAAGAAAGTCGAAAACATCGCCCTCTCACGTAAAAGACCATTGAAGAATTAAAATGCCCCCTTATGCCGCCCATACTTACGCATAAGTTCGCATTTTTCTTTTCCAAAACACCTAGGCATCCGATTTTCTTGAAATACTAAAATGGACCCCATACCAACATTAAAATTACCCCCTTCTACACTCATTTGATGCCCTTCTGCACATGCTTGAGAAGAAATTGTCTCACTTTCGCACATACTTGAGAGTTTCTTCGCTCACGCACTTGGAATCCCTCCCTTGCGTACTAAAGCATGGTTTTTCGCACTTTACTTTCTCGCATTATCTTTCTATTTACCTTGAGATGGATTGTAGCCCTTGACAATTCAAGCAAGAAGGGCTCAAAAGTCAGTGCAGGGGTGCAATCTGGACAGATTTAAGACTTGGTCCATGGAAATGATGTTTTTATAGGTCTCGAAGATAAAAACACTCACAAGGGCTTTCAACAGCAGCAGACAGGAGCAGCAGAACCAAAGACTGCCCCAGGTAGGGGTGCGGCTAAACCCGACTAGCCGCCCCTCACCAGGCGGCTAGAATACACTAGCCGCCTCAGCCCTTTGTTTCAGGTAAACATGCCCCAGGCAGGGGGCGGCTAAACACAACTAGCCGCCCCTCATTAGACGGCTAGTTTGCACTAGCCGCCCCTTGCCTACACCTATTTCTGCTATGTCAGTCCGATCCTTTCAACTCCTTTGGTACCTATAAAAAGCATTCTCCCCCGAAACCTGTGCACACACATTTCATACACATATTCATACGTAAAACTTGCATAAATACAAATCAAACGACCATCAAAACCAAAATCATACACCAAACCATTCATCATCCACCCATAGAACCTTATAAAACCATTCCACATACATCACCCAATTAAAAACCAACAAAAGTAAACTAAATGCCCATATTTGTTCGTACACCAATAGAGAAAGAAACAGATTGTTCATAAATGGAAAATTCAGACCTAGTCTTAAACTAAAAGAAAGTTTTTGAAAACAAATAGACTAGAGGTAAATGGATAGGAGTCCGTCCAAAGCTTCCATCTAAATGTCTTGATCTATGCATCACCGAAATATCACCTGAGTCAAAAAAGAAAAGAAGAAAAGCATGAATTACTTGCATATATACTATTCTTCTATCCAAAAACTAAGACACGAAGGAATATACCTCAGAGTATTGTCGTCATCTCTGGAAGGCTGGGTAGGAGGAACATCCTGACTTGGCTGAGAAGGGAGCGGTGGCTGATGAGAAGACTGGTCCTCTGGAGCATCAGGAGCGGTAGGGGTCTCTCGAACTGAAGATGCGGCTCTCGCATATATCCCACGACTCCTGGATGCCGAGGGACGAGAAGCACGGCTGAAAGTGGCCCCGGTAGCCAGAGAAGCCGAGGCAGAATGCTCGGGCTCCAGAGGAAGGAGGTCAAGGTCCACCTCAGTCATGACCCCTCCGCCAACCAATTTTCCTCACATGGTGGCTTCCCAGAGATGGACCTGCTGCATATCTCTGTCTCTTCTCTCCAATCTCTGTCCCTCTAGCCCAATCCTCACCAGCCCTCAACTTCTCCTCCAACTCCCGTGCCCTCGCCTCTGATGCCATGAGCGCCTCTCGATCCCTGTCCCTGGCCGCCTGGAGTGAATGAACTAAATCCCCCATCAAACCTCCAGGAACACCCGCCGAAGCCTCCAATTCTGACACCCTCATCTGGACGGAGTCCCTCTCACGGCCTAGGGTGATGAACCCCTCCTCTCTCAAAGCCATCATGGACCTCAGCCGGTCCATCTCCTCCTCAGCCCGTGAAGCCCTGCCTCTCGCCTGGCCCAGCTCCATCCTTGTGGCCGCCAACTCGCTTCGGGCTGCGTCTAACGCCCTTGTCAGCTCGAGCTCTCGCTCAGAAACCATGGAAGGAGGGGGAGCAGAAGAAGAGGAAGCACCAATGGCTCTCGCTCTCTACAAAGCATCCACCTGAGCCTCGAGGACCCGAACCTGGTCCTGTAACCGGTGCCTCTGAGCCCTCAAATGCTCCACTTTCCCACCGTGCGCTTGAAGATGCTCATTGGCAGTCTTGAGCCTCTTCTCCATCTCATTTAACTCAACCTGCAAAAAGGGACACCACTCAGAAAATATTCAAACGAAAGAGAACGAGGAAGAAGGGAAGGGTTTCCAACTTACGTAGGCGTCCGGGATCTCCTCCTCCAACGTCCCAAGGATACCCGCATACTCTTGACCATACAAAGCCAGGTATTCGTCGCTCGAAGTCACCTCAGGACAACCCTCCACCAAAACACCTTGGCCCATCCATCCCGCCACATACGTAGCGTAATTCCTCGGGAGGTTCGTGTCCTGAGGAATCCCAGCCACAGAGATCGAGGGACGCCGCGGCAGAGGATCGGGCACCCACTGGTGGTACCCAAGCTGGCGGACGACCCGGTTGATCGCATGAAACACGACCTCGTTACAATAAATCAGCCAGACATCTCGCGATAGATCCTCAGGAACCTCCCCCTCCGTGTAGGGCCTCCACGTCATCTATAAAGCATCAAGAGATTGGAAGAGTGCTTAGCCAAAAGAAAACCAAATACAAGCCAAAGAAATTCGAAGAAAAACTTATACCTCTTCCTCCTACAAGACACGGAAGGCCTCCTGGAATTGGGCGAGGCGGTGCAAGCGTGAAGATCCCCAGGGTTCCCATCTCATGGCCCAAGGGAGGGCACGATCAAACGGCGTCAGAGTTGGGCGATCGCGAAGTGCTCGTACCCGAAAATCTAGCAAAGCAAGAGGGAAATTGTCATAATCAAAGTGAACTAAACCAAGAAAAGGACATCTACCGCTCACTTACACATACCTGAAGAAATGGCGTGAAGCCGCCAAGGTTCTTTCCTCCGGCCCTCTTGACTTTCCGAGAGCTCCGCGAAGAGATGGGTGAGCATTGCCGCTCCTCAAGCATAGCGTTCCATGCCCTCCAGGTCCCTCATCAGCAAAAGGGAATGAGAGGAGACCTTATCAAAGGCTGTTGAGAAAAGGACCCAGCTGAAGAAATAAAGGAAGAGTGCCCTCAACTCCCTCCGTGCCCTCTGTGGGCGCGCGGCCGCCTCTCTAGCCTCGATCATCGCCCGCCTCCTCTCGAAGCTAGCTGTAGCTTCACCCTTCTAACGCTCTGTGAAAGAACCGAGGCCATACTACCTTGAAAGCCTCCCCAAGGGGTTCCGGTTCAGCGTCCGCTCCCGCTCCATGAACTCCCATTCCCCGATCAAATCTCAAAACAGCCCCCTATAGTCCGCAAGGATGGCCGCAATCACCACTTCCCCTGAGACCGGAAGGCCGGTGATCCGATGGACGTCCTCAAGCGTCGGCATAACGGCACCGGTAGGGAGAATGAAGGAGCAACTCTCCGGGTCCAACCTCTCCGCCAACGCTTCCACGTAAGGACAGTGGACGTGGAACAACTCAATCAAGAAGAAAGAACGAAAGCCCGCTCCGTCCACCAACCTCCTCTCCCCCTGCCCCAAGGCATCGTACCACCTCTTCGTCCCGTGCCATAAAGCCCAGATACGATTCGGCCGCTGCAAACAAACGAAGAAGACATGGGTTAGTTTAAAGAGCAATCGAGAGGTAAGAATCCAAAACCTAAGATTCATTTAGAAACCATGCTTAGCAAAATGGACTTCCACATACTAAAACAGATAAAAGCATGGATACGAGACTTCATATGAAAATTTACCCTCCTTTATGTGCAAAACCTATCTATAAGATCACATGCTTTACCCTCTTATCCCACCGTGGTCATTACTCGCACATTTCCTTTTTTGAAATACCGCTCATCATACTTATATGTATTTTTCATGAACTCAACCAAGCATATGAAAGACCTTAGACCCATAGAAATGTGTGCACTCCCTTTTATACTCCCTCTTACTCCATCACGGTCAAATACGTATAAAAATATACTTCAAAGATTATATACATGCAAAACCACACATGCAAGTATAGTAGCCATACCATTCCCCTCTTCTTTCTAAAATAGAGCAAACATGGATATATATATGAAAAATTGCCCCTCCCCTTCCTAAAAACAAACCCATATCAGCATGCTATCCCACCATGATTAAACTTATGCACAAAGCATGCCTATTAAAAAACACGCATATACAAGTATTATACGCTAAGCCACCTATTCAATACCACCAAAAGACATGCATATATATACCAAATAAAAAGCTAGAGTAAAATGGGTCAAGAAATTACCATGGCCCGTGTGGACCCAGGAGCGTCCACCTCGGCCTCTTCAGGATCGTCCATCCCGTCGTCGTCCCCCTCCTCCTCATCCTCCTCGAACACGGCCTCCTCGGCCTCAGCCTCAGCACCAACACCGGCCTCTGTGGCCCCAGTGCCCACACCCTCGGCCTCCCCGGCCTCATCCCTAACACCTCCAGTCCCTTCCACCCTCCCCGCACCGGAGACAAACTCCGCAAAGGCCCCCATAGCCCTCCTTTCCTCCTCCTCGGCCCTGGCCTCCGTGGCCTCCCTGTACAACATCCCGACAATGGCATCCAACGATGCCCTCACATCCTCACTAACCCCCTCAGCCCCTACCCCCTCGGTTGCACCCTCGACCACCTCCTTGACCGCCACCGGTCGATCCCCACGCCTCCTCTTGCGTGTATAACCTATCGTACTTCCCCCTACCTCCAGGACAGCCCCCGAAGGCGTACCCCCGATCTCACCCGCGTGGGTGCCCACCGACGGCACATCCGTCGTACCCATAGCCTCCCCCACGGCCTCGACCTCTGGCCTATCGCTCTCCGATGATGAAGAGCTCGGGCTACGCTCTCCACGAGCCACCCGTGGTCGTTTTCCCCTCGAAGCAATCACCTTCGACCTCGTCATCTTCCTCGATTTGAAAAGAAAAAGGAGAACCCAAACCTAGGGTTTCAAAATCAAGAGAAAGAGAAAAGATTGAGGTCGAAATGGAGGAAGAGAAGGCAAATGAATCAAGGTTTTGGGTTTGAAACCGAAGAGAAGAAGAAGAAGAGGGAGAGAAACCATTTTTGAAAAATGGGAAGAGAGAGGGACTTTATTCGGTTATAAGGGACCCAGTCGGGAGGCGGCTACTCACGAGTAGCCACCCCCTCTCGGGCGGCTAGTTTGAACTAGCCGCCCCACCCAATTTTTCATTTTCACTTAAAACCCCTTTTCGAATCTCTTTTCAGCCCCTAGTTTGAAGGCTTTCTATACCAAACAGCCATGTATTGGCTTATTTCCAGGCACTACTTGATCAAACACGACTTTCCCAAAGTTTTACCGCACTTTCAGTACCATTCAAATTTGAATTTCTTCAGTTCTGGTTCTTTTCCAGAGTTCTTATCCTTCAGATGATCCAATTCACCAACTCAACTCTTTACTTGCTTTCTGTCGGCGATATCCCCTCCTTGCTGAGTTTTTCCAAGCACAGGAATGGTAGGCACGAGGAAACTTACGCTGGGCTGCTTCGTGCACGATAGCTAAGAACCCTGACCGCGGGTTGGATCACTCACCATTTACTTTTCCCGCCTTCCACCTGGATCATCATTCCCGTTGAAAATTCTAAGTAAAGACCTAGCCTCTGACGGTCTAAATCAACTCCCCGAATAGTACTGTTCGTGTTGTCATAACTTCTTGAAGGTCGGGCCGGCCAAAATAGGGGTCTCTTTCCTTATCATCGGTCGAAGTCTTTCCTGCTTCACGCAAAGACTCCGTCTGCTGAGGGACAATTGTAGATACGCCAATTTTGACCGTCCAGAAAGACAAAAATACTTCAAGTAACACCTGAAAATAACCCACATTTGGGCATCTAATAGAAAACCAAGAGTTTAGGAAACTGAAAACCCTAACCCAAACCCTTGACCTAAACTAGGAACCCTAAACCCTAACCCAAACCCTAAACCCTAACCTAAACCCTAACCCAAAACCTAAACCCTAACCTAAACCCTTGACCTAAACCGGAAACCCTAGACCAAACTCTGGCCCAAATCAGGAAACCGAAAACCCTAACCCTAAACCCTAAACCCTAACCCAAAACCTAAACCCTACCCCAAACCCTTGACCTAAATCGGAAACCCTAACCTAAACCGGAAACCCTAGACCAAACTCTGGCCCAAATCAGGAAACTGGAAACCCTAACCCTAAACCCTAACCCAAACCCTAAACCCTAAACCAAACCCAGGACAGAAACCCTAGCCCTAAAACCCAAAATCCTAGAAATCCCCTAAGTCCCTGGCATGGGGCGGCTAACCCTAGCTAACCGCCCCATCCCAGGAGGCTAGTTAGCACTAGCCGCCCCCCTGGCCGACCCTGAACCGCTTCCCTGGATGGGACATAAAGCAGCATTAAATGCTGATCATTGCGGTGGGTTATGACCTTTAGTCGCCCCATCTTGGCCGGATCAAACCAAGTAACCGACCCAAGCCACCGCTTGTCAGAGATGAGACATTTGGCAGGTCATGATAGGAGCGGTTACCAGAAAGTAGCCGCCGCATCCTGGGCGGCTAGTTAGGACTAGCCGCCCTTCACCTGGTCCTGACAGAAGAACCAGAGAATTAAGTGAAGGGCCTAATCAAACACACTATTAACCAAGCCATCCTATTACCCCCTGGACATTCCCCTGCCTCTTTTTTACTATAAATAGAGGAGGTCCCAAGCCTTTCAAACACATTCACAAAAATCATCTTCATGTTTAGAAATCCAATAGACAATCCACTCATAGTCCACACCCCCCTCCACTACCAAAAATTCCTAGAGAGAGAGAAAGAGAGCCCCTTTTGTGAGAGAAAAGAACCATTCCCTATACAAACACACCCTCTCATTCCACCCTCCAGAAACCCGGGTTAAACCTAGCTTAGCCTCTGTCCAAAACCAAACCCATTTCCTACCGAAGTTCTGCCCAAACCAACCCAGACCCCAGACGGCTAAACCCTAGTAGCCGCCCCATACCCGACGGCTGAATCCCACTAGCCGCCCCACATCCACACCCCACTTGCACCCCTTTGTTCCAAGACTCCTTTAGTCAAGCCCCGGAAGCAGAATAGGACTACTTGTTTTTCACCTCTGTGTACGGTATATCCGTGTCTCAGAGTGGAGACCCCACAAACTCCCCATGTAGGCGATCAAATCCAACCCAACCTTTTCCTGCTTTTCAAAAAAGTAGGTGGCGATCACACAAACCCTGGGATCCTCTTGAGCCGCTGTCGGGCACCCCAACCAGGAATGACACCACCCTTCCAAGAAAACGATCTGATTGAGCCCGCCAGGGCACGCATCCGATCCGAATCCTCGAAGAAACCCCACACACGCACCGTCACGCGGATTTTTCAACACCGACGAATCCGATACCGACAGTAGCGAACCGTCCTTCTTCCGAACGAACAGAACAGGGGCTCCCCACAGAGAGAGACACTCGGACGTGTGAACCCCTTCTCAAGCAACTCCTCTAGCTGCTCCTTGAGCACCTTCAGCTTTGCTGGGGCCATCCGGTACGGAGTCCTTGAAATCGGCTCGGTCCCTGGAATTAGATTAATCTCAAACTCGATCGCGCGATCCGGCAGTAGACCCGGAAGATCATTCTGCCACGATCGGAGTCTGACTGATATCTACTCGCAGTGGTGCATCCTCCTCAGCGATGTATGCCAGAAAACCCTCGCATCCTCCCTGAAGGAGTCTCCACGCCTGGATGGATGATACGAACCCCAAAGGAGCTGTCCTGATCGCCCACAAAGTGGAAAGACCTCCGACTAGTGATGCGAAAGGACACCGACTTAGCAAAACAGTCGATATTGGTGTGGCTAGCCGAGAGTCAATCCATCCCCAGGATGGCATCGAAGTCCATCATGGTGAGCTCGACCAACTCCACCGGAAACTCATGCTCCGCGATCACCATAGTACACCCCCGATAAATAGAACGGAGGAGAATACGGTTTCCGACTGGTAATAATATCTCCAGCATAGCATCAAGACTGGCCGATTCCAGATCCATCCGTCTCGCGAAAGCGGGAGACACGAACGAGTGCGTTGCCTCGGAATCAAATAGCACATAAGCAGGAAGCTGGCAGATCAGAACAATACCTCGAATAATGCTACCCAAAGCCGGCGCCTCGTCGGTCGTAAGTGCTGCAACACGACCCTGAACCAGCTGCGGCTGAGGAGTAGGGGCATGCCTCGTAGGCTGTGCCGGCTGCCTCCTCTAATCAACATGGCCAACCTCTTGCTGCTGTTGCTGACGCTGCGGCGGCTGCTGCTGCTACTACTGCGGCTGCAGTCGAGGCACATGAGGTCGGTCCGCATCGGGGCAAGCAAGGGCCAAATGTCCGACTTGCTGGCAGTGGTAACATCATCGCGTCTCCGGTCCTTTAGCATGAATCATAATGGCTGCAATGGGTGTGGGACAACGAATTGGCACCACCTCAACTGGTGTAGCGACGGTCGCTAATCGATCCGTGCGGGGCCGCTTGCCCTTGTGATGTCCCTGATCCTGGCTCCTGGGGGGCCTTGATCCGCAGAAGGGGTATGAACCGCTGGGGGAACCCCAAGATCTCGCTCGACTGGCCTCGCACGAGACACCAGGTCTTTGTACCTCGAGATAGCCTAAGAGGTAACATGCACCCTGATGGTGCTGTTGAGACCCATCTCGAACCGACGGCATCGCGTCTCCTCATCCATCACCAAGGCGTGGGCGAACCGAGAAAGCCTCGTGAAACGTGTAGAGTAGTCTGCTATTGACATAGTGCCATGCGTCAGCTGCTCGAACTCCCGCATCACGATCTGACGTGTCAAAAATGGAAAGTACTCCTCCAATAAGTAACTCCAGAATCCGGCCCAAAGAAGTCACCCTACATCCTCAGGGATGTCCATCGATCGGGTAGCCCACCAGTCGGCGGCGCTACCCTTCAACATGAACGTGGCCAGCGAGACGCGTTGGCAGTCGGTGCAGTGCATGGTCGAGAAGATCTTGTCTATCTCTATCAACCAATGCTCGGGGACAAGGGGGTCCATCATCAAGCCATGGAACTCGGGAGAGTGAAGCTTCTGGAAGGCAGTGAGGTCGGTCTGATGCACATGTGTCACAGCCTCTAGCTCCTCCTCCCTCTCCTGGGGTTCCTGAACTCCCTCTACAAGAATCTTTGCCAGTACAGGAGGTACCTCTAGCACCACTGGCGGATCTGCTGCTAAGGGTACCTGCGGAGCAACCTCGCGGGTCGCCCGCAGCTCTTGGATCTCTTGCGCCTGCTCAGCAAACGCCCTAATCTAGGCCTCCAGTGCCCTAGTCTGAGTCTCCAGTAGATCTGCTATACGAGCGTAAGCTCGCTCCCATTCAGGAGGCTCCTACGTAGGTCCTGGCCCAATAGCCGAGGACTCCTCAGTAGACTCCTCGCTATCGGTAGGTTCGGAAATGTCTGAGAACTGAGGGAGACCTCGTCCGCGCATCCGTCTGCAAGGAGGCATATCAGCAACCTAAGAAATAGACACTAGGATCAGAATACTCATATAGAAATCCTAGACTCATCTCTAAGACAACACATGGCTCTTGACAGGACGAGGCTCTGATACTAACTTTTGTCACGCTCCAGGGCGGCCGTTCCCGAGACGTGGTAAATATATAATATCAGCTATCAAATAACAAGATCAAATAAAGACTCTATCAAAACATACAAGGCGACGAAGCAATTACAAAGATAACTGTCATATATATGTAAAATATAGAGGAAGCTTAAACAATTAAGTCTGTAATTCAAAGACATATTACAGATTAGATTACATAATCAACTGTCATGTGAGAGCCAATATAAACAATAGACATCAACATACAAGTACTGCGCATAAGCACGAGTAACAATATGTACAAGGAAAAAGAGAGATGCTGATGGCCTCTCTCACTCGCAAGACCCAAAAACACGAACGCTGCTCCGCTACAAGTACTGCGCCTAGGGGAGATCCTCCCTCGGATCCGACTCAGCGATAACTGGAGGAAAACATATGCGAGAGGTGAGCCACACGCTCAGTGAATAGAACAATCTATGCAATACAACTCATATTAATCATTACAAATAAGTTAAGTTCCAACAGATGGAAACAACTACTTATGCTGGTGGGTCGAGTATCAACCCGAGCCCACTACTCCCGCACCCTCATCCTCACAGGGTGACATAGGACTTTAGGGATAAAGTCGACTGTTCCTACACCATTCGTTATCTGGTAGCCCTCTCTCGGGGAGCCTCTACCTGGTAGCCTCTCCACTTTGTCATGAATAGCGTCTGGGAGCACCCCACAAGACGGCTACAAGCCGGGCAGCTTCAACATGGAACCAATGAAAGGGAGAACACTCAACACTCGCGAATACGATCCTCATGGATCCGTCGTCATCGATTGATAAACATCGAAAAGGGGTAACGAATTCTCATGAATTCCTTCAAGGGCACATAGCTTAGATGCGAGGAAAACATATTATTCGTAGCATCACTTGCCATGGTATGACCCCCTAAGTGGTCATACACTTGCCTAAACTCATTAGGCAAGGTTCATGGCTCATATAAGCATATAGCATGCATAATAAATATACAAGGAATTTATCATGAAGGTATTCAAATAAATATAATGACAGGGTTACAATATCAATTGCAACATGCTTATACTTGTGTATTTTCATAGATAGGCTAAGGCATGCTTAGGCAGAAAGGGGTGCATGTGGGGATCAATTGTTATGCTAGCATGGGACAGGATGCATGAATAAGCATGGGTCCCTAGACATGATACTAGGATGTATAATCCTAACATATTATGTCTAATATGGCATGGATGTAGCCTGGCAAGACAAACGATAACATACACATGTAAACATGGTTAATATGCAGTTATGGTACCCCAGGGGAGGACAATGCACGTCTACGTGCATCGAACGCCTCCCAACTGGGTTGGATCGACCTACTCACCGCCACCCGGGTCGTTGCATGACCATTCGTCAAGATCTGCAAAACAAGGGCATCCAAATTTATTAGTATAACCACATAAAAATACTTACAATTGACTAAAAATACCAAAGACTTAGACATGCACGCATACGGGCTCGCACGCATGCGAGTACGTACGTACGCACGCATGTCCGAGTGCCCCGACACCTACTCGAGCCCTAGGGCAGCCACATGTGTGGCCCTCGCACGCGTACGCACGCGCATGTACGTGCTCCCGCGCCTGACCGCTCGCCTAGACGCACTACCCGCGCACCTAGGCACCCAGCCGCTGTCCCACGCGCACTCGCACGCTCTGCACGCCCGAGCCAGTGCCCCGCGCGCTCGACTGCGCGTGCCAGCGCCCCTCTAGACCTGTCCTAACCCTACCACTACCCTCTCACACACCCCAACCCACATACATGGCATGCATGACCCCTCTAGCAGCCCTAACAACAAGAAAAACACAAAGATAGGGGAGGAGGAGAGCTTACCAAGTGGGGGAAAAAAAGAAAGGGGAGAATCGGGGCCCCTCGATGCACCAACGACCATCCAAACACCACCACCACTACCACTACCTCCACAGCCTCCCCTTAGCCTTCTGATGGCTGAAAAACAGGGGCAAACGGAGCCAAAGAGAAGGAATAGAGAGAAAGAATCAACAATAATAACAACACATGCGCACACACACCTTTGTTTTGTGCTTTATATGCTTCTTCTTCCACTTCTTCTCCACTTCACACACACTTATCCATACAACAACACACACAAAGAAGGGAAAAATAAATCCACGACTACAACAAAGGGGGGGGGGGTGTCACGCCCCAGGGCGGCCGTCCCCGAGACGTGGCAAATATATAAATGATATCAGTAATCCATACACGAGGTCAAATGAATACTCCACAATAGAAAAGACAATACAATAGTAACTGACATCAAATATATACAAAAAGCGGAAGCTCAAATGACTAAGTCTGTAATTCAAAAACATATTACAGACTAGAGTACACAATCAACTGTCCTGTGAGAGCCAATATATATACAATAACTGACATCAATAGTCTACATACCGTGCACAAGCACAAGTATAATACATACAATGAAAAGGGAATGCTGATAGCCTCCGACTCGCAAGACATCCAACGCGAACGCAGGTCTCCTACTTGGATGGCGCCAGGGGAGCTCTTCTCTTGGATCCGACTCAGCGTCAACTGGGGAAAAACATAAGCGAGGGGTGAGCTACAAGCTCAGTGAGTGGTCAGAAACCAAACACCAACACCAACATTCGATCCTAAGGCAATCACCTATCAAGGAAACCATGGGTAGAAACCCAACGGTTAACAAGGTCACACGGCGGTGCAACCATACCTCGTCCTCGCCCTAGCCCCCACAGGGGTGAGTCTAGGGACTCGAAGGACAACTTGCTATTCTACACTGTTCGTCATCCGGTAGCGCTCTCCCAGGCAGCCTCTACCTGGAGCCGGCCACGGTCAGTACACTGTCGAGCGCATCGATGGTACCTACAGGTGGGGGTCCACCAGGGCGGCTCGTACCTAGGAAGCATCCACACGGATCCGGCGAAGGGGAGAACGATAATTCAGGCTTGCAACATCGTCCGGTGGTCCACCCTCGTGTAGCCTCACCTGGTACACTCCCCTGACCAGTACATCTGCCGAATGCATCGGGAGTACCTACCAGTGGGAGTCCTCTGTCAGGGCAGCTTCTACGTCGGGACCCCGGTATACGACGATATTGGGAGGAAACACTACTTGTTCGCAGCGCGAACCCTATGGAAAGCCAATCACTCAAGCTGGTGGGTCAAGTATCAACTCGAGCCCACAACACTCACACCAACACCCTCACCTCCGAAGGGTGACCTAGGTTGTCGGAAGTAACTGTACCAATCCCTCACCTTCACCCCAAAAGGGGTGACCCAGTCTCTTGGGAAGAGACTAGATCGTTTCTAAGCCCTTGGTCCACCGGTAGCCCTTTCCCCGGGTAGCCTCTGCCTGACATACTCCCACGATCAGTACACTGTCGACCACAGCGATGGTACCTACAGATGGGAGCCCGGTGCCAAGACAGCAATGGTACTCCGAGAAGTTCCTACACGGATCCAACGAAGGGGAAAAACGATAACTCATGCTCGCAGCGCAAACCCCACGGGAAAACCATCTATACAAACTGACGGGTCGAGTATCAACGCGACCCCACCCTACTCACGCCAACACCCTCACCCTCACCCCGACGGGTGACATAGGATCTTGGGGAAGAGGTCGATTGTTCTAAGCCCTTGGTCCACCGGTAGCCCTTTCCCCGGGTAGCCTCTACCTGACATACTCCCACGATCAGTACACTCTCGACCGAAGCGATGGTACCTACAAATGGGAGCCCGGTGCCAGGACAGCGTTTCCAACGCCGGGAAGTTCCTACACGGATCCAACGAAGGGGAGAAACAATCTACGCTCGCGGATACGATCCTCTTGGATCCGTCATCATCGGTTATCAAACACCGATAGGCGCAATGAATTCTCATGAATTCCCTCCAGGGCGCATAACTCAGATGCGGGGAAGACATTTAATTCTATGTGTCAAAACCATGGTATGACCCCACAAGAGGTCATACACTTGTCTAATACATTAGACAAGAATCATGGCCATATCGGCATATATATATATATATATGCAATTAACTACCCAACGATGGCCTACTTAAACATGCATACATGGCATCAAACAGATAAAACACACAAATTACAACCTATTATACGTTGGATAAAACCAACCTAGAAGGGAAGGGTTAAGCGCGATCTGCGCAACAACAGGTGCATGCCAATAATTCCAAGCAAACCCGAGTCAAGTAGGAACTACATCTACTCACTCGGTTCGCGAAGAGAAGGAGGGCGAGGGAGAGGGAATGCCTCATCCTCTCTCGAGCTGGTCATAGTTTTGCCCCAACAGATGGGTGCAACAACTATACCACACCCTCGAGTCCTAAATCGGAGGAATATTACGCATACACCCGTTATTAACCCAAGTTAAACATGCTTGATAAATAGGGGTAGTCATTCAATCAAAATACCTAAGTCATGCCATATTCTATACAATACATAGGCAAGTATAAGGTAGAATAGGGGTTCTACACAATATACGAGCTATACAACCTAGCATGCATAATATCTAGCATATTTAGGGTGCAAATAAAGCCCCATGGAAGCGCGAAGCACGCTACGTGCCTCGAGCGCTCCCGAAGGGTTGGAATCAAACCACTCACCGATACCCGAGTCGTCGCGCATCCCAACCGACGAGGTCTGCAAGCCAAGGGTACCAAAAGGGTGAGTAAAATCATATACAAACATATAAAACCAATTAGGGATGCCTATGACATAGACATCCACGCATACGGGCTCGAACGCACGCACGCATGCACGCACGCACGCGTGCTCGAGCCCCCCGGACACCCACCCGAGGGTGCCGACCCTTCGCACGCCCAAAACGGGCCCCGGGCAGCACCCGCGCGCGGCCCCTGCTCCCCGCGCGCGCATGCCGCGCGCAGACGCGCGCTCCGCGCGCAGACAGCGCGCGGATACGCGCCCCCGCGCGCACACACCCTGCGCGCGCGCGCGCGCTCCCGCGCGTCCCCAGCGTGCTCGCACCCCGCGCGCTCGCGCACCTGCACCCGCGCACGCCTACGCGCGCGCTCGCGCGTGCAGACCCGCGCCCAGCCTCCCAAGCCCCCTTCCAAGCCCCCCACATGCAACCAACCCATAACACCTCACATGCAAGCCCTCCCAAGCACCACCATACATGCCCAAACCAATTAAAGAAGAGGGAAAACCTACCAAACTTAAGAGGGGGAGGGAAAGGGGAGAGGTTGGGGCCCTCGAGCACTCCCACGACCATCTCGACCACCGCTACCACCACCACCACCTCTCTTTGGCTTCCCTTGCTTCTTCTTCTTCACTTGGGCATTTCATCAAACACCTAGGGTGCTGTTATCAAAGGGGGAGGGAAAGCAATGGATTAGCTAGGGGAGGAGAAGATGAGAAATAACAACACAACATACACAACTCACCTAGTTCCTTCACTTGCAACTCTTCCTCGTCTTGCTCCAACTCCTTCTCCTTCCTCCACCCAAACACACACAACAAAGGCTGGACCAGAGCCAAAAAGAGGGGAAAAAGTGCCCAAGGTCGTAACATTTGGGGCCTTAAATAGGCAAGGGCGGAGTGAAAGACCAAGTCGTCCTCGGACTTAAAATTCTGCGCAGCCTTCACTTAAACGGCCATAACTTCCTCAATACAGCTCCGAATTGCATGATTCCAGTGGCATTGGAAAGATAAGACGATTATCTACAACTTTCATGTTTACAGCCAGATCAAATAACCTCTCCAGCTATTCCGAAATCTAGGCTAAACATCTTATAGGGCTGCTGCCTGGATTTCTCAACTTCGGGGTATACATGGAAAAATACCCATAACTTTTAATATACGAATCCAGTTGATCCAATTCCACTTCTATATGGAAGCTATCTCCAAACTTAACATCTCGTAATAATATCGGATTTTTACCTCATCATCTTCGATTTTTACAAAATCAAATCCGAATGCCCAATCCAAAACTGCATAATTCCAAAAACGTTATCGGAATTAAACGAAAATTTTATGGGCAGTACTAAACAATACCAGGACCCATAATATGCAGTTATATCTTCAATCAGAGTCCTTAAACCCCAGAAGGTAGCTAAAAATTAAAATTTTAGCGACTCCGATCGAAATTAGGACTCTAAATGACACAGATCTAACAGGGGGTGATGAGAAGGGAAAAAAGGAGGGGGTGAACATAACCCTAATCTCACCCTCTCACAAAGAAAATAACCAAAGATTACTTAATCACTAAGCAAGGGGGGTAAGGTTACCTAGGGTCAACACACACACCAAAATATCTATTTACTATTCCACCAAACAAACCTGTAACGACCGAAACCCGGATACAGTTCAAAACTGCATAATTTTTAAAACGTTACCAAAATTTGATGAAATTTTTATGGGTAGTACTAAATAGTACCCGAACCCATAATATGTAGTTAGATTTTCAATCGGAGTACTCAAACTCATGCAGATAGCTAAAAGCCAAAATTTTAGCGGCTCTGATCGGAAAAAAATTGATAAACGGCCAGAAATGACCCATAGGTAACCAATAGGCTAAAAAGTGATACATATATAACATCTAATTTATATTTTCATGAAGTATATGGAATTCAAATGTTGTTATTGCAATGGTGTAGAAGTGATGATGTTCTTCTTGATAGAATGACATTAAAGATGCAAGAGAAATTTGATAAGTATTGGGGCAAGATTGATAAAATTAATATTATTCTACTTGTTTTCATAGTTCTTGATCCTTGTTACAAGTTGAATTATGTCAAGTTTTGTTACTCAAAAACTTATGCACTTGATGTGGTTAGCTCATAAGAAGGACAAAAAATGCACTTGAATAGCTATTGAAACATTATCAAAATTTGGAGGAATCTTTTGATATGCAACAAGACATGATGCTTGATGTGGACGATAATAATGGCATTGAGGTTTCTAACTCAAGTTATGAGATTAAGAACACCCATAATGAGTTTCAAAATCTGAATTGGATCGCTATTTACTTGAGCGTGTGGAAAATGATATTGGGAATTTTAACATATTGCATTGGTGGAAGCTTAATAGTAAATGTAAGAAAAAATTTAATTAGGTATATATGCTTCATTTGATTTCTAACGAGACATATAAGACTGCATTTTAGATTGTATAAAAACAGTTGAGTGTTGACGCCCTTTTCTAACATTTTTCTGAAGGAAAATGTTAGACTCAGTCACCTTCATCAACCAAAACTCAGACCTCAAATGTTTTCATTTAAAAAAAAAAGTAAATATCATCTAATGAGGTACATGTTTTGATAAAAAATGCATATCGCTCCATTTCGAGTTGAATGAAGCTATTTTTAATAAATGTAAGAAAATATTTAATGTGGTATATACAAATCTAATGAGATATATGCTTCATTGGATTGCTAACGTGGTATACATGATTGTATTTTGGACTGAGAAAAAAACTAAGTATAACAACACTCTTTTCTCAATCATTTTTAAGATAAAAAAACTCAGATCACATATGTTTTTATTTTTTAAAAAATAGTAAACTTCATTTAATGAGGTATATGCTTTAATAAAAAGCGTATATCGCTCAATTTTAAGTTGAATGAATTTATTTTTAGTAAATGTAAGAAAAAAAAACTAAATATATACTTTACTAGATTTCTAACAAAATATATAAGATTGCATTTTGAATTGTAAAAATAGCTGAGTGTAACAACGCCCCTTTTCAACATTTTTTCATAGGTCACTGTTATACAGAGATTTGTTTTCAGCCCCAATTTCAGCCCTATCTGCATCGTAAAAATTAACAACACATATGATAACGTTAACAAAGCATATGCTTCGAAAGAATTTTTTTTGCATTTTCTACAAATGCATCCATGCAATTAATTGGAGTATATGTTTCATTTTTTTAGAAAGGCATGTACCTCATCTGATGAGATATACCATTTAAAAAAAAATCAACATGTAGACTAGAATTAAGGCTGGAAATGGGGTTGAATGTAACATTATCTTTTTTCATTTGAAAAATGATACAATCAATCACGTTTACTAACCTCAGATCTCACATGTTTTCATTTAAAAAAAATAAACATTATCTAATTAGGTATATGTTTTGATTAAAACTGCATATAGCTTTATTTCAAGTTGAATGAACTTATTTTTAGTAAATATAAAATAAAATTTAATAAGATATATAACGAGTGTGCATATAGCTTTAATAAGATATGTGTTTTAAATTATGAAAAAAAATTGAGTGTGCAACAGTCTTTTCGTATCCAAATTCCTGTGGGAATGGCCTCATTTATCCGGTCCAACCTCATCGAAGCCCAGAGGCTAATCACATGACTCAATCCCCCCCCCCCCCCCCCCCATCATGAACCGACTAAACTCATGAACCTGAACCCGCCTCCCCCTCCCACTCCCCACCCTCTTCCCTCTTGTTCCACCTCCCCTCTCTTCCACTCCTCAAAATCCCAACCCTCTCTCCCCTCCTCCTCCTTGAAAAGCAACCCAAAAAAGAGTAAAACATGTCTCACTATCCACCAAGACCGGAAGATCCTCAATTGCATCAGCAACAACAACACGGCGGCGGCGGTGGTCCGCCTCCTTGGCCCTATCAAGGTCAACAACAACAACAACCCTATCAGCAACAGCAGCAGCAGTATCACCAAACATCCCAATGGATCTCTCAACAACCGCTTCCGCCTCCGCCGCCGCTGCCACCGACGCACCCTATGCCTCCCTCTCCTTATCAATCCGCAACCCCTTTTCCCCCTTACCCTCCTCCTCCCACTCACTATCGTTACCCTCCTCCCCCTCTCCCTCACGCCCCCCCTCCACCTCCTCTTCAACATCACCAACTCCATCATGGGTTCCCTCCGCCACCGTCCAATCAGGCAATCTCTCTCTCTTTTTTCCTCTCTCTCTAATTTTTGGATGCATGTGATGCGATCTTTAATGGTGGTTTTTCGTGGCACTCGTGAGCCGGAGCAAAGCGGGTTTCATTGTTTTGGGAAGAGGGGGGGGGGGGGGGGGGGTGGGATTGGAATCGAGGAGTAGTTTTGGTGTGTTGTTTGTTTGTTTAGTGGTACACACCTCCTCTAACATGAATTATGTTTGTATGCTTCGGGCATCTGTCATGGTTTGAAAAAAATCAAGGCTCATGCCTACCACTTTCTTCATTTTTTTTTGTATTTATGGGTGATTTTGTTTCTTCGTTCGTGATGATCGACGATGGTGATTGAAAGGCATGCCGTTCTGTGGGTTATGCAGAATTGAATGGATGGTCATACCTAGAAAGCTTTGAATCATGTGACATAGCCCTTCTGTGTATGGAGAATAGTGAATTATTGCCCCGAGATGCTCTTGGTGCCTTTTTTATTCTTTTTTTTTTGTGATGTATTGAGAGACCCCTCATTGTCTTTTTGTTTCTTTCATTGATCATTGAAAAATATTCTCTCTTTGTTGTAAAAAAGAAATAAAAACTCTTGGGGACTTAACATAATTAGATAAGTGCTACAAGATAGTCTTTTCTGAGATAGTAATTTTAGGTGGTTATGAAGGGTGCTTTTATCACCGCTAGTATTGGAATATATATGATACACCATCCTTCTTCCCTTTTCCTTTTTGCCATTTCACGCCCACTTTTCATGTCAGTGATCTCATTATTTGAGTTTGTTTGGATCTCGACCTTTGGGTGTTTCCTTTTCCTTTATGACATTGCAATCATCGCCCTTAGCTTATTGGCTAGAACTTTGGGGATGATCATGTAGGCACCATTAAGAAGACTAATGGGGTGACAATCCCTGATATCTTCTGTTTGTCATTTCTTTGGACCCAACACTAAAACCGAAATAAAGCAAGTGTGGCCTTGCTTCTCATAGTAGAAGTCTTCCATCTCCTTTATTATTTGGAGAATGAGTTAAGGCACAATATTATAAAAAAATGAAAATAAAATATATCTGTACTGCATGTTGTTGTCAGTTGTCAGCTATGTGATCAATAAAATCTAAGTGCATCAAAATCTTATAATTCACACATGCATGGTAAATAACTAGCTAATTTTTATGTTCTTATCAATTATTGTCGCGTTTAATTTTTTATTACATCAATCAAATTCTGTTGTTCTTGAATGATTGTAGAGTTGGGCACATCCAACTTGGGCTCATCAGCAAGGTTGGGAATATCCAGGTTAGTTCTATAAACTCTTCTGTTCACCAAAGCTTTCTTACCCTTCATTCTATTTGTTTTTTAAATTTTTATGTTTTCTGTATAAGAGTCTTAGTAAGACTATATGATTAATGTTGCTAGATAAATTTTGGTTGCCCTTCAATTAAGAAATTCTGAGTAGTTAACACATTCTTTCTATGAGGATCATTTGTTTCAAGCCACTGGAGTTATTATTTGGTTATTGTTAACATTGTACATGATTGTTGAATTTTTAAAGGTGGTAGAATTTGCTCATTAACTTTATTGAATGACAGATGTCTTATCTACCTGGTGTTGCACGCTACAGAGTTTTTTTTTATCCTTTTACTTATAATTGTCTCTCTTATTGTTCCTCTCTCCCTCATTCCCCCCCTTTCGGACTTTTGTAACTTCGATTTTATAATAGAATCGGGGTAGCAACTGTCTACCGTCTCTCAAAAAAAAAAAAAAACTGTACTGCATGACACAATGGATTGTATGCGATTAATTTTCTATATGGAGTAAAGCACTAAGTGCAGCTAGTATTGACATATATCACATCACTTCTTCAGAATCCCAAATATATATGCATCTCTAAGGTATATTGCTAAGGAAATGCTGTGTATGTCAAGATGAATTTAGAATTACATTTATCTATCACAAGTGAGATGCTTGATTATTGCAAACAATCGGGTTATTGGAAAACTAAAGTGGGGCAAATATTGTAATTTGAATAGGGTGGGAGATTTGAAACTAGAGTATGCTTACAATGGGTTATCAGACATGAGAATCACTCCATAAGGTGAAAATTGTTATATTGCCTTCTTGTATTTTTGTCAAAGGAGATACATGATTTCCTTATTCTTCTGAATATTTACCGTTCAATTATTTTGGTGGACTCCTTTTCTTTTGGATGAAAGATGGGTGCTCACCACCTTTAATTTTATTAACAGTGGACAGCCTCAGAGGTTCACAAATGTTAACTAGCTATGTCTTTATTTTCTCCATTTGGCCTGTCATTTTCTCTTCTTTTTATTCCTGTTTCGGACATGTTTGTTTTGTTCTCGTTTGATGAAATAGATATGACTATAGTTTATTTAAAACAAATGTTATCTAGAGGAGAATTGATTTTGTTCGTCAATCTTTCAAATATCTAAAAAATGTAGTCATTGGAAAGCATTTTCTTGTAAACAAGCACTTCCCATGGCATTTTTTGAAAAAAAATTGGATTTTGTTTCTTTTTTTTTGAGATATAGGAGTGTCTTATTGAATTAAATCCTCGGATGGAAGGAGATGAGGGATCTCCTTACAATACAAGTGAGAGAAAGAAATGACAAGAAGTAAGAGGTGTTAAGGAAGGGGAGGACCCCATCACCGATACCCAAAATTCACCCCTTGAACCAAAGATTCCCTATAATTGAGGAGACGTTTCCACATCCAAAATAATTGTTACCCAATCTCTAAGAAGAGATGAAATGACCGCCCATGTATTCTCCCAATTTAATCTCTTGTGGTGGAGGACTCCATCATTACGAGTGAGCTAAAGACACCAACACACCTCTTGTGGAACCAACCATTGAAACTTGGCAAGATCGCTAAAATCACCATGATTGCGTTTGTTTCCCGTTTCCCAGTTATAATCTAAACGGGAAACAAATTTTTAATGGAAGTGATTGATGTTGTTTTGGTTAAGGAATGCCCTATTAAAATCCAGGTGATGAGTTCCACATTTTTTACAACATCTTGTGTCTTTTCGTGTGTAGTTTTTTGTCTTTGCCTCTAATGTCATCCAGCTAACAAGGAATCTTTTTGACATGTATAGCAAAGAGGTTGTGATAGTTCTTCCCCATCTCAATTATAAATTAAAGTCCACCATTATCAGATTTATCGTTGCTCTTACATCAATGATTCATGAAGTCATAGTACTGTATCACACTATGCCTTGGAGAAGGAGAGGAAACAATGGGTTAGCAAACAGGAGAGGGGTTGAATATCTTTGCATATACATATATACATTCATATACATATCGACAAGTGATCTTATGTGGTGCAAGGTGTTTAACACAA
Source organism: Acorus calamus (assembly GCA_030737845.1). Classification (NCBI taxonomy): domain Eukaryota; kingdom Viridiplantae; phylum Streptophyta; class Magnoliopsida; order Acorales; family Acoraceae; genus Acorus; species Acorus calamus. The sequence continues at coordinate 10,516,182 of CM060875.1, read as the reverse complement.
TGTATTACCGGAATGTATGGCTGGGATGTCCAATTCCTCAATTTAGGTGTATAATGTCCAAATTTTGTCCGGAATCATGGGTATTGCTGTTATTTTCCAATCAACAGTTCTTTGGAAGGTGGGGGACTGGCTAAGGTGCGCTTTTGGGCATCTGCACCTTATGGAGAGGTTCCCTTTGCTGTTTAATGTGGTGGCAGACAATTCATGTTTCTTTAAGGATATCGTGTTCAAATGTGAAAGGGGACCAGTGATGCAGCCAACTTTTAGAGGAAATATACATGATAAGAAAGTGGGTGAATTTCTGCTTCTTATGAGGTTTCTCGATGAATACAAGGAGTGTGTGTGGAGGAGAGGACTGCATGGCATGGCGTCCCCGCAAGAAGGAAGGCTTTTCCATCAAATTTGTTATATGTGGTCGAGGAATGATAAGAAAATTCACAGCCGGCAAAAGTGGAGACATACGGGGAACTAAGGTTTTCCTTTGACGGTTCAAGGCTTTTTATGATTCGTTTGGTAAATGACTAGAGTTTGTAGGCCGAAGTTGGTGGTTAGGGAGAAGCTTGGGAGTTGCTGACTTGCTGCAGACTTTATATCTGATGTTTGAGGTCTTGGTGGGCTGCGAAATGTGGGAAAACAGTTGAAGAAAATAGGGGATATAAAAACAGTTGAAGAAAATAGGGGATAGAAGTATCAAGGCTAAGGTGTCAAAAATCCTCATTCTGGTGGGATGTTGGGCTAATTGGCAGACTAGACATGATGTGACATTTGAGGGTGCTAACCCCCATTTTGGAAATATTCGGGAGAGTACTATGTGTTACATAAAAGATTGGGCAGGGAATTGTGCAGGGGCTCAGAGTGTGGATCTAGTCCAGGATAGATTGGTTATCAATTAGTGAGCAAGGAGTTGATTTGGGGCGATCTTTGTTTGCATGGTTGTAATATGTTGTTTCTGGGTTTTAACTTGCTTTTTTTTTTTGGTTTTCTTTGGGGCAGCAAGTGAACTTCTCATCTACTTGCTACCCCTTTCTATTTTCCTGCTTGGAACTATACCCAGCTAGTTTGTTAATGAATGGTAGTAGGAATCTTCTGCTGTAAAATTAAATTTGTTCAATGATCAGTAAATCCCTTTAAAAGGAATTTTCTGTTCTTAACATGTGAACTTCATCATACCAACCTCATGCAATGACATGCTAAAAATACTCAGTATACCCATGGTGATGTGGATATTTTAATTGCGATATTTGTTGCAATGCTGTTTACATATACATTCTTTCTTTTCATTCCATTTTTCATATGTAGTGACTTGACTTTGAAAGTGTGTTTGTTTCTTGCAATCAGTGAGTGCATGCCTTATTAATCTAATTCTGTACATAAAATACAATTTCTGGGTCTGACACCTTCTTTCATTTTGGATTTGTGGTTCATCAGCTTTAGAAATTGTAGGGATGTTCACCCTTTTGGGATGCATTGTAAATATATTACATTGTCATATTACCTTTTTATTTTGTGCATCTTTTCTTTTCTTTTTTTATTTCATATATCCCTCACCTCCGTTTGTATGAGGGGCATGCTCATTAGTTGAACTTTCCATTAAAGTTTTACTGATTTTCCATTAAAAAAATTGACCTCTGGGAATATTTCAACCTATTTTTGCATTGCCATCGTCATTCTTAAATAGAAGAGCTCTCAGCTACCTGTTCATTTCTTGTTCCATATGTTGGCAGATAGAAATCTTCCCCATAATAATGAAGAAGACTGGGCTGCAAAGGCTAGGGCATGGGCTGCAGCTAAATCTTCTAATGAGAGTCATACCCAGTCACAGTATACGCCCATTGGTAGAATGGAAGAGCATGGTCATATTTATCATGATCCTTATCAGCAAGCTGCCACCTCTGGTTTTGCTGATTCTCAACAGTCAACTTATCCTGGGTTGAATCAGCAGCATTTGCCAGTTTCTGCAGGAAGTTCACCAAGGCCAGTGATGAATCATGCGCAGGAGTCATCATTCACCAGTTCCGTCCCATCTTCCTCTTATGTTGTAGATGGGCATGCCAATATTGGTGCTAGAGGTGGATCTTTGACTGCAGATACGAATTTCAACTCCTCTCCTCAAGCAAATCGTCAAATGGTTCCATCCAATTATCAGCAGGAGGTATCTTCTAGTTATTCTTATATGCCAGGTAATGCCTCATTTAGAATTTGCCTCTGCATATGAAGCATGTTCATGCTACTATGCTATTGGGCTTATTTTTATGTTAAATTTTTTTTGCTGTTATCTATGCTTTATTCATTAACAAATTAAAGGTAATTTTGATATTAGATGAGAAACCCTTATAATTTTGATAACCTAATGTTCTAGCGAATGTGGGAACACTGGGAGTTTTTATGTGACATTGTTAAAGTATATTTGCTTCCTTTATGAAAAACTGGAAGATCATTAACAATCTGTAATGTTTTTTTCCTGATTTTTGTGTGAAAAATTTAAAATGTTAGTTAAAATATTTATTATCATTTTTTTTATGGGATTAGGTTGAAGTCCTTGCGAAGGGCACTTGTGTATTTGCAGAGAACGATGAATTTATCTTTTTGCTGCTAAAATGCTTAAAAAATCTTCATGTGGCTTTTAAAATCATGCCTTTCTCCTGGTTATTCTTTTTGATGCACATGGGTTGGATCTTATTACCGTCATTTCCATGTGTTGCTGCTTTAATAAATAGGTAGTCTTTTTCATTGGTGCATTTTCATGCGATACTTTATTATTTTTTGGCAAAAGGTGGGAGCTCATTACCTGTGATTTTCTCACCCCTAAGAAAGAAAAAAAGTGAGAGGAAGGTATTTGATATATGATTTTTTCTATATATTGAAGGTCCGTTTGTGATTTTTCCTGACATTTGTTTATCTGAAATAAGTCAATTTTTCATTTTTTTACTTGGAGAATTTACCTGAATCAAAAGACAGACCTTCTTTGTTAAAAACTTAAAATACTCAAGAGGTTGACATTCTATTCTCATTTCTCAAGAAACGTCTATTCTGTATATCTTGTTTGAAAAGCTGGAAAAGATGTTCTAAACAAAAGAGAGTTGTCATCAATGCGATTGGTAAGGGTATGCATGTGAAAAAGGGCTCAACATTTTTAGAAAAATGGCATTATGTGATTCACATGATGCACACAATTACACATCCCATTCAAACATGTGGTAGTTCAAATCAGATTATTAAATGTTACAGAAAGGCTGAAGATAAGTTAGCAAGTAGCTATTTTGTAAGAATGTGAAGGGGACTAATGATAATTGAACAAAGGGGACAGAAGGCTAAATATAACTAATCTTTGTGCTTTTTTCCGTATGGAGTATGATAACAGGCTGGCTGATGATATAATTTTCATCATAAAGTGGAGTTGGAGAAAGTTTGAGACTCATATTAAAAGGTGAATATGGAAAGTATGATCTTGGCTCCAGTTGTGTCATAGCATGATAGGTCCACAATAAAATGTGTGGCAATCCCAATTAACATTGGGTTTGTTGTCACCAAAAGAATGCTTCTTTTTTTGGTTCAGGGGAGTTGTGACTCACCGAGGAAGATGAAGAAGCCACTAGTGATTTTTTTATGAAAGGTGATGACATTGTTTTATATTAATAAAATTAGTAGACTTGAATAAAAGGTAAAACCAAAAGAAAAAACAGAAAAGCAAGAAAAGAAAGGGAGGACACCAGAAGTATTTGCAACCCTACGCTGCATGCACCCAGAAGGATGCCTTAATACAAAACCCCATCCCTGGAATGAGAGGCAGTCAACCTTGAGAAAAATAAGTTATCAGTGAACATAAATTTAAATAAAAATAATACATGTCCTTCAAATAAAAAAGTATCTTTCTTCTTCAAAAATAACAAAGCATCATTAGTTGATGGAAGAGTAAAATCAAGTGTCCTTTTATTTTGAAAAATGTGGGATGTCTTAAAAATTATATTAATATAATATATAATATGTAAAACTTGGGACATAATATATCTCCTTGTGGAAGACAAAGAAAACAAGATAAGTGAAGGCAAATGTCCCACGGTCAACCCATCGGGATGTTCAAAACACCCCTCTTGTAGACTATTCCATCATAAAAGCTATCTATTTTTCATTATTAGCCTGCTCGATCTTAAGATGTAACATGTCCTTAGGAATCTTAAAATGCCATCCCAGGCATTCTCCACATCATTTTTGAGAAAATGTGGGATGTCTGACATATAAATATGGAAAATGTAGGAGATATCTCCCTTAGGCAGCAAGATAATGAAGAGAAAATTCCCATGGTCAACCCACCAGAAGATCCAATACACGCTCCGGCAGACTATTCCATTACAAAAGGCCCATCTTTGTTATTAGCATGCTCAACCCCAAAATGTGACATTCCACATGCCTTCAGGCATCCCAAATTGCCATCCTAGGCATTCTCCACATCATAATAATAAGACTTGAGTATACAAAAGTTTTGTTGCATGTGTAACCTTAACATCGGACAAATAATAAGATTGAACTTAGTGGGCATGGAACATTTAGAACTAGGAAAATAATTATCGAAGATAAGTCATCTTAAAAAAACAATGAACTCAGCAGCATGTAACACTGGCAGCTGTAGATATACTCCAAAAGTTATTTAATATCTTGTTGTAGATTCCGTGCAATGCATGTCAGTTGCTCCTTGATTCATTAAATTGTTTGGTGGCCCAATGTTTTTGTGTCTTTTAGTCTTCCAAACGATAGGAGTAATTTGATTTTGAAAATTTGAAGTGCTGGGCAATACTGATGTTGGCATAATGGTCTGTATGTTCAACCTAGCTGAGAAGAAAGCTGGCAGTGGCCCTGAATGTTAGGATGCTAGTTTGACTTGAAGTTACACTTTTTTCAGTAGTTTGATTTTGTCATCTAACAGCAGGTAGCAGGCAAGCCGGACCACAGAATGGAAGTTTTGCTTTGCCGCCCATTGTCCCTGGTCATGAACAGCTCCATTCCAAGTTGACATTACCTGCGCGCGGTCAATCCGTTTCGGTTGAACAGCAGGATTATAGTCGTGGAAACTTGTACTCTGAATCTAATTCTGATCTAAGTGACCGACCTTTAGAATTTGAGAAAAGGCCTACACTAGATCCCGATCCTCGCACGCAAACCAGCCACACATATTTTGATCCAGCAGGTGTGAGAGGTGTGGACCATATTCCTGCAACTTCCTCAGTTCATGCTTGGACTCCACCAATCGCCCCTGGGGTTTTCTCCTCGCCAATCTCTCCAGTCCCTTCTGGAACACAGGTTCACGTATTTGAATTTTTTTCTCTCTTCTGCGAGTGTATTTTTTCTCCTCTGAATTGGTTTGAAATAATATCTGGATGCAGTTTGATGCTTCTTTCATTCCACCTACTGCCATGCCTCTACATCCTGGCACAAATTTTGGAAGAATCTCTGGACCCAACTTTCAGCCAGTTACTACACCTTTTGGCATGGGCACAGGAGTTCTTCTTCATCCTGCAGCAGCTTTTCCAGGGGAGGCAAATGGGGCCTATAGTCTTTCTGAACGCCCCAAGAAGGTGTTTTTCCCCTTTCATATTTGTCTGTCATTTGAATGGTCAAGTACAAATTGTTGTGAATCTTTTTTATGTAAATCATAGGCTGCAGTACCCAATTGGCTTAGAGAGGAAATAATCAAGAAAAAAGCTGTCATTGCAAGTTCCATTCAGGACAATCCAACTGAAGATGATTATCAGTCCCTCGAGGTTGGAAACACAGATAAATCTTCCAGGAAAGTTGATCAAGCATATTCTAATAGATCAAATGAAGATGACGACAATGAGGAGGTATGTTTATCTCTGCTAACAAAAATTCTTATTACTGGCCATCGTATTTTTTAGAGCCGCCTATTCGATTGGATGTTATTTTGGCATTTTATAACTTTTTTGCCTCTAATCTCTCTTTTTGTAGGATATAGAGACCACCAGGACTGCAGCAATCAATCAGGAAATAAAGCGGGTCTTAACTGAAATTCTTCTTAAGGTTGCTTTAACTTCTTATTTGGCATTTTTCTTGTTATGCTTTGATTTCCATTAAGTTGATTGTGTGCTTCTCAACAGGTGACTGATGAGCTGTTTGATGAAATTGCCACAAAAGTTGTTTCTGAGGATGATCCAGGTAGCGGAGGTAAACCTGTTATCTTGAAGTTGGTTTACTATTACAACATTGTCATACCCTTGTATGATTTACAAGGCGCCACTTACTCACTGCTGCAGATGACCAAGTTATAAAATCTGCAAAGGTAAAGGTTTCCCTGCCTCCTGTTTCAACTACACCCAGGACTTCTATGCAGGTTTCAGTTCCCGCCATAGTGAAGGATACAAGGGCTGATGGTGATGATGAAAGTTCTAATCCAAGTTCTCCTGGAAATCTATTGGGTCTTGCAAATTATGCATCTGATGATGAAGAAAATGAGAGCTCTGTTATGCAGTCTAACAGATCAAAGAATGACATTACTCCCGAGCAGGTGCTTAAAGAAAGCTATTCGAATGTCATCAATGGCATGGAAACTGAAAATTCACAGCCTAATGAAACTCAGCAGCATGGAGGTGAAAAGGATGACAGAAGTGATATCAGCAGAGCTGGCCCTGCTATGGCTTCAGAAAACCATAGTGCATCACTGAGTATTGTACATGGTAAGATGGAAAGAATAACACCTGCAGCTCGTACCGTGTATCACCAAGAGAATGCAAAGTCTCCAAATGCATCTCGAGGAGACTTGGGAAGTCACAAAAATGAAGTCCCTTCCAGCAGTCTGAAAGTTAAACACTCCCAGGGATTCATTGATACTAATGTGTCAGAGGGTAAAACTGTTGGTGCTATTCCTGAAAGAGTGTGTGTGGAATCAGTCGATGGAATATCAGCTATGGTTGACAGTCAAATTGGAGAAGCTAGAACCATGTCTGATGCTTCTAATGGGCATCAAAGTAGAGAGAGTATCATCCATAAAGATATAGATGGAGAGAAACAAAGTTCTGTGGTTAAGGCAGACCAGAAATATAGTGATGGTAGGCAAGCAGATGATAAAAGTTTGATGAAGGGGAATAAAAATGAAAGAAATAGCTATGACCCAGGAGTAAAACAGGTGGAAAATGAAAGACAACCTGAATCAAAGAAGGGTTTCAATCATGAGGTTGTAAAGGATAACAGACAAGATAGCGGGAAGGATAAAAGAACTGTAAGCAAAGTAGATAATGATAAGAAAAGAGAACGGCCAAGAGGTGAGAAGGAAGGCCTATCAGTGCAGAGAGTTGGAAGGGATTCACAGAAGTCTAAAGTTCATCGTTCGCCTTCACCTGGAACTAGAGGCAGAAGTAAGAGGGATAATTCTATTGGTAGTCGTGGCAGTGGATCAGGTGACGAGTCTTCAAAAAATGCTAGAACGAGGTGCATCATCTACTCATTACCTCTATTTTTGGTGTTTTACTGATGTCAGTTATACAAGTATTGATATCATTATGTGGCAGGAAACCACATTCCCATAAGCGCAACTTATCACCGTCTCCCAGTAGAGGTCAGAAGAGGTAAATGCAGGTTCTTTATTTTTTTCTGAGTGGATATTTTAACTATCTGATTTATTAGATCCCTTTGAGTTTCTATATGTATAGTGATGATGCTATTTTTTTTCCTTGCTATTGATTCCTTCTAACTGAAGTGTCTTTTGTTTGGTAGTTTAGAGTAAAGATGTTGGATATATCTGTCTACCAATGGCTCTATACATTTAATTATTTAACTATGTTTTTTTTTTCAATTTATTTGTTATCTTGCTGTTTATTGAAGTTTTTCCTGGAAGTGTCTTCTTATTCAGTCAAATTGTTAAGAGCACCTTTTGACTCCAGTGTCAAAACATCCCTCCCAACCCCCAACCCCCCCCCCCCCCACAAAAACAAAAATAAAAAAGACCTTGCGCAAAACCCACACATACAGGAAAAAATATATATTTTCCTACATTTCTTCTGATGGGCAATCAGCCCATGTGCTAAATAGGTCAGTATTGTTTTGCGCATCCTCTTGTTTAATTGCTTGAACCTAAAGCAATTGTTCACTTTAAAGGTATTGGTAGACTGTATGATTTCTAGAATCTGAGGTTTATTCTTTTTAAGTAGGTACTAATGGAACGAGAAATTTCTTTAACTGCCCAATCCCTATGTATCAAGATATTCATTTGTTCTAGTATAAAAGTAACTACTTGTTTGTCCACTGCGAGAGGGTCTGATTGGGATTGTTTAAGTAGCTCGTGTAATCATTTACGCCTTGCCGATTCCAAGTAGCTTTATCGAGATCATAAATGAATTGTGCAAAAGTTTTCTAACTTTGTGAATTGAAACTGCATATAAATCAGTTGACATTTTTGCTCCTCCTACCCCCAAACATTTACCTACACGTGTATCTCTGTACCTTGAACATTAGTATGGTGCTTCTCTGATCTCTACATAATCTGATTTATCACTGCCTCAAAGGTAGTTTTTTTTGTCAATGTACTGGCCCACTGGAGGAAAACTGGTGCTGATGGATGTGTCCATGGAGACATCTCCTTCACTACATATCCTGAAATAAGTTTAAAAGTGGCCAATAATCATGGTTACTACAACTGCAAAATGATTTTGATGAAGTGGAATACTTTTAGTTTTAGAAAAGAATCTCATTTTGCGATTTGTAATATTTATGACAACTTTATATGTCGACTTTTTCCCATGTTTAGTAATCTGTTAATTCCGAATTTGTATATCATCATGTCCCTTATGTAACCAAGTAGCTTGGTAACTGTTGCTAATTTTTCCAATTGATTTAGATACTTCCAGTACTGCATTCATCCCTAAACAACTAATTCAGGTTCATGTATTCTTTACTGAAAGTCTGCAGCTCCTAGGTTGTGCCTAGTTGTTTTAATTACTGAACAAGTTGAAGAAAAATTCTGAAAGATCATATGTACTGAAAATTGCTGCCTTATCTGCAGTTAGGCAAGTTAGCTTGCCTAAAAGCCAGTTGCACAATTTATTCTGTTTACTGACCCCTTTTCATGTTATCCTCTTTTATTGAGTGTGGATATATCCTAGTGCCTTAAAATTCAGCGGGTTATCTTCGGAGCACTAAATTATTGTGCAGTGATGCATAATTCATGTGATTATAACATATTCTGAAATCATTAAGTGGGTAACATTGATTTACCTGTATGACATTTAGCCTCCATGAATAGTCAATTGTGATATTTAGTTCTGTAAGGTTAGGATAAAGATGTGCAATGCAGGTCGATTCTCTTTGAGCACACATTTTTTCAGGTTGACATAATTTTTTGAATCTGCCTTTACTTACAAATTAGTATTATGATGTTTTTCATTTTTAGACAAGTTTCGCGGTCTCCACATAAGATGCTTGTGATTATAACATATTCTGAAATCATTAAGTGGGTAACATTGATTTACCTGTATGACATTTACCCACCAAGAATAGTCAATTGTGATATTTAGTTTTGTAAAGTTAGGATAAAGATGTGCAATGCAGGTCGATTCTCATCGAGCACGTTTTTGTTCAGGTTGACATAATTTTTTGAATCTGCCTTTACTTACATATTAGTATATGATGTTTTTCATTTTTAGACAAGTTTCGCGGTCTCCACATAGAAAGCATTCCCAACGCAGGCATTCTCCTTTCCCTTCTCACGAAGTCAGGTGAGATACGAACCCTTTATTCTGATTTTTATAGTTAAGATTATCTTGAGAATGGTTTCAAGGCACATATGCACCAAAACAATGCCATCAAAGGTGAATGCGTAATAGGCCAAGGCCCCTTCGCAAGAATTTGAGGTCATATTTTACTTGACAGTTGAGATTCCTGACTCCTCCCCATTTTTCATTGTAAACGGAGAAGGTCAAGATCCAGCACACCAAGCCGCAGGAGAAGATGAGGCGAACCTCATTGTGGATTGGAAGGGACTTGACTTCTATTGCTGCAGATTGTCTGCTGAGGAGCATCAGAGTTTTATTTCCGCAAGAGGTGGCAGTTTTTGGGTGCATGTGAGACTGGATGATCAGTTCTGCAGAATGGCCATCTTGTGTGGAAGTTGTGGTTTGAGGTTATTGAGGATAAATAATGTAACACTTGAGCTTGTAAAAATCTCTACTAGCCTGAAATGGAAATAGAAAATCAAATGCTAGTACAAAATGCAAGATAGTTGTGCCAAGCTGTGTGTCATACATGCGGATCAATTTATGTTTAATTAGTGTGGTCTTTTGGCTAATTTGTCTTTCTTCCTGTTTGAAGTGTTTGATGAATTGGCTTCAGCTATCAGTATCTGTAACATACTTGATTTGCAGGTGACCTTCTCTTTTTGCAAATAAGATCAGTGACTGAGCCTGCGAAAGCAAACATAGTGACATTTCAAAAGCATGAGTGAGCCCGACACTTGGACAGTTTCTAAAAACAAGACTAAACAGTTTCTAAAAACAAGACTAAAACACATGCTGACGCATGGATTATTTTCTTTAATTGATACATGTGCATACCAGTGTCTCAGTTGGTATTGTGAAATTGGATAAATATACCCATTGTGATTAGATAATGAATTATTAGAAGAGCGTTGTTACGAGGAGTCCGCGGGTAGGGACCAACCACATGCCTCGATAGCCTTCAAGGTATGCATATCTTGTTAATATTTTTTTTACATTTATTATGGATCCATTCAATTTTTTTTAGTAAGATATATATTTTTCATCAAAGCATATATCTCATTGAAAAATATTATTTTTTAAAACATGAAAAGACTGTGGATTGTAAGTGAGATTGTCCTGTGAACTGTCCTTAATATTATTTATGTTTGAAACACACACACACACACACACACACACGTGCACACACGTGAAATGCCTTGTAGATTTTGGGCATGGTCAGGCTAGTTCAGCCATCTCTTTCATGTGCGATGCATGACAATTCACAGCTTATCATAACAAAAAAGCTAAGCAATAAAGCGACAGTAAAATGTATGAAGTGATATTAATGCCCATCACTTTTTCTTTTTTTTTGTTGGAAAGGCCACAAAGGCAGCTTACATCATATTAATATCTCATCCCCTTATACAAACACATTACAGCAACCCAAAAACTTCCGCATGTAGCGATTGTATACATAGATGAAAGGAGGACAACAGAGGACCCAATAGATCCCGTACTTCTGCGACCTGGAGAGCATTTTTCGGTGATGACATTTGTCTATTCCGAGCAAGCCGAGCTAGCTTCTCCGGGCCGACAACAAACTGACGATCCATCTTGGCATATTTGATGTAATGGAGGGATGAAGCCAACTGCCTAATATGGCAACTATCTGATGGATATGCGGAGGACCCTCCACTGTGCTATCAAGGATGGAGACCATCGACAGAGAATCAGTGCAAATGACAATATCCTGACAACCTATTGACATAGCACCATGAATACCCATTTTAATAGCCTCCGCCTCCATCCGAAGCGGAATAGCCCAGGGCCAAGACTGCAACCCCGCATCTATTATCCTATGCTGGCCGTAGATAACAAATGCAGCCCCCGCCATTTTGGTTTGCAGGTCAACACTTCCATCTACAAACACATATACCCTATCCAAAGAGGGAGTGGATATGGGGAAAATCTGTGTGTATACCTGGTGTGGAAGGACGTCCAGAAGTACCTCATCCTTGCTTAAATGGTTAAGGCATTCAGATGCATGAGACAATGCCCAACTCGTGACCCATCGAGGGTGACGCCATTGGTGTTGGAAAATAACAAGATTCCTAGCCTGCCATATATTCCATTGCACCGCAACAAATACAGTGGCACGGAAAACCCAATTCTTCCGCTTGTCAAGAATAACCATCTGCATAATATTAGTCCAAGTATCTTGAGAGAGCTGAATCAAATGATGCAGTTGACCCAGAATATGGCTCCACACATCCGCAGCAAATGGACATTGAAGAAAGAGATGATACGAGGTTTCCGGTTGATCTGAACATAAAGGGCATGCCCGGTCCATATAGCATTCTAATCCATCAAGGAATACCCTTGTCGGCAATCGATCCCATAATAACTGCCAAAGAAACAACTTGAATCGAGGAAATACTGGTAGGCGCCATATCCCCTTTCATAGCGGAGTAGAACTAATATTAGGCGAAGGGAGGAGGAGCTGATACATGTCCCGAACCCGAGGTTTAATCGTCGGAGTTGACTCCCAACACCACTCATGATCTCCAATTCGGTCCTCTGGCAATGAGGACCGCATAATACAGTCTACCCAGAATGGAGGGAAAATCCGGGCAAGGTTCTGTTGCGACCAACTGCCATCATGAATGACATCCGATAATTTGAAGTCAAGAATGACACTATCCATATTCAAAAAGATAGGGAGCCGCGAAAAAGGCACTAGCATGAACCATGGATCTCTCAATAAATCCACCTCTGTAAAGGACCCTGGTATTTTATGAACATGTTGACGAATTAGAGTAAGCCCCTCACAAAGCCGACGCCAAATCCGAGACGAGCGCTGTACGTGGGGGAGTTCTCATGGATTTCCAGACCATTTGTACTTCAAGCCAAACACCTGCTGCACCATTGAAGGGCGCAACAGTACACGATATGCCATGATAACAACAGTACACCTGTTGTTCAAGCCAAACACCTGTTGCACCATTAATGCCCATCACTTGTTCATGGGGAGCAATGAATTGAAATTTATAGGAAGGACTTTGAAGACGAGAAGTACAAGTACCCATAAAAAATTAATTTATGAATAAATTTTTTTGTAGACTTTACGGATCTTGCTACATTAAATGATCAAGTTTGACCATTGAAAAATGTTACGCCCAGGTTGGTTTCAACTCAAAATCCAATCTCCACGCCAGTTGGGCTCTTTTTCGAGTTGGTGACGTGGCCACCACGTATACGGGGACTCGGTTTGTAAAAGAAAATTTAGTTTGGCGTGGATTTTAGGGTTTGGTTTCGAAATTCGAAATTTAAAATATGGGTGATGCAATGGTTGCTTATTCAGGATGTGATGGCGGCTGACACAACTGTCGAGTGCTTTATTTAATCGATACACGTATTTATGTCAGGTCTGATATACTAGACTTATCATAGCATGCGTCGATAACTTTTCACGTAAATCAAGGCGCTCACTTTTTGTCACAGAAATCTCACACATCTCTTACTCAACCTGACTTTTTCTAACAAAATCTCTCTCCCCCTCTCCCCCCTCCCACTCTCGTAAACTCTTCATCTCCCTCAATCCCTCTCTCTCTCTCCCCTCGTCTTCCTGAATCTCTCTCTCTCTCTCTCTCTCTCATTTTCCTGAATCTCTCTCGTTTGTTGGTGTCCGTCGGCACTGTCACCTGAGTCAAGCATGACCTCCTTCTCCCCCACTCAAGTCCCGTGGGTTGTTTCCGACGACGGCGTCGCCTCTATCGCGTCTATCTACTTTTTTTTTTTCATTTTTTATAATTTTTAGATCGATAAAAAAAATCACCATGCTAGGTTTATTTAGTTAGAAATTTTGTTTCACCTCTTTCTTTTCAGTTAAGAATTTTTAAATCTGAAAAAAAAATATCATGTTTTTTCGTCTCCACAGCTCTTTTATTTAGTTAGGAATTTTAATTCTGAAAAGAATCTCCATGTGATTTCGCATTCATAGCTCATTTGTTCAGTTAGGAATTTTTTATTCGAAAAAAAATCAGTATGCTAGGCTTATTTAATGTTGTTTTGTTCATAATATGCATATTTCTTTGCTTCATGTGTGTTTCCTTTTTTCTTACTATTGTTATGTGCTACAATGGGAGCATATGCTTCTGGTTCAGCACATATGCTCTGTTGGAAGAGCATATGCAGTCATTAATTTTACAATATTGTTATATGCTTCCGTTGAGCGCATATGCTTCTTTGGAAAAGCATGTGTTATTCTAATTTTTAATTTGAGTTGCACACATATATAGATTGATTTAATATTTGTAATCATTATGTGTTTGGAGTCCCAATGCAAATAAATCACTGTACCTTTTATTACACATATCTCTGTTGAAAAGACTAATATACCTTGTTAGTAGTGTAGCGTTGAACGTTGATATCATGAAGTCCGTGAAAAGAACATATAAAAACTTGGAGAGGTCCGGTGGAGTAGAGGCCTATGAGGGACAATGATACTTCACTGGTTGTGCCATCACTTTGAACGTGAGTGTATAATTTAATATTTTGCCTTTGCTTACATTATTTGGAATGTAAGAATTGTAATAAGGTATATGTATGGTTTATTGAAGCATGTACCTTATTATTAATTTTCATATGATTGTCATGTTAATGCATTTAGAATGGTATGAGATCCTTAAATTGGTATATGCTTTGTCAACGCATGTACCTTATTATTATTATTTTTCATATGACCTTGTTCGGCTATGTTGTTGAATGTACATATTGAATGAGGCATATGCATTATATTCATGTTTTATATGCTTTTCTTGTTCAAATATGTTGTGGTATGTACATAGGCAATGCGGCATATGCTTTAATTATCGACGCACATGACTTATCATCATGTTTTGCGTGTTTGTCTTGTTTGACTATGTTCTGATATGTACATTATTATAATAATGTTTCGTGTGATTTTTTCGTGTGAAGAGGAGCAATTGAAATATGTTTTGATGGTCTCTGCTTGCGAGACTAAGAAATCACAAAAGTTTACTTTGAAATGACTGACGAATTGAAAATGATGTAACTTAGTTGTTTTATTTTTGTTGTTTCCGATGGTTTTGTTTTTGTTGTTTCCAATGGTTTTATTTTTGAGGAAGTTTCATTAACTTATGGTTTTATTTTTGAGGAAGTTTCATTAACTTAGTTGTTTATGTGTTTTAGAATATTCTAGGGAAAGAGAGATGCATTGTGGTGCAATGGGTTTTAATCGAGAGCCTTTTGAATATGCAAATTATGGATAGGTATGCCCTATAGCTAATACTCTTATATATTCCAAAATTGGTTAAGAACTGGTTTTAACCTAAAATACTTTTTTTTGTCAACACGATATTATGAGAGAGGTCCATATGGCCATGGATAAATCACTTCTTCATCACAAGACGCCAATTATTCAAGGTGATAGGGAACGATTGGCTCGCAGAGGAGGTATCTGTTTCTCTATAAGGTTGCGAGTTTCATTTCAAGTCGCTCGAAGATATGGTGTTCATGAGTGCCAAGATCGCATCTATGATTCTGGGGGATTGGGGTTCTCTAATATAGCAGAGATGATTTGTGCATCTTGCTTGAACAATTTCTTGTGTCTTTTGATGTGGTGTAATTGTTCGTTTGAACACATTTTGCTCTATGTGTTTGATGTTGTTAAGTTGTGTTACAACCCTTTCCTCTTTTTTGGATGATGTTGGTTTTAACAACTACCCCTGCTTAATGGAAGCATGCCTACTAGTATAAATCATACATAGTCTGACCGTGAATGTATGTTAAGTTATGTTTTTTAAACACTTAATTTATTTGTATATGTTTCATTTTCAATCCTCTCATAACATGCATTCATTATGATTGTTTTTCAATAATCCAATACTCTCAATACATGATGGGTATCATATAAGTTCTTGAATGGGAAATCACGTCAATAAAATAATTATATATCAAATCAACCAAATTATGGTTAACATTCATTTCCAACCTAAATTATAGGGCATTTGAAATGTTAATATATCATATCTAGTTTCGAATAGCAAAACATTGTAACTATGAAGAACATTCACAAAATGCTTGACTATGATACCATCCATCTAAATTTTCGAATAGCAACTCGACGTGATGCAAACTAAAAATACTGCTGTGAACTTAGTGTTGGTGGTGTGCAATTTATAGGAGTAACCTGTCTCGGATGCTTCTCCTGTTATGCTTCAATCGTCGATTTTTCTGAGATCATATCAACAAAGCAAAGAGACTAATAAAAATCTGTAAAAGCTTATCGATGCATATACCCCTTTAGAATGGTACGTGTTGAGTACAAAGAATCATATACTTACATTTTTCTGCTTGTTGATGGCAACTTCACACCGTTAAACCTTTCACTTAGTTTTTGGACGACCCTTCGATTGCGCAATGGGAGGATCCAACAATTTATCCACCATGACATTATCACGTTCACTATGACTTACTAGAGCATCACATTCAGTTGATATATGAGCCACTGTTTTCGCCTTCATTTCTTCGAATAGATTCTCAATGAAAAGATAGGAATCTGAAAATGAATACACCATCTCAATGATAGTTTTATTTGTGAGCAAGCCACAACCAACCAGAATTGACTATCCATGATGATTCATTACTTCTTCACACTGAAATTCAGCCTTTTCATTGGCATTAATTGCTTCTTCACATTGAAATTCAGCATTCTGTTACATGTATCCCAAATTATTAAGGTCCATCGTTTACATGATGACCTGCTCACAATAAACAACGTATGTACTCGAATATGCGATGATAAATAAAGTATGTACTCGAATACACATTAAATATATATTTTTGTAGGGTATGTATACAATGGCCAATGAAAAGAGAGCACAAACTTCTTGGTTTATATTTATAGAACGTGCATTCTCCAGAATAACATATATGCAAATTACAAGGTATATATGTTTTTGATGAAAATATTCATTCATTACATGAAAAATGTCAATAATTTATGAAGGAAAGCACATAACAGACGAGGCAAATACCTTATTTTTTGAGAGAAAAACTAATTGTCCCCTACCGGATTTGGTTGATGTTGTCTGGAATTAGAAGATTCTTCAAATTTGCAGTAAAAAAATGAATCAATGTAACACAAAAAGAAATGAACTATTCATTGTTAGGTATTCAGTCACTGGAGGCGATTGAAAACAAAAAAAATAGTTGAAAATAGAGAGAGAATGAAATTTATTTGCTCTAGGGAGGTAAAAAAGGGGGTCAAAATTTTTGACGGGATGTTTATGGGGGAACATTTTTGGGTGGGTAAGAAAAAATGGGGGGCTAATGTGGAAGGGGGGCTGACGTGGAGACTGAATTCTTGGCCGAAACGAACCTGGGTGTAACAATACCCTTGACCATTTGTATGGTAAGGTAAGTAAATTGAAATAGAACAACAAATAGATGTAAACTCGTGTTATTGTTGGTAGTGATAAAAGGAGGGCATGAAATTTGAACAAAGAAGATATGCCCATTGTCATTGAGAAAACATAATTCTTTATTTCTACCTTTGTTTTTGGGTTCATAACCAACTATTTTGGAAGACATGCAAGTTACTCTATATTTTACTTGTCATAAGTTATTTATGTCATTTTTTTATAGAAACGATAGATTGATGCTACTCACTTTTATAGCATAAACCGAAGTTACAAACGTTTGAAGTGGGGGAGATCAGAAAAAGGAAAAGCGAAAACATTGAACTTCCTGTCAAGTAGAAGAGCTATTTATTCGGTGTGGAACCCTCGAGCCACCTCACCTTGAAGTGGATTGACCCCTCCAGCAAGCTCAACCCGCTTGGCGCCCGCAATGTATCATCACTAGTCCCTGATGAAACCGCACGGGACCTCCCTACACATTCTCAATGTAGAAGCGTTGGCCTAAAAAAAGGGCAATATTTTGAGTCAACCAGTTCTCCCAAATCCTGGTTGGGACCAATGAACTTGCAATCTAGCCCACATGCACACCACATTAGTTTGTATGCAGATTGTACACCACTGATTCTAACCATTTTTTTTTCATATTGCTTGCTTTGAAGACATAATGGATTGTCTATAAAAATTGGCACTTGAAGAAGTCCTTGGAACTAGAAAATGCCTATTGAGAAGGGTCCTTCATCCACTTGAAAGACACATGCATCATCATCAATAAATCCACTAAATCCAAAGTTTTTCACTAGATCAATGTTTTCCACCAAAACCCCTCAGAAGTCATCCATTAGGGTCACCAAGACCCTGGCCAAAATCAATCCTAAGTCTTCCACCAAATCAATGTCTTCCACCGTAACATATCTGAAGTCTTCCACAAGACCCAAGCCAAAATCAGTCCCATGTCATCCACTACCAGGAACAAAAAGGAAGCGGCCAAGACATTAAAGGCCTGTGTATAAGGTAAACCCTTTGATCACACTTTGAAATTGCCCTGTGTACACCCTTAAACTTCTTTTATACATTGTTAAAAATGCTTGTGTACACTGTTACGCTGCTTGTGTACGTTGTTGGACTATTTGTTTACACTGTTAACTATTTTTTACACTATTATAATAGAGGCTGTAAAACCCTTCCTACTCAAATCTATGGTGTAGCATAGACGCTTCCCCTTTTAGTACACCAGTGTCATGGATGGAATGATAGTTAGAGATTGCCACAAAAAAGTTGTTGAGGAAGACCCCTTTCAACATCTTAGCGAGCATTTTTAAGATGCAATTCCAAGTTGAGTTGCTTGACGTCATCATGAGCAACTAGAATTCTGATGGAGATTACTTCGATGTCAATGGGAAGCCAATCCAAGATTGAAACAAGATTTTGGGGAGACCCCATCTTGGATTTATCATCTACAAAATCCAAGATTGAAACAAGATTCTTCAACAACATGTCCATTATTGACAAAGTTGATTTGAAAGAGAAGATATCCTCCTTGATGGAGTTAGAAGACCCCAAAGACATCAAATTTTTTGTTAAGCTATGGATAGCCTTTCTTTTTGCAACCTCTCTCTTTCTGATTGGGAACTACAACTGCTCATTGCCTCTCTTAGAGTGTGTGGATGATTTGAATGCCACTTAAAACTACGCATGGTTCGTAGATACTAAAAACCAATTGATAGATGACGTATGAAAACAAAAGCCTTGTATATGAGAGAGGAATGAGGGTCGATATTAAATGTTCTATGAGATGATTTTGGTTGCACGGCAGCCGTATGTGTAAGTTTCTTTTGATTTGATAATGCTATTGTTCAATTTATTATTACTTTGTCATAATCTCCAAATGAGAAACGGTAAATTTTATATTGTTGACTGTTGATCAGTGACAGACACTAAGGTGTGTATATGAAATGTTGTGAATTAGAACTTTAGACTGTAAAGTCACCTGTGTACACTATTATGTGGTTTGGGTACACTGTGAAATCAAATCTTCATGCTGTAGTCACCTGTGTACACTGCTGTCATTTGTGTACACTACTAATTCACCTCAGTACATTACAAAGTCACCTCAGTACCCTGAAAGGTCACCTGTGTACACTGTTAATAATGTCTAGTACATTGTTAAGTTTGACCTGTGTAATTTTCTATAGTATTGATATACATCTGTCAATTGGTTGTAGGTTGTGTCAGATCTCCAAGTTGATAATGGAGAGAGATAACTGCTACAAGGAGAAGTGGGCTGAAATCAAGGGGTGGAATATCCTCGACCCTTGAATTATTGAAAAGAGGATGAACAAGAAGAAGAAGAACCGAAACATATGAGGAGTGGCTGGTATGGTTCCCTCTCTCTCCCTGAAGAGGAAATTGGGATCACTTCGTCAGTCTCAGGGAAAGTGACCAAGGAAAAAATACAGAAGGATGAAGGGAGAGATGGAGGTTCTAAAAGTTGAAATGGAGTTGTTGAGGGTACAAAATGCTTGATTGTCTATAGAGCTGGAGCCTCCAGAGTAGAGGCACCCCCAAAGCTTAGCATAAGTATTTTCCTTTTATTAATAAATTTTTTTTTTTGTTGATTTTTTTTATTATTGTGATAGGGGTGATGGAGCTGAGGGTTTGTTGATTGGGCTAGTTGCAGAAATAGAAGTTGAAATAGTGCTGATCTTTTTTTTTTTTTTTTACTTTTTTCTTCAAGCTTGTTGATGCTTTTTTCCTCTGTGTCCATTGTAAGGGGAAAATTGGTAATCAACACTTGATGATGGAGTGGTTTTTGTTTTATTTTACCCAGGTGGTAGAACTCTTAGTCTCACCATTTCGTTGGGATGAGTCTATATGGTTTTGTAACTCTGCTTACTCATGCATTTGTTTGATTTAATCTATGGCTTATTGTTCATAATTGAACAACAACATTATCAAGTTATAGTCCCTATCATCTTCGGACCTTGTATTTGTTTTATTGCAAAGCTAATATATGGACTACCTTTAGCTAAAAAAAACATTATCAAGTTATAAGAAACTTACTCATAGGGTTGCCGTGCAACCTAAAATGTATCCCATAGAAGATTTGGAATACCAGCCATCATTTCTCTCTTTTATGCAAGCCCATTATTTTCATATGCCATCTATCAATTGATTTTGGATGGCTACGAACCATGTGCAGTTTCAAATCATCCAAACATCACAAGAAGGTCAATGGGCAGTTGTAGTGTCCAATAAAAAAAGAGCGGTTGTAAACATAAAGGCTATCCACAGCCTAACAAAAGTTTTGATGTCCTTGGGGTCTTCGACTCCACCAAGGAGGACATCTTCTCCTTCAAAGCAACTTTGTCGATGATGCACGAGTTGTTGAAGAATCTTATTTTAATATTTGATTCTACAACTACGAGTACAAGATGAGAGTCTCCTCAAAAGCCAACAGCCCTATAATGAGGGCAACATCTTCAGTTGTGAATGAGATCGAATTTCCATCGATCTCAAAGTAATCTCCATCAAAATTGTAGTGTTTATGATGACGTCGAACAACTTAGCTTGGAATTGCATCATAGGAATGTTCACTAAAATGTTGAATGAAATTTTCCTCAACAACCATCTGTGACAATATCTAATTGTCATCCCATTGATGACATTGGTGTAATAGATGGGGAAACAGTCTGTCACACCCCAGGAGCGGTCGTCCCCAAGGGGTGACACGAGTACGATACCGAGTATATCATAATCAGAATAAATCACATAGAATAAAGAATTGAATCAGAATAAACGACAGTGGAAGGTATATGAGTAAATAAATGAATATTACAAGACCATAGAACAAATAATAGTGGCCCTTAGAAGAATACACAATCACCGTCCCGTGTGAACATAAGTCATAATTACAAATACAGTCAAATATATATAACAACAATAACAAAACACCTAGTACAAAAAATAACAGGAAGCTAACAGGCTCACCAAATCGCCGAGAGGCCCACAACACCTTCAACAACACCCAACTCACCAATCCTGTGCAAAACCTGGAAGAAAACCCATAACAATAGAGGGATAAACTGATGAAGGCCTAGTGAATGGAACTAACAACAAGACAGCTCAAAGTACAGTTCCAACACATCCATAAAATCTACATAAATAACTATCAAGTATAAGCTGACCAGCCTTAGGTATCATCACTGTAGGAGGCCAACTCACACTAACCTCGCTATGTCCCCAGCATAAAGACAGATCCATCTACGTTCCATACCACAGGGGATCCATCCCATGCTAGCAACGCTATAACACTAACCTCACTATGTCCCCAGCATAAAGACCGATCCGTCTGCGGCCCATACCACAGGGGATCCATCCCATGCTAGCAACGCTATAAATACCTATATATATATCCTAGTGACTGCAATGCTACTACACACAAATGCCTCACAGTTCTTTCTGTCGCGCAGTGACTTCTCTTAGGTGACCCATTTTTACAAATGCATCGGCTTGGCCAAATACAGGGAGTATCACTCCACCCGTCAAGTCCATCAAAGCCCGACTGCATCACAAACCGCATCAATAGATCCCGTCCTAGACTCCATCACTTTGCGAACAGGGCCGATAAGCCCAGTATCTTGGCTAAGGCTTTCTGTCATCCAACCACTTTGACGCGTAGCCGATTTGAACTATCAGATACCGTGGGCGTCCAGATGAACCTTGAAAACGCTCCCCTCGTGAAGGACACCCAGAGTTTACCCTCACCTCAACCGACCCACACGAAGCATCTAAATGCAAAACTAAACCGTCAAACCAAGTATTTTGGCTAAGGCTCTCCGTCATCCAACCACTCTGATGTGTAGTCGATTTGAAGTATCGGATACCGTGGGCATCTAAGATGAACCTTAAACCTAAAAACACTCCCTCGTGAAGGACACCCAGAGTTTACCCTAACCTCAACTGCAGGTTCGCACTCATGACTTATAAGAACTATAATAATCAACCCACCTCGAACAGACTCAACACAGACCGGTCGAGGACCTACGAGTTAAACCCCAACAAGCAACTAGATCTGACCCATACGATCAGAGCCCCCTATCCTTAGCTATGTCTCTAAACAGATCTTTAGGCAAAGATCTATAAATCATGCTGATGCCAGAATATAAAAAGCAATAGATAATGTAATAGATCATGATCATGCATTCAGGATGATAATATTAAATCATCCATTTAACTACACATCCCATGTTTACTAATGTATCAGCATGAGAGGATGTAATATAAATATATATAACAAGTAATTATGCAATCTCAATTATAATCTACTTAACCATGTCATGTTATCATTTAAGGATGCATACATGATTAATATCATACCATAAACATGACTATGTATGGAACTATATTATCAGAATGCCAAGTTAGATCCACTCACAGATACAATCATTTCATTCTGCGAAGAATCACACGCCTCGGACAGTCCAACGGTAGCACGGTCGCTACTAGACTCGTGGGAGTATAGCCATTCCCACCACAAGCTAAAACAAAAGACCACCACCTTCCTCACATTGAGGAGACCCCTCTGGCAAACAAACATCGCCAATTCAGCCAAGGAAATAAAGCATTCATGCATAAAAAAAATAATACAAACATATCCTAAGATCCTAGCAAAAAAAAAAAAAAAATACAAAACATACCCTATACCTCCAACAATCAAATCAATTATTCTACACCATCAAGCCACTCATCCATAGGCCATCATGTAATTGAATCACCTATAAATCAGCAAGAAAACATCACACCTTCACCACAAACAAATTTGGGTAGCCACTATAAATCTGGGCAGCAACTACAGAAATCTGGACAGCAATACACTTTTATCTCTACAGCAACAAATACTCATCCAACAATTCTGAAATAAATCATACATACTCATTGATATGCTGGGATCATAATCCATGCAGACATCATAATCTGATTCAATATCTATTTGCCCGAAATAAAATAAATTCAGAAACTGATCAATTCTACTCGAATCTGGACAGTCCTTACAAAACAAATCATAACTTATGCCACCGGTAATATAATGACACCGAATTTCATACATAAGATCTACACACATAGCTTATCATATCATATGAAGGAACAATACTCAAAATATACCTCTAAATATCAAATTCATATGGATCTTCACAAGACAGAAAATCTGCCTTACTATGACACAAAACTCCCAAAAACAAGGAAAGGGGAAAAATACATACAACAACACTTATGCATCCCTTGCTGACCACCCAAAACACTAGATAGCTACACCCATACTTCTTTGAAGCATACACACAAAATCCTACATGGCACAAAGGGAAGGTGAAGATACCTTGGGAAGAAGAGAAGAGGGTGGACCTAAGGGCTCCCACCATCACCATCACCATCACATGCTACCAAGCCTACACACACTCTTTCTCACAACAAACAACACACATACATTCAGCCATGATTTTCCAGCACCAATGGACACACAAACAACACCAAATAAAGATGAAATACTAAGAAATAATTTGGATTTCACTCACCCCTATTGAGCCAACACCAAACCTTCACTTCTCTTGGCTTCTCGTCACTCAAACCCTCTTGAAGCAGCCATGGTAGGCACCCAATTCACAGTAGCAGCAGCAAAGAAAAGAAAGAGTCAAAACAGCCAACAAGGCAACAACGAAAAAAAGAAAAGAAAAACAGGGGATTCACCAAAATCTCTTCAATCTCTTCATCTCCTCCCCTTCTCCTCTTCACTTACTCTGCTGGACCTCCAACAATACCAGCAAAAATCCCCTTCAAGCCCTAAAAACACCACCGATTAGTGGGGTGAAATGACCAAGCCGTCCCTATCTAAAAATTCTGGACATGCTTCACTAAAACATTCATTACTTCTACAATATAGCTCCGAATTGCATTTTCAAACTCCAAGACAATTATCTACAACTTTCATATTTATGCCAAGATCCAATAACACCTCTAGCTATTCCAAAATATAAGTTAAACACCAAACAGGGCTGTTGCTAGACTTTTTCTATCCCGAGGTTATAATTCGGAAAACACTCATAACTTTTGCTACAGGAATCCAGATGATCTAATTCCACTTTTGTATGAAAGCTAACTCAAAATTGAATGCCCCATAAAAAAATTAGATTTAAACTACATCATCTTGGGTATTAACAAATTAAATCTAAATAATGCCAAACCTGCAACTTAGGATATAACCTAAACATACACGACCCTAATACACCCCAATGAATAATAATATGAAATAACACATACAATTGTGCTATCCAACCATCCAAACATATAAAAGAATAACATAAGCCTAAATAGAGGTGTGGGGTCTTACACAGTCCTAAGATGCTGCACCACCATGGATTTGAGAAGAAGGGATTCACAGTCCTTATCATAATAGTTTAAAAAAATAGTTAACAATGTACACAGGCAGGTAACAATGTACACTTGCATTTTTAACAATGTATAAAAATAGTTTAAGGATTACACAGGGTAGTTTCACAGCGTGCTTAAAGGGTTTACCTTGTACATCGGCCTTTGATGTCCTGGTCACTTTATTTTTTTTCTTGGTGCTGGATGACTTGGGGTTGGTTTTGGCTTGGTCTAGGTGGAATACTTCAGATATGTTTCGATGGAAAACTTGGGATTGGTTATGGCCAGGATCTTGGTGGAAGACATTGATATTGTAACGATCCGAACCCTCTTATGCTGTTTATGCTAGTATTTACATGTTTGGATTATAGGATAAGATAAATTTATGCTATTGGGCTTGGTCTTTATTATCCCGAGAGTCCTGCATTTAGTTTAATTTTTGAAAAGCACATTGGAGACATGTCATGCCCTATGGTGGCCGTCCCCGAGACGTGGCAAATATATATAATATCAGCTATCAATACCTTAGGTCAACAATAACTCCAACATACAACATATGAAGTGGCAAAGCAAAGACAAGTAATAGCTAACTGAAAAGAGGAAGCATATAATATCAAGGGATTTTTAGTTTTAAGTACCTGTAAACATACCTATTTAGAGATTGGTCCCTCACTTCTTCATATTTCTTTTTTAGTCCCCATATTCAACCGCCTATTTGGTTTTTAGTCCCTCCGCCAAACGTTCGTCCATACACCGTTAATTTGTGAAATGTGATTTTAAGTCCCTATAAAATATGTTATTTAGTGATCAGCCCCTGTAAACTATGTTATTTAATGACTAATCCCTGTAAAATATGAAGAAGGGAGGGACTATACGGTGTATGGATGGACTTCCTCTGTTGGACCCAAGAAATGCCAGCAAAACCCTCCCCATATGCCCTAAATAGCTGAAAGTCGAAGGGGGTTCTAATGGGGCTGAATGGCTATGCTCTCCCTGACCAGAAATCCTGAACAGACTTCACTAGAACAACCATAACTCCTACAATATTGCTCCGAATTGTACAATTCAAAATTCATTGGAAAGTCTAGAAGTTTATCTACAACTTTTATGTTTATGCTCAGATCAAATAACCCTCCATCTATTTCAAAATATGAGCTAAACATCAAACATGGCTTCTGTCAGGATTTTCTCATCCCCAGGGTATAATTGAAAAAATACCCATAACTTTTGCTACATGAATCCAGCTGATCTACTTCTACTTTTGTATGAAAGCTAACTCAAAAAAAAAAAATCCCATGACAAAATCAGATTTAAATCACTTCATCTTGGATATTAAGAATGTTTTCGAATACCAATCGGAACTGCATAATTTCTAAAACGATATCGGATTTTGATGAAATTTTTATGGGCAGCACTAAACGATACTAGGACCCATAATATGCAGTTAGATTTTCAATCAGAGCAACTCCCACAGGTAGCTAAAACTAAAATTTTAGCGATGCCGATTGAAAAATAAGGCTCCAAATGGCACAAACCTAACATTCTCCCCCCTTAGGAAATTTAATCCTTGAAATTTAAGGAAACCCAAAGGAAAGACTGAATGTAGAAGTATCACGCATAGAATCCTTTACTCCCAAGTGGTCTAGGCACCAGACTGGTGCTACTGACACACTTTAACCAAAGAAACGGTATTGGTGTGGAGCCTCTTTTATGTCGGTCCATGATCACAATCGACTGCTCCACGAATGATAAATCCAGCTCAAGGATGAGCGACTCAAACGAGATGACATGAGCAGGATCGTGGACATAATGCCTCAACTACGAGACAAAAAAGACGTCATGGGTATGAGTCAGCTACAGGGGCAAGGCTACACGATAGGCCACCTCCCCAATCAACTCAAGGACAAGAACAGTTCGAAGAAGAGTCGACTCAACTTGCCCCGAATGTCAAAACAGAAGATGCCCTTAACCAGGGACACCTTCACGAATACATGGTCGCCAAACTCGAAAGTGAGCACCTGGCGACGATGACCCGCGTAGCCCTCTGACGGTTCCAGGAGGTGCGAATGCACCTACGAACCATCTTGGCCATCGTAAGGTCAGTTAATAATTTCTCGCCCCTCTATCTAGTGCCCTCCAACTCATCCCAACACAAGGGAGATATAAAACTGCGCCCGTAGAGTGCCTCATACGATTCCATCTGGAAGCTCGAATTGGCAGTTGTCATTGTAGGCAAACCCCACCAAATGAGGTGATTCCCCTACCAACTGCCCCAAGGTCGAGCACGTAGGCACTTAGCATGTCCTCCAAGGTCTGAATCGTCCCCTTTGCTTGACCATCAGTCGGCGGCGAAACGCTATACGTTAAATGGAGGCTTGCGCCTAAGCCTACCGAGGCTGCGCCACAACCTCAAAGTAACCCTCGCATCTCAATCCGAAATATTGCCAACTGGAGTGCCATGAAGACGAACAATCGCGGAGGTGAGTACCTGCGCCAAAGCGTGCAAAGACTTAGTCAGTCGGGTAGGGAGGAAATGTGCTGACTTAGTCAGTCAGTCTCCGATCACTCATACTGTTTAACGACCCGGATGTGACTTTAGAGGCCCGCAATAAAATCCATGATAACCCACTCCCACATCCACTGAGGAATCTCGATGAGTAGACGCTTCCCAACGCGATGATGATTCTCAAACTTGGATTGAGGGCATGCCAACCAAGGGGCAGCGAAGTTATCCATATTGCCTTTACATCGCGCCACTAGCAACCTCGACGAAGACTACCTCAAAATATTCTACGGAGGCCCAATAAAACTTTTGAGATCCCTGAAAGCATCTGGCGCATTCGTGAACCTAGACGGCAGTACTTAAAACTCGTAGTACCTGAAACGGTCACGAAAGACCATCTATGGGATGTCCAACCCCAGGATCTCCAACTTGTGGTACCTTGTGCGAAGATCGATCTAAGAGAAGATACTCGCTCCCAGAGCTATCAAAACAGATCATCAATTCACGGCAAGGGGGTGTAGATACCCCAATTTTGAACGTCCAGAGAGACAGAAATACTTCAAGTAACACCCGAAAATATCCCACAGCTGGACATCAAGTAGAGAACCAAAGTTCAGGAAACCGGAAACCCTAACCCTAGCCTTAACCGGAAACCCTAACCCTAAACCCAAGCCCTAACCCTAACCGGAAACCCTAACCTAAACCCAAACCCTAAACCCTAGCCCTAGCCCTAACCTAAACCCCAAAACCCTAAACCTAGCCCTAAGCTGAAAACCAGAAACCCAGAAACCCTAAGTCCCTGGCTAGGGGCGGCTAGACCTAACTAGCCGCCCCATACCAGGCGGCTAGTTAGCACTAGCCGCCCCCCCTGGTCGACTTTGGACCAGTCCCCTGGATGGGACATAAAGCAGTATTAAATGCTGATCATTGTGGTGGGTGATGACCTTTAGCCGCCCTAACTTGGCCGGATCAACCCAAGTAACCGACCCAAGCCACCGCCTGTCAGAGATGGGACGTTTGGCAGGTTATGATAGGGGCGGCTACCAGGAAGTAGCCGCCCCATCCTGGGCGGCTAGTTAGCACTAGCCGCCCTTCACCTGGTCCTGACAGAAGGACCAGAGAATTAATGAAGGGTCTAATCGAAGCCAACCCACTCCATTGCCCCCTGGATATTCCCCTGCCTCTCTTTTACTATAAATAGAGGGTGTCCCAAGCCCAAATACAACATCCACAACATCAAGAAACCAATCAACAACCCACAAACACAACCCACAATTCACATTCCCCACTAGAAATCCCAAGAGAGAGAGAGAGAAAGAGAGAGAGAGAGAGAGAGAGAGAGCCACTTTTGTGAGAGAAATACCCATTCCCCCACATAAAATACCCTCTCATTCCACCCTCCAGAAACCCGGGCTAAACCTAGCTTAGCCTCTGTCCAAAAACCAAACCCATTTCCTACCGAAGTTCTGCCCAAACCAGACCAGGTCCTGGACAGCTAAACCCTAGTAGCCGCTCCTCACCAGACGGCTTGACCCCACTAGCCACCCCCTACACACACCCCATTTGCACCCCTATGTGCCAAGACTCCTTTAGTCAAGCCCCGGAAGCAGAATAGGATTATCTGTTTTTCACCTTTGTGTACGGTATATCCGTGTCTCAGAGCGGAGACCCCACAAACTCCCCACGTAGGTGATCAAATCCAACCCAAGCCTTTTCCTCCTTTTAGAAAAAGCAGGTGGCGATCACACAAAGCCTGGAATCCTCTTGAGCCGATGTCGGGCGCCTCAACCAGGAACGACACCTCACCCTTCCGAGAAGACGATCCACCGAGCCCGCCAGGGCACGCATCCGATCCGAATCCCCGAAGAACCCCCACACACGCACGCACACACCGTGCACCGTCGGGATCCTTTTCGACAGCACCGACACGCCACATCGGATCCTTCCCGACGATACCGACAAATCTGGCGATCACGGTGGGACCTCCCTCGTGAAAAACAACAAAGGTAATCCTCTTCTGCCCCCTTTTACAAGCTTGATGAGAAGACTGAACCTCTGGAGCATCAAGAGCGGCAGGAGTCTCTCGAACCGAGGACGCAACTCTCGCGTATGTCCCACGACTCCGAGATGCCGAAGGACGAGAAGCACGGCTGAAGGTGGCCCCAGTGGCCAAGGAA
Organism: Acorus calamus; assembly: GCA_030737845.1. Classification (NCBI taxonomy): domain Eukaryota; kingdom Viridiplantae; phylum Streptophyta; class Magnoliopsida; order Acorales; family Acoraceae; genus Acorus; species Acorus calamus. The sequence continues at coordinate 10,486,943 of CM060875.1, read as the reverse complement.
GCTGAGAGAGAATGGTCAGGCTCAAGCGGAAGAAGGTCAAGGTCCGCTTCGGTCATGGAGCCCCCTCCAACCAATTTCCCCCTCATAGTCGCCTCCCAGAGATGAACCTGCTGCATATCTCTGTCCCTCCTCTCCAATCTCTGTCGCCCTTGCCCGATCCTCGGCAGCCCTCAACCTCTCCTCCAAATCCCGTGCCCTCGCCTCTGATGACCTGAGCGCCTCTCGGTCCCTATCCCCGGCCGCCTGGAGAGAACGAACCAAGTCCCCCATCAAACCTCCACGGACGCCCCCTGAAGCCTCCAACTCCGACACCCTCATCTGGAGGGAGTCCCTCTCACGGCCTAGGGTGATGAACCCCTCCTCTCTCAAAGCCATCATGGACCTCAGCCGGTCCATCTCTTCCTCAGCTCGAGAAGCCCTACCCCTTGCCTGGCCCAGCTCCATCCGTGTGGCCGTCAACTCGTTCCGGGCCGCATATAGCTCCCTCGTCAGCTGGAGCTCTCACTCGGAAACCATGGAAGAAGGAGGGGCGGAAGAAGAAGAAGCGCCATCAGCCCTCGCGAACGACAGAGCATCCACCTGAGCCTCGAGGACCCGGACCTGGTCCTGCAAGCATCTCCGTTGTACCCGCAATGCCTCTATCTGCTTGGCCCGCGCTTGGAGGTGCTCATTGGCGGTCTTGAGCCTCTTCTCCATCTCATTCAACTCAACCTGCACAGAAGGAAGCACTATTTAAAAAATATTCAAGCAAGAGAGAATGAGGAAAGGAAAAAGAGTTTCCAACTTACGTAAGCGTCTGAGATCTCCTCCTCCATCGTCCCGAGGATACCTGCATACTCCTAACGATACCAAACTAGGTATTCGTCACTCGAAGTCACCTCAGGACGACGCTCCACCAAGACGCCTCGGCCCATCCATCCCGCCACATACGTAGTGTAATTCCTCGGAGATTCGTGTCCCGAGGAATCCCAGCCACCAGAATCGAGGGGCGCCGCGGCAGAGGATCGGGCACCCACTGATGATACCCAAGCTGGCGGACGACCCGGCTTATCACATGGAACACGACCTCATTGAAGTAGATCAACCAGATGTAGTCCCCATTCCCCGATCAACTCTCGGAAAAGCCCCCTGTAGTCCGCAAGGGTGGCCACAATCACTGCCTCCCCCAAGACTGGAAGGCCGGTGATCCGATGGACGTCCTCGAGCGTCGGCATAACAACGCCGGTAGGGAGAATAAACGTGCAACTCTCAGGGTCCCATCTCTCCGCCAATGCCTCCACATATGGGCGATGGACGTGGAACGGCTCGATCAAAAAGAAGGAGCGGAAGCCCGCCCCATCCACTAAGCTCCTCTCCTCCTGCCCCAAGGCATCATACCACCTCTTCGTTCCGTGCCATAAAGCCCGGATACGATTCGGCCGCTACAAATAAACGAAGAAAAGATGGGTTAGTTAAAAAAGAGCAACAGAGAGGTAAGAATCCAAAAAAATCATTTAGAGATCATGTTTAGAAAAGTAAAATTCTCATATCAAACACAAAAGCATTCACGTAAAGGTTCACCTCCCATTATTCACTACACTCCTCATATGACCATGCATATATCAAACATTCCACCATGGTCACCATTCACACTCTTTTCTTGCATTGCAGCCTATCATGCTTATCTACTTTCCCTAAACACACCTAAGCATATAGGACTTGGGCCCGTGAAATGCATGCATACACTCCCTCATGCTCTACCACGATCAAACACGTGCGAAATCACATACACGTAGAAAAGTATCGCATGCAAGCATATTAGCTATATCATTTCTCTCTCCTTTATATGCATATAACAAACATGGATATATATATAGAAATTGCCCCCCTCCCTATAAAAACAAACCCATATCAGCATGCTTACACATCCCACCGTGATTAACTTATACACAAGAATGCCTATTTAAAACACACATATACGAGTATAATACACATATACAACCTGTTCATACCAACCAAAACACATGCATATACACCAAAATAAAAAGGCTAAAACTAGAAGGTTAGGAGCATACCACGGTCGGTGTGGACCCAGGAGCGTCCACCTCGGCCTCGTCGGGATCGTCCATCCCATCGTCGTCCTCCTCCTCATCCTCCTTGAACACGGCCTCCTCGGCCTCAGCCCCAACACCAACACCGGCCTCTGCAGCCCCGGTGCCCATACCCTCGGCCTCCCCGGCCTCATCCCTAGCCTCTCCTGTCCCCTCCACCCTCCCCACACCGGAGATAAACTCCGCAAAAGCCCCCATAGCCCTACTTTCCTCCTCCTCAGCCCTGGCCTCTGTGGCCTCCCTATCCAACATCCCAACGAGGGCATCCAACGACGCCCTCACATCCTCACTAACCCCCTCAGCCCCTGCCCCCTCAATTGCACCCTCAACCGATCCCCCGACCCCCGAAACCACCTCCTCGACCACCGCTGGTCGATCCCCACGCCTCCTCTTGCGTGTATACCCTATCATGCTACTCCCAACCTCCGGGGCAGTCCCCAAAGGCAAATCTCCAACCTCACCAGCGCCGGTATCCACCGGCGGCACCTCCGCCACACCCATAGCTTCCCCCACGACCTCGACCTCCGGCCTATCGCTCTCCGACGATGAAGAGCTCGGGCTACGCTCTCCACGAGCCACCCGTGGTCGTTTCCCCCTCGAAGTAATCGCCTTCGACCTCGTCATCTCCTCGGTTTGAAAAAGAAAAAGGAAAACCCAAAACTAGGGTTTTTTAAATCAAGAGAGGAGGACGGATCTAGGTCGAAATGGAGGAAGAAAAGGCAAAAGGAATCAAGGTTTTCGGTTTAAAATGAAGAAGAAGAAGAGAGGAGGGAAGAGTAACCGTTTTGAAACGTATGGAGAGAGGGAGGGAGTCCCTTTTCGGTTATAAGGTACCCAGTCAGGAGGCGGCTACTCACGAGTAGCCGCCCCATCTCGGGTGGCTAGTTACAACTAGCCGCCCCTCCCAGTTTTTCTACTTTCACTTAAAACCCCTTTCCAATCTCTTTTCAGCCCTAAATTTCAAGGTTTTCCATACCAAACAGCCATGTATTGGCTTATTTCCAAACACTACTTGATCAAAACACGACTTTCCCGAAGTTTTGCCACACTTTTAGTATCGTTCAAATTCGAATTTCTTCAGTTCTGGTTCTTTTCCAGAGTTCTTATCCTTCCGATGATCCAATTCACGAAATCAACATTTACTTGCTTTCTGTCGGCGATATCCCCTCCTTGCTGAGTTTTCCCAAGCACGGGAATGGTAGGCACGAGGAAACTGACGCTGGGCTGCTCCGCGCACGATAGCTAAGAACCCTGACCGCGGGTTGGATCACTCACCATTTACTTTTCCCCACCTTCCACCTGGATCATCCTTTCGGCTAAAAATTCTAAGTCAAGACCTAGCCTCTGACAGTCTAAATCAACTCCCCGAATAGTATTGTTCGTATTGGCACAACTTCTTGAAGGTCGGGCCGGCCAAAATATGGGTCTCTTTCCTTATCATCGGTTGAAGTCTTTCCTGCTTCGCACAAAGACTCCATCCGATGAGGGACAATTGTAGATACCCCAATTTTGACCGTCCAGAGAGACAGAAATACTTCAAGTAACACCCGAAAATATCCCACAGTTGGACATCAAGTAGAGAACCGAAGTTCAGGGAACCGGAAACCCTAACCCTAGCCCTAACCGGAAACCCTAACCCTAAACCCAAACCCTAACCCTAAACCCAAGCCCTAACCCTAACCGGAAACCCTAACCTAAACCCAAACCCTAAACCCTAGCCCTAGCCCTAACCTAAACCCCAAAATCCTTAACCTAGCCCTAAGCTGAAAACCAAAAACCCAGAAACCCAGAAACCCTAAGTCCCTGGCTAGGGGCGGCTAGACCTAACTAGCCGCCCCCCCTGGCCGACTTTGGACCAGTCCCCTGGATGGGACATAAAGCAGTATTAAATGCTGATCATTGTGGCGGGTGATGACCTTTAGCTGCCCTAACTTGGCCGGATCAACCCAAGTAACCGACCCTGACACACTGGATAAGTTGCAGAACTGCACTTAATTCGTAAGACACGCAATTGGAGGTCGTCAAACCTCGATAATGCATGTGCGACGTCATCTACCCGATCCAGCGGTTGAGTCCCATCACAAATGCTTGCATCGTGTCTCCTCATTTGCGACCAAAGTGGGGGCAAAACGCAACAGTATCAAAAATTGTGCTCCACATGCCGCCACCGATAGGTCACCCAACTACAACCATTGGAACTCTAGCATCCTGCACTCAATGGGCAGATTCATCATGGGGAGTCCACGCTCTCGACATCATCCGATAGCCCTCTCCCGGGTAGCCTCTACCTGCTAGCCTCCCCTAACCACTACCTCTACTGTATGGGCGCACCAATAGGCATCATGAGTAGTACCTGGGAGTACCTCATAGGATAGCTACAACGCCGGGCAGCTTCAATGCATGATGATATATCGAAGCAACTCCAGATGTGGCTATGGAACCCAATCCATAAGCAATTGCCCACCAAGCTGCAAAAGGACGCACCCAATCCCGATCGTACGCATCACCACTCGCTACAGCACCTTCCAAGTGAGAGGGAAAGACAATCATCAAACAGATGTTCCAAATATTCCTCGACGAGAGAAAAGAACCCCTTTGGAGGGCACTATGTGGTCCCGATATAGGATATCCCGACAACCAAACAAGGAACACGGAGCACCCTAGCCCGGGTCTCAATGATGACCCCGCAAGGCCCCTTAATCCAAAGCAGGAAAATAGAAGAAGGCATCGCCTATTAATGATCATTACGCCACATCCTCAAAACTGAAAAGCCGGCGCCATACGTAAACTCCATGGTTATCAGCAATACCGATGCACGGGAACATAGCTCCATTATTGTGACGCGATCCACACCATAGCAGTCACAACAAATCCAACTATACGACAAAATTGGGCTAAAAACTCTTGTCCAAGACTTAGTCCCACAACAAGGGACCCAATTACTGACCCTATTCAGTCGACAACTAACGGGGTCTAAGGGTGGCCACATCCACGTCCATGGATGTGAGGAGGCATGTCAGTAACCTAAGATAAACTTCCAAAACCTGAGTACTCGGATGACAATCCTACGACTCATCTATACGACTTGATTTAGGCTCTGACAGGATCAGGCTCTGATACCAACTTTTGTCATACCCCAGGGCGGTCGTCCTCGAGGCGTGGAAAATATATATAATATCAGCTATCAATACCTGAGGTCAACAATAACTCCAGCATACAACATATTAGGTGGCAAGGCAAAGATAAGTGATAGCTAACTGAAAAGCCGAAGCATATAATATCAATAAGTCTGTAAACCAAAAACATTATTGCAGACTCGAATACACAATCACTGTCCTATGAGAGCCAAGTCTAATCCAAATAAAATAAATTATGTGCAACACGCACGATAACAAATACATGACTCTAGGACTGCTGACAGCCTAACACTCACCAACAGTCAGACGGAATGCTCCACGCACGCAAGACCTTGCCACAGGGAAGCTCCCGCTCCACGCCCAACATTGCCCTTATAAAAGAAACAGTACGCGAGGGGTGAGCTACAAGCTCAGTGAATGATTAGAAACCAAACACCATTACAACAATTCAATACTAAGGCAATTTCCTTTCAAGGAAAAACATGGGTAGAAACCCAAAGAATAGCAAGGTCATGTGGCGACGCGACCATACCTCGCCCTCGCCCTCACTCCTGGAGGGAGGCTCTTGGGACACTCGGGAGGAGCAACTGCTAACCATAACACATGGTGTTACTGGATAACAAGATACAACGAGTCCATCCGCTATGAGGTAGAGATATACTTTGATACCTCAAGCGTTAGGAGTAGCATACCTAGAGTATACTAGATGGGTATAAGAATCACATGATGATGTGATTTCAACTCATCCTCACCCTCGCCCCTAAGGGTGACAGGGACTGTTGGAAGATAATATTTTGCTCTACACCCTTCGTCATCTGGTAGCCCTCTCCTGAGTAGCCTCTACCTGGTAAACTCCCATGATCAGTACATCTGCCGAACGCATCGGTAGTACTTACTGGTGGGAGCTCTCTATCAAGATAGCTTCAATGCTGAGTAGCTTCAAAAATTAAAGATGAGGTAGACAAACTCCATCAGGCTAAATTTATCTGGGTAGCCTTGTACCCAAAATGGGTAGCTAATATTGTTCTGGTATCCAAAAAGGATGGCAAAATTCGGGTGTGCATCGACTTCAGGGACCTCAATTGAGTGTGCCCAAAAGATGATTTCCCACTCCAGCATATTGATCTCCTTGTCGATAGCACGGCAGGTTGTGAGATGCTCTCTTTTATGGATGACTTTTTCGGATACAACCAGATTCGGTTGGCAGAAAAAGACCAAGAAAAGCTTCCTTCACCACAACTTGTGGGACTTACTTCTATGTAGTAATGCCTTTCAGGCTTAAAAACGTGGGTGCAACATATCAAAGAGCTATGACTTCGTTATTCCATGATATGATGCACAAGCTAGTAGAAGTTTACGTAGATGACATCCTAGTTAAGTCTAGGACTCGAATAGGGCACGCAGACATACTTAAGCAAGTGTTGCAAAGATGCAGAGAATTCTCGCTTAAAATGAATTTGATGAAGTGTCACTTCGGCGTTTCTTCCAGGAAGCTCTTGGGATTCATGGCAAGCAAAAGGGGGATTGAAGTCGATCCAACCAAGGCAAAGGCCATTGCCCAAATTCCCCCACTCAAAAACTTGAAGGAATTGAGAGGACTCATCGGTCGGCTGCAGTTCATCAGGAGATTTATCACATAGCATGTCGAAAGATGTCGCCCCTTTTACAAGCTATTAAAGGGAGGAGTTAAGTTTAACTGGGATGATGAATGCCAAAAGGCCTTCAATAGTTTAAAGAAATACCTTTTTATTCCCCCAGTCCTCTCAACCCCGGTACCCGGACGACCCCTGCTTCTCTATGTAGCTGCAACCAAGGAGGCCATCGGTGCCGTACTCGCACAACATGACGACGTAGGAAGGAAAGAAAAGGATATTTACTATATGAGTAAAACACTGATTGAATATGAAAGAGCCTACCCTCCCATGGAAAAGATTTGCTTAGCTTTAGTATGGGCTTCCCAAAAATTACGCCATTATTTTCTTGCCCACAAAGTCAAGTACTTTGTCAAAATGGACCCGGTAAGGTTCCTGTTCGAGAAAGCTGTATTAACTGGTCGCTTAGCCCGGTGTCAAGTCCAGTTAAATGAGTTTGACATCACGTACGCCACTCAGAAGTCTGTCAAAGGTCAAGCCATCGCTGACTATCTCGCTCAGCTCCCTCTCCCTGATTACGAACTAGTGAAAACCGACTTCCCGGACGAAGAAATATTCGCACTATCGAAGAGGAAGATAGGAAGACTTGGACGCTATACTTCGACAAAGCAGTTAATCAACAAGGGAGGGGAATAGGAATAGCATTAATCTCCTCCGAAGGCGTCATTATCCCACAAGCATTTCAGCTTACATTCAACGCCACCAACAATATTGCTGAGTACGAAGCCCTGGTAGCGGGTTGAAGGCGGCTCTAGCTCTAGGGGTTAAAAATCTAGACATTATTGGGGACTCCCTCTTAGTAATTCACCAAACCCTGAAGAAATGCCAAACTAGAGACCAAAACTAAAACCATATAGAGAACTAGCCATAGTCCTGTTAAAACAGTTCCATAAGGTCACTCACATCTTTATACCCCGGACAGGCAACATCCTTGCGAATTCATTAGCCTCATAAGCTTCATCACTTAGCTTCATTACTTTAGCAGGCAAAATGCCTTTACGCACAGTATATGTCAAACAACGACTATACTAGTACACATTCGAGCAAGCGGATTGTACTTTCCACCCAAATAAAGAAGTGGTAAAAAGAAGAAAGCCAGAGGGACCTAGAAAGTAGGACATATGCTAGACTGGGACAATTCTAAATATTACCCCGAAAGATGATATTACTCTTACCCCATTCCCTCTCCCCCTTTTATTTTTGCAATGACGTTTGAAATTGAACCATGTATACTTGGAAAGGTGAAATTTGGACCAAAGGTAGACCTTTTCTATGTTTACAACATCACACACTCACATGAGTTCAATTAAAAACTCTTATCTAACTTGATTTTCGGTTTTCATTCATGAATTTTTCAGCATGTTTAGAATAATATGATCAAGCGTTTGAGAACTATGAACCTGAGAAACCGACACCTAGAGCTTGTACCTTTCAAATACAATCCTGGTTCGGACATGGGTGACCGCAAGGGTATCTTTCAGGGCTTGATGGTGTCTTTTACTTAGGAAAATTAAAAATATTGCCCTCTCACACGAAAGAATCATTGAAAAATTAAAATGCCCCCTTATGTTACTCACACTTATGCATAAGCTTGTATTTCCCTTTCCTAAGACACTTAGGCCCCGTTTGGATTGAGGAATTGAGTTATTCTGGATAGATAACTATACCAGTATAGATAATAATTCTACATGAATAAGAGATTTTCTGTTTGGTTGTGTTTTTTTTTATTCTCATTGGAAAACGTAAGAATAAATGTTGAGTTATTGGGTTAATAAAGAATAAAATATAAATAAGATGTAAAAAGTTGATTTGACATGTGCGCCCCATTGATGTATAAGAGGTGTTGATGGGTGATATGATGTGATGATGTGTAAAAAGTTGATTTGACATGTGGGCCCATGGGAATAGATAAAATGAGTATAGCTTATCCTAGGGGTTACTTAGAATTGTTATACTCTCTTATACTTGTTTAAACTGGCTTAGTAATACCAAGTTATACTCTGCAAATAAACAGCCATTTTCCCTATCCATTCTTATACTACCCTTATACCACATTTATTCCATCTTAACCCGCTTCCCAAACGGGGGCTTAGGCATTCAATTTCCTTGAAATATTAAAATTGACTCCTCGTACCAAACCAAAATTGCCCCTATCACACTCATTTTGTGCCCTTCTACACACACTTGAGAAGAAATTGTCCCTCTCATACAAACTTGATATTCTTTTTCATTCTCACACTCGGAATCACTTAGACTCCCTCCTTTTACGCTAAACGTGGTTTCTCGCACTTTCCTTACTCGCATTATCTTTTATTTACCTTAGATGGGTTGTAGCCCTTAACAATTTGAGCAAGAGGGGTTCGGAAGTCAGTGCAGGGGTACAATCCAGACAGATTTAACACTTGATCTATGGAAGGAATATTTTTACAGGTTTTGAAGGATAAACAAACACTTTGGAGAACTTTCATTAGCAGCAAACAAAAGGCAGGACCAGGGGATCCATCTAGGCGCTTGCGTCGCCTCGCGTAGTTCCGAGAGGCCTTCCGTGTTTTAAAAGAAGAAGAGGTATAATTTCTTTAACTTTCGGATTTTGATAGGATATTCTTTGTCTAAGGCCTCTTCTTATGCCTGCTGTAACTTGTCTTGTAGATGACTTGGAGGCCCTACACGGAGGAGGATGTCCCAGAGGACCTGTCGCGGGACATCTGGCTGATCTACTTTAATGAGGTCATTTTTCATGCGATCAGCCGGGTCGTCCACCAGCTCGGGTACCACCAGTGGATGCCCGATCCCCTGTCGAGGCATCCCTCGATCCCCGTGACTGGAATTCCTTGGGACACGAACCTCCTGAGGAATTATGCGACGTATGTGGCGGGAAGGATGAGCAGAGGTGCCTTGGTGGAGAGCCATCCCGAGGTGACCATCAGCGAGGAATACATGGCCTGGTACCGCCAGGAGTACGTCAGCATCCTCGGGACCATGGAGGAGGAGATCCCGGATGCCTACATAAGATAGAACCCTTCCCCTTTTTTCTTTTCCTCTACTCATTGAATGTTTTCTGAGTGATGTCTCTTTTGTAGGTCGAGTTGAATGAGCTGGAGAAGAAGCTTCAGACAGCCAATGAGCACCTCCGAGTGCAAGGTGGGAAGGTAGAGCATTTGAGGGCTCATAGGCGTCAGTTGCAGGACCAGGTTCGGGTCCTCGAGGCTTAGGTGGCACCCTGTTGAGAGCGAGGGCCATCTGCGCCTCTTCTTCTTCTGCTCCCCCTCCCTCCACGATTTCTGAGCGAGAGCTCGAGTTGACGAGGGAGTTGGATGTGGCCCGGAGTGAGTTGACAGCCACGAGGATGGAGCTTGGCCAGGCGAGAGGCAGGGCCTCACGGGCTGAGGAGGAGATGGGCCGGCTGAGGTCCGTCTGGCATCGAGAGAAGAGGAGTTCATCACCCTGGGTCACGAGAGAGACTCCCTCCAGACGAGGGTGTTGGAGTTGGAGGCATCGACGGGTGTTCCCGGGGGTGTGATGGGAGATTTGCTTCACTCCCTTCAGGCTGCTGGGGTTAGGGACCGGGATTCACTCCGATCGAGCGAGGATAGGCTTAGAGCCACGGAGGCGAGGTCTCGAGAGCTCGAGGAGAGGCTGAGGGCGGTCGAGGACCGTTCGAGAGGAGTGGAGGTGTGCCTCCGCCAGAGGTTGGAGAGGAGAGATCGTGATATGCAGCAAGTCCACCTTTGGGAGGCCACCATGCGAGGGAAGTTAGTTGGTGGAAGGGTCATGACTGAGGCGGATCTTGACCTTCTTCCTCTTGAGCCCGAGCACACTATCTCGGCTTCCTTAGCTACCGGGGCCACCTTCAGTCGCACTTCTCATCCTTCGGCGTCTCGGAATCATGGAATATATGCGAGGGCCGCGTCTTCTATTCGAGAGACTCCTGCTGCTCTGGAGGCTCCGGAGATTCAGTCTTCTCCTCAGCTACCACCTCCTTCAGGCCAGGATGTTCCTCCTTTGTCTCAGCCTCCCGGGGATGATGATACCCCAAGGTATAGCTCATTATCGTCTTGGTTTTGATAGAAGAATTGTGTATGTGCAATGCATTCATGCTTTTCTTCTTTTCTTTTGGTCTTAGGTGATCTTTTCATGATGCGTAGCTCAAGACTTGTGGTTTTGAAGCTTTGGACAGACTCCTCCTCACTTATCTCTTGTTTATTTGCTTTTAGAACTTTCTATTAGTTTAACTAAATTTGAATTTCCTTTTTATGAACAATTTATCCCTTCTCTTTAGTTTTTTAGAGATAATTTATGTAGATGGACACATATATTTTACTTTTGAAAAGATTTTCTTTGGTTTGTTTTGGTGAATGCGTATGTGTGCATGTTTGGTGAATGATTGGGTATGTGAGTGGATGACTTAATGTTTGAATGCTTAGGTTGGTATGTGATTTTAGCTTCTATCGCTGTTTGATTCGTATCTATGTAAATTTCAGTTTTGTGTATGTGTATGGAATATGTATGTACAGGTTTGAAAAGAAATACTTCTAGTAGGCTTTGAAGATTTGAAGAGTTGATTGAAGATTGGACTGACAGGGCAGATTGGGCAGCAGGTAAGGGGCAGCTAGTTGCTTTTAGCCGCCCAGTGAGGGGCGGCTAGTTGCATGTAGCCGCCCCTTGCCTGGATTTTTACCTGGGAAAAAGAAGGGAGCAGGGGGGCGGCTAGTGGAGTCTAGCCGTCTGATGGGAGGCGGCAAGTTGGGTTTAGCCGCCCCCAGCCTTGGGCAATTCTTCTGATTTTTTCTCTTGTCTGCTGCTGCTGAAAGTCATGAGTGTTTGTTTGACCTTCAAAACCTATAAAAACATTCTTTCCATGGACCAAGTGTTAAATCCGTCCAGATTGTGCCCCTGCACTGACTTTCGAGCCCTTCTTGCTTGAATCGTCAAGGGTTACAATCCATCTTAAGGTAAATGAAAAGATAATCGTCGTAAAGTGCGGAAAACCATGCTTTAGTACGCAAGGGAGGGATTCCAAGTGCGAGAGTGAAAAAGAATCTTAAGTATGTGTGAGAGTGGGGCTGTCGGCGGGTCGTCGGGAAGGCCTCCTGGTGGTGTGCGGGTGAGCGCGTGCGTGTGTGGGGGTTCTTCGGGGATTTGGATCGGAGGCGTGCCCTGGCGGGCTCGGTCGGATCTGTCTTCTCGGAAGGGTGAGGGGTGTCGTTCCTGGTTGAGGCGCCCGATAGCGTCTCAAGAGGATTCAGGGGTTTGTGTGATCGCCACCTGCTTTTTCTAAAAGCAGGAAAAGGTTGGGTCGGATTTGATCGCATACGTGGTGAGTTTGTGGGGTCTCCGCTTTGAGACACGGATATACCATACACAGAGGTGAAAAACAGATAATCCTATTCTGCTTCTGGGGCTTGACTAAAGGAGTCTTGGGACAAAGGGGTGTGGATAGGGGGAGGCTAGTTGTGTTTAGCCGTCGGCCAGGGGGCGGCTAGCTAGGGTTAGCCGTCCAGGGTCTGAGTTGGTTTGGGCAGAACTTCGGTAGGAAAAGGGTTTGGTTTTGGACAGAGGCTAAGCTAGGTTTAGCCCGGGTTTCTGGAGGGTGGGATGAGAGGGTATTTTATGTAGGGAAATGGGTATTTCTCTTACAAAAGGGGCTCTCTCTCTCTCTCTCTCTTGGGATTTCTAGTGGGGAAAGGGAATGTGAATTGTGGGATGTTGGTGTGGAATGGTTTCTTTTATGGATTGGTGATGTTGTTCCTTCTTATTTTGGGCTTGGGACCCCTCTATTTATAGTAAAAGAGAGGCAGGGAAATATCCCGAGGGTAGTGGAGTGGGTTGGCTTCGATTGGACCTCTCATTAATTCTCTGGTTCTTCTGTCAGAGACCAGGTGAAGGGCAGCTAGTGCTAACTAGCCGCCCAGGATGGGGCGGCTAATTCCTGGTAGCTGCCCCAATCATGACCTGCCAAACGTCCCATCTCTGACAAGCGGTGGCTTGGGTCGGTTACTTGGTTTGATCTGGCCAAGAGAGGGCGGCTAAAGGTCATGACCCGCTACAATGATCAGCATTTAATGCTGCTTTATGTCCCATCCAGGGGACTGGTCCAAAGTCTGCCAGAGGGCGGTCAGTGAGGCGGCTAGTGTAAACTAGCCGCCTGGTATGGGGCGGCTAGTTAGGGCTAGCCGCCCCTTTCCAGGGACTTGGGGTTCTAGGGTTTTGGGTTTTTAGAGTTAGGGTTTCCGATTTAGGTTTTAGGTTTAGGTTTAGGTTAGGGTTAGGGTTTAGGGCTAGGTCAAGGCTAGGGTTAGGGTTTTCAGTTCAGGTCAAGGCTAGGTTTAGGGTTTCCGGTTTAGGTTTAGGTCAAGGCTAGGGTTAGGGTTTCCGGTTTAGGTTTAGGTCAAGGCTAGGGTTAGGGTTTCCGGTTTAGGTTTAGGTCAAGGCTAGGGTTAGGGTTTCCGGTTTAGGTTTAGGTCAAGGCTAGGGTTAGGGTTTCCGGTTTAGGTTTAGGTCTAGGCTAGGGTTAGGGTTTCCGGTCTACCGAACCTTTGGTTCTCTATTGGATGTCCAATTGTGGGATATTTCCGTGTGTTACTTGAAGTATTTCTGTCTCTCTGGACGGTCAAAATTGGGGTATCTACAGGGGCGATTTCTTCTCAAGCATGTGTGGAAGGGTATGAAACAAGTATAATAGGGGTAATTTTAGCTTTGGTATGGGGAGCCAACCATAATATTTTAAGGAAATTGAATGCCTAAATGTTTCGAAAAAGGAAAATGCAAGCTTATGCGTAAGTGTAAGTGACATAAGGGAGCATTTTAATTTTTCAATCATTCTTTTCATGTGAGAGGGCGATGTTTTCAATCTTCCTATGCAGGAAGTACCATTAAGTCCCTATAGAGGGACTCTTGTGGTCACTCATGTCCAAACCAGAATTGTATTTGAAAGGTGTAAGCTTTAGGTGTCGATTTCTCAAGTTTATGGTTCTCAAGTGCTTGATTACATTATTCTAAGCATGCTGAAAAATCCATGAATGTACCAGGAATCAAGTCAAATAAGCTTCCTTTAGACAGGCAAGTCTTTAAATAAACTCATGTAAGTGTGTGCAGTTGTAATCATAGAAAAGGTCTACTTTTGGTCAAAATTTCACATTTCCTAGCAGACGTAGTTCAATTTCAAAACTCTGTTGCAAAAATAAAAGGTGAGGGGGGAAATGGGGTAAGAGTAATATCCTCCTTTTGAGCAATATTTAAAATTATCCCAGTCTAGCATATGTCCTACTTTCTAGGTCCCTCTGGCTTTCTTCTTTTTATCACTTCTTTATTTTGGGTGGAAAGTACAATCCGCTTGTTCAGATCTGTACTAGTATAGTTGTTGTTTAGTGTATACTGTGCATAAAGGCGTGAAAGCCTGCTAAAGTAGAGAGTTTAACCCATTCACTTGGGTGTTATTTTTCTTTTGTTGGCCTCTCATTGCCTGATTTGATTTTTGTTTTATTTAAGGGGGGGATCTTCTATTTTTCACCCCGATTCTTTTCATGTTTCCCCTCTAGAAGTGTTTGTATAGTGCCAGAGCCAGTTTTGGGACATATGCTAGGTCTAGGCAACTCCTCATTATGACCTTGGGTTAATACAAGTAGTGGCGGAAATAAGGGAGGGATGTTTTGGGGTTTTTAAAATTATCCCAGTCTACAGGGTATGCAATTTCTCTTCTATCAAATGAACTGATTCTTAAGTCATACGTGTGTGAAGGAAGTGGCATGATTGGCGGATATGAGTTTAAATAACTACAAGTTTATTTTTGGGAGTCTTATATTTCTATCATCAAGTACTAAACGCTGAAAATTGCAGGAAGGAAGAATAATGTTTCTCAAGTATAGAAATTTTTACGCATGGAATTTCTTTAGATAAAGTGCATTCCACGAACTTGAAACCTCGACTCCCTCGACATCTACCAAGCGGTACGCATTCCTAGAGTTGGCATGGGTGATCGATCACATAGGGTGCCTCCCATGTGAGTTGCAGCTTTCCTCTTGGGTGGGGCTGCCTTGATGGCATTGTCTGCTTGAGTACTAACTCCCCGATTTTGAACCTTCTTTCTATTATCTTCTTTTCAAATGCCCTTGCCACCCTTCTCTGGTAGGCCTGGACATGGTCTGCCACTCTTAATTTTTTTCACTCTTTTTCTCTCTTTTTTTTTGTTGTGTTGTGTTATATATTTTTTTGAAAGCGTGTAAATAGATGTATGCATATGTCTCTAAAAGGGCATGATTTGGTAATCAAATCTTTTGTTTTGAGGAGAACATGCAAATAAAGCTGGTAAAACATATTTTTGTTCATGGAAATAAGGTTTGTGAAAACCTTTTTTTTTTTTTTGGAAAACATGGGTGTAAAGCTTGTAAAACGTTTTGTTTTTTAAGGCAAGCATGGAAATAGAGCTTGTAAGACATTTTGTTTGAAGGAAAGCATGGATATAAAGCTTGGAAAAGAAATCTCTTTTTTATTTTGAAGGAAAATTGGAAATAAGGCTTGGAAAATATTTTGTTTGTAGGAAAGCATGGAAATAAAACTAGAAAAACATGTCACTCCCCAGGGCGGCCATCCCCGAGATGTGACAAATATGTAAAGTATCAGTTATCATACAGGAGGTCAACAATGACTCCAAATAAATAATACACAAGGCTAATAAGAAATGATAACTGATAACACAACTGAAATGCGGAAGCATAAAAATCTCAATAAGTCTGTAAATCAAAACAGATCATCAATTCACGGCAAGGAGTACTTGATCATCAACCCCCACGGGAAGATCAAAACAACTCCTCGAACGATTAAGTCCAAATTCTGCTCCTTGAGCATCTCAATGCTCCTTGGCTTAGCGCTCATGATGACCCAGACACGCTGGGTAAGCCGCCCAACCGCACTTAATCCGTAATACGTGCAACAGGAGGTCATCGATTCCTGACAACGCCTATGCGACATCTTCTACCTGATATGACAGTTGAGTCCCATCATGAACGCTTAGCGTCGCGTCTCCTCGTTTACGTCCCATGTGGGGGCAAAACGCGACAGTACCGCAAACTGTGCTTCTCATGCCGCCACCAACATGTCGCCCAACTATAACCATTGGACTCTAGCATCATGCACTCAATGGACAGATTCATCATGGGGAGTCCAAGCTCTTGACTGCTAGTAGCACTCCGCCGGTGTGGCCTCTACCTGGTAACCTCCCACATCCACTATCTCTGCTATATGGACACACCAACAAGCGTCGTGGATAGTACCTGGGAGCACCTCACAGGACTCTGGCCTCTACCTGGCCGCTACGACGCACGATGATATATCGAAGCGACTACAGATGTGGCTATGGAACCCTTGTCCATAAGCTATCGCCCACCAAGCTGCAAAGGGATGCATTCAATCCCGATCGTACGCATCACCACTCGCTACAGCACCTTCCAAGTGAGAGGGAAAGGTAATCATTCAATGGATGTTTCAAAGATATTCCCTGACTGGGGAAAAGAACCCCCTTAGGAGGGCACCTTGAGGTCCCGATATAGGATATCCCGACAACCAAACAAGGAACACGGAGCACCCTAGCTTGGGTATCAACGATGACCCCGCCAGGCCCCTTAATCCTGAGCAGAAAAACGGAAGAAGACATCACTCATTAATGATAAAATGCCACATCCTCAAAATTGGAAGCCGGTGCCGTTCGCGAACTCCATGGTTACCAGCAATACCGATGTTCAGGAATGAAGCTCCATAATCGAGACGCGATCCAAACCATCAATCACAACAAGTCCATCAATACGACACAATTGGGCTGGAATCTCCTGCCCAAGCCTTAGTCCCACAACAGGGGACCCAACACTGACCCTGATCAGTTGACCCAGTCGACAATTTTAGGGGGTCTAGGGGTGGCCACGTCCACGTCCACGGATGCGAGGAGGCATGTCAGCAACCTAAGAAGACTTCTAAAACCAGAGTACTCGGATAACAATCCTACGACTCATTATACGACTCGACTTAGGTTCTGACAGGACCAGGCTCTGATACTAACTTTTGTCACGCCCCAGGGCGGCCGTCCCCGAGACGTGACAAATATGTAAAGTATTAGCTATCATACAAGAGGTCAACAATGACTCCAAATAAATGATACACAAGGCTAACATGAAATTATAACTGATAACACAACTGAAATGCGGAAGCATAAAAATCTCAATAAGTCTGTAAATCAAAAACATTATTACAGACTCGAATACACAATCACTGTCCTGTGAGAGCCAAGTCTAATCCAATAAAATACAACATGTGCAACATGCACGATTTACAATACATCAATGACTCTAAGACTACTGACAGCCTCGCACTCATCAATCCGCCGGACAGAACACTTCCACGCACGTAAGACCACGCCACTGGGAAGCTTCAGCTCCACGCCCAAACAACGCCCCTGTAAAAGAAACAGTACGCGAGGGGTGAGCCACAAGCTCAATGAGTGATTGGAAACCAAACACTATTACAACAATTTAATGTTAAGGCAATTTCCTTTCAAGGAAAAACATGGGTAGAAACCCAACGGATAACAAGGTCATGCGGCGACGCGACCAACCTCACTATCACCCTCACTCCCAAAGGGAGGCTCTTGGGACTCTTGGGGAGAAAACAAGGGTTAACCATAATACCTGGTGTTACTGGATAATAAGATACTATGAATCTAATGGCTACAAGGTAGAGATACACTACCATACCTTAAGCGTTAGGCACAACATACCCAGAGTATACACGATGGGTACTAGAGCCACGACACCACATGAATCACTACTCACACTCAACCTCACCCTAGCCCCCTGCAGGGGATGACCCTAGGTGTCGGTGTCGGATTTTGTCGGTGTCAGAAAGAATCCATGGTGGGGGGTGCGTGTGTGGGGGTTCTTCGGGATTCGGATCGGATGCGTGCCCTGGTGGGCTCGGTCGGATCATCTTCTCGGAAGGGTGGTGTCGTTCCTGGTCGAGGAGCCCGACATCGGCTCAAGAGGATTCTAGGGTTTGTGTGATCGCCACCTGCTTTTTCTAAAAGCAGGAAAAGGTTGGGTTGGATTTGATCGCCTAAGTGGGGAGTTTGTGGGGTCTCCGCTCTGAGACACGGATATACCGTACACAGAGGTGAAAAACAGGTAATCCTATTATGCTTTCAGGGCTTGGCTAAAGGAGTCTTGGGACAAATGGGTGCAAATGGGGTGTGGATATGGGGCGGCTAGTCGGATCCAGCCGTCGGGTATGGGGTGGCTACTAGGGTTTAGCCGTCCGGGGCCTGGGTTGGTTTGGGCAGAACTTCGGTAGGAAATGGGTTTGGTCTTGGATAGAGGCTAAGCTAGGTTTAGCCTGGGTTTCTGGAGGGTGGAATGAGAGGGTGCTTTTGTGTAGGGAATGGATTTCTCTCACAAAAAAGGGGCTCTCTTTCTCTCTCTCTTTGGATTTCTAGTGGGGGAAGGGAATGGATATCAAGTGGATTGGGACTTGGTGGATGTGAATTGTGTGTTTGTTGATTGTGGATTCTTGTTTAAAGGCTTGGGACCTCCTCTATTTATAGTAAAAAAGGGGCAGGGGAATACCCAGGGGGTAAAAGGGTGGCTTGGTTAATAGTGTGTTTGATTAGACCCCTCATTAATTCTCTGGTTCTTTTGCCGGGACCAGGTGAAGGGTGGCTAGTTCTAATTAGCCGCCCAGGATGGGGCGGCTACTTCCTGGTAGCCGCCCCTATCATGACTTGCCAAACGTCCCATCTCTGACAAGCGGTGGCTCAGGTCGGTTACTTGGGTTGATCAGGCCAAGATAGGGTGGCTAAAGGTCATAACCCGCCGCAATGATCATCATTTAATGCTGCTTTATGTCCCATCCAGGGAAGCGGTTTCAAGGTCGGCCAGGGGGGCGGCTAGTGCTAACTAGCCGCCTGGTATGGGGCGGCTAGTTAGGGCTAGCCGCCCCTTGCCAGGGACTTGGGGTTTTTTTGGGTTTTAGAGTTTCTCTAGGTGGGGGTTCCTGGCTTGGGCCAGGGTCAGGTTTAGGGTAGGGTTTAGGTCAGGGTAGGGTTTTAGTGTTAGGGTTTACGTTTTCGGTCAGGCTAGGGTTTAGGGTTTCCTGAACTTTTGGTTCTCTATTAGATGTCCAAATGTGGGATATTTCTGGGTGTTACTTAAAGTATTTCTGTCTTTATGGACGGTCAAAATTGGGGTATCTACACTAGGGACTTTTGAGATAACTCTTTTGGCTCTACACCCTTGGTCCACCAGTAGCCCTTTCCCCGGGTAGCCTCTACCTGGGGCCTCCCACGATCAGTATATCTAGCGGCATGCATCGATAGTACCTACGGATGCGGGCCCACCCAGGACAGTGTTTCCAACGCTAGGAAGTTCCAACATGGATCCAACGAGGGGGGGTGACTCTATGTTCTAAATATCATACGGTAGCCCTTTCCCCGGGTAGCCTCTACCTGGCATACTCCCACGATCAGTACATCCTCGAATGCATCGGTAATACCTACGGATGGGAGCCCTATGTCAGGACAGCGTTTCCAATGTTGGGTAGTTCCTACATAGACGATATTGGGAGAAACTCTCTTTGTTCGCAATGCGAACCCAACGGAAAATAACTACACTCAATAATCACATATCGAAGATAACCAATACTCTTGTACTCCCACACGGGTGCATCGCTCGGACGCGAGGGGCTACCTCTGCTCTCGTGTAGAAATAAGCCCAAGACATTACGCACGCCAAGACATTACGCACGCCTAGTAGGCCCAACTTAATGTCATAACTATCGGTTTAACCAAAATTGATACAAAGATGAAATCTCCTGAATTCTAAATGGATGCATCACTCAGATGTAAAGGGGGCGATTACATCGCTAGCGCTTAACTAATGAGGTACAACCTGATAGCGGGTCGTACCCACTGTAGATACCCCAATTTTGACCGTCCAGAGAGACAGAAAATACTTCAAGTAACACACGGAAATGACCCACATTTGGATATCTAATAGGGAACCAAAGATTCAGAGAACCAGAAACCCTAAACCCTTGCCTTGACCTAGACCTAAAGCCTAACCCTAGCCCCAGACCTAAACCCAAACCCTAAACCTAACCCTAGCCCTGACCTAAACCTAAACCCTAACCCTAGCCTTGACCTAGACAGTAACCCTAAGCCCTAGCCTTGACCTAGACCTAAACCCTAACCCTAGCCCCAAACCTAAACCCAAACCCTAAACCTAACCCTAACCCTGACCTAAACCTAAACCCTAACCCTAGCCTTGACCTAGACAGAAACCTAAGCCCTAGCCTTTACCTAGACCTAAACCCTAACCCTAGCCCTAGACCTAAACCCGAACCCTAAACCTAACCCTAACCCTAGCCGCCCCTTACTGGGCGGCTAGTTTACAGTAGCCGCCCCCTAACCGCCCCCTGGCCGACTTTGGACCAGTCCCCTGGATGGGACATAAAGCAATATTAAATGCTGATCATTGCGGCGGGTCATGAC
Source organism: Acorus calamus (assembly GCA_030737845.1). Taxonomy (NCBI): domain Eukaryota; kingdom Viridiplantae; phylum Streptophyta; class Magnoliopsida; order Acorales; family Acoraceae; genus Acorus; species Acorus calamus. Next base: position 10,466,539 of record CM060875.1, on the reverse strand, counting down.
CTTTAGCCGCCCTCTCTTGGCCGGATCAAACCAAGTAGCCGACCCAAGCCACCGCTTGTCAGAGATGGGACGTTTGGCAGGTCATGATAGGGGCGTCTACCAGGAAGTAGCCGCCCCATCCCGGGCGGCTAGTTAGCACTAGCCGCCCTTCACCTGGTCTCTGACAGAAGAACCAGAGAATTAATGAGAGGTCCAATCGAAGCCACCCACTCCATTACCCTCGGGATATTTCCCTGCCCCTCTTTTACTATAAATAGAGGGGTCCCAAGCCCAAATACAAGATGAGCAATTCATCTTCAATCTCCAAGAAACCCACAAATCACCAATCCACCACTAGAAATCCCAAGAGAGAGAGAGAGAGAGAGAGCCCCTTTTGTGAGGGAAACACCCATTCCCTACATAAAATACCCTCTCATTCCACCCTCGAGAAACCCGGGCTAAACCTAGCTTAGCCTCTGTCCAGAACCAAACCCGTTTCCTACCGAAGTTCTGCCCAAACCAACCCAGATCCTGGACGGCTAACCCTAGCTAGCCGCCCCCTGGCCGACGGCTAAAAACAACTAGCCGCCCCTCTATCCACACCCCATATCCACACCCCTTTGTCTCAAGACTCCTTTAGTCAAGCCCTAGAAGCAGAATAGGATACCTGTTTTTCATCTCTGTGTACGGTATATCCGTGTCTCAGAGCGGAGACCCCACAAACTCCCCACGTAGGCGACCAAAACCAAACCCAACCTTTTCCTGCTTTTAGAAAAAGCAGGTGGCGATCACACAAACCCCTGAATCCTCTTGAGACGCTCTCGGGCGCCTCAACCAGGACCGACACACCCCTCACCCTTCCGAGAAGACGATCCGACCGAGCCCGCCAGGGCACGCATCCGATCCGAATCCCCGAAGAACCCCCACACACGCACACGCGCGCTCACCGCGCACCCCGCCGGGATCCGCTCTGACACACATTCTGACACATTCAGAGGCCTCCCCGACGGTACCGACACCCACACCTATCACGGATAGGCCCGATAGTTTTAACCTGCGCATATATTTTACAGGAGAGTTTTATCACAGTTATGTGTACCACATGCACGATAACATATAAATTAACTATAGGGGTCCTCTCTTACATGAATACACATAATAAACAACACAACATGAAACATACATATAAGGCATGGCCTAACTACACATGCATACATGGCATTAATCATGCAAACACACAAAATGTAACCTAACATTTGTTGGATATCACCAACTTAAATGGGAAGGGTCAAGCGCGGTTTCGCGCACTAACTGGTGCATGCCGACAATCCTAAGTGGACGTCAGTCAAGTAAGAACCTCATCTACTTACTCAGTTTATGCAAAGAGGGAGGGCGAGAGAGAGGGAAAACTTCATCCTCTCTGGAAGCTGATCATAGCTTTGCCCTAACAGATGGGTGCAACAACTATAACACGTCCTCCAGTCTTTTGACCAGGGATTAATATTAGTTATGCATTCGGTTATTAACCCTGGATTAAACATGTTGGATATAATTAATATAGTGGGGGTAGTATTACAATACTACCTAAGGCATGCCATATTCTAATACATCCATACACAATTCAGAAATACATGCCAAAACACGAGGGCGCATGAAAACACAATCATTCAAACACGAATACAATACATATGCAAATACGATCATTCAAAGATTAATACGATACGTAGGCACGTACATGGTAGAATAGGGGATTCTACCCAGTATACGAGCCTTACAGTCATAGCATACAATATCTAACATATTTAGGGTGCAAATATGCTCCATTAATGCGCGATGCACAACTACGTGCATCGAGAGCATCCCGAAGGGTTGGATCGAACCACTCACCAATACCCGGATCATCACGCATCCAATCCAACGAGATCTGTAAGATAAGGGCATCAAAATGGTTAGTATATCCACATAATAATACTTATAATTTACTAGAAATGTTAAGGACAAAGACATGCACGTATACAAGCTCGCACGCCTGCAAGCACGCACACACGCACGCATGCCCAACCCCCCCGGACCCAACCCGAGGCATGCTGACCCACAACACTCCCCAAAACACACCAGCAGCCCTGGGCAGCCCCGCGAGTGGCCCTGCATGCGCACGCGTGCCCTGCCCACTAGCGCCCTACCGCACCCTCCCACATGCGCTGTCCCGCGCGCCCGCGCGCACTCGCTTGCACGACCCGCGTGCACCCGCTGACCCCCCGCGCGTACGCGCACGCGCACGCCTGTGCCCGCCTGCACCAACCCGTGTGCCCAGCTGCCTAACACCCCTCCCCAGCCCCCCTCACACACCTTAACACAATCATCTAGCATGCATGACTTTCCAACAACCCCCAACACATGAAAAATCAAAGAAAAATAAGGGTGGGAGAGCTCACCAAGGGAGGGGGAATGAAAGGGGGAGATTCGGGGGCCTTCGATGCACCCACGACCACCTCAACCACCACCACCACTATCACCACCTCCACAGCCTCTCCATAGCCCTCTTTGGCTCAAAAACATGGGGGGAAGATATGAAAGGGAGTTTGAGAGAAGAGAATCAACAACAACAACTACTATAAGCACACAAACCTTGTGCTTCTCTTGTGCCTCTTGTACTACATTGTGGCATTTCCACAAACACAAGGGGAGGGAGAGGGAAACAAAAGAGAGGGAGAGAGTGGGAGGTCCATGAGAGAGAGATGGAGCACAAAATGCTCCAATTGGGGGGGGGGGGTGAACACAAGGAAAAAAGAGGGAGGTAAAGCTAAGCTATTCTCACCCTCACACATCCAAAATAACCAATGGGTTACTTAGCACTTAAGCAAAAGGGGGTAAGGTTACCATGGGTGATCTCATTCACCAAAATATCTAAACACTATGCCACCCACCAAACCAGTAACGCCCAAACCCGGATACGATTCGGAACTGCATATTTTTCAAAACATTACCAGAATTCGATGAAATTTTTTATGGGCAGTACTAAATGGTACCAGGATCCATAATATGCAGTTAGTATCCAATCGGAGTACTCGAGCTCACGCAGATGGCTAAAAACTAAAATTTTAGCGGCTCCGATCAAAAACTAAATATTAGAAAATGGCCAAAAATGACCCAAATGTGACCATTAGGCTAAAAAGTGACACATATATAACAAAACAAATCTCTTTGTTTGTTTTTGATTTTGAAGGAAAGTTGGAAATAAGGCTTGAAAAACATTTTGTTTGTAGGAAAGCATGGAAATAAAGCTTGGAAAACAAATCTCTATTTTTTTTGGTTTTTTTTTTAAAGGAAAGGTGGAAGTAAAGCTGAAAACAAATATGTTCAGGGTTGAGGAATGAAAGCTGATTAGCACATATATTTCTTTTGTATTTCGGTTTTAGGAAAGCATGTAAACAAATATGTACATGGTTTTAAGCTGACTAGAAAGCTGATAAATATTTTGATTTTGGTGATTTTTTTTGAAAGCCTAAAACAGATATGTACATGATTTAAGCTGATTAGAAAGCTGATAAATATTTTAATTTTGGTGATTTTTTTTGGAAGCCTGAAACAAATATGTACAGGATGATAAAAACGAAGATTGGTAGTCAAATATTTTGATTTTTTTTATTTTAGGAAAGCTATAAACAAATATGTACAGGTTTGGACTAATGGGGGGCTTACCTGGGGGATCAGTTCTTGGTTCCTGGACTTGTGCTGTTTCTTTGAGTCGGCTCCTTTTCGACGGCCGGCTGATGTCTGGTGGGGGTCCCCTATTCCTGAATTCTCTTTCCCTGGGTCTCTACAGGGGTTTCCCTTGCTGAAGCAGTTCTTCATCAGTGGAGCTTGATTTCTAGCATGCGAGCACCTCTAGCCGGATGCGCATGGCACAGACACTCCAGTTTTGAACTAGCGACCCGCTGAGGCACGCTTCTTCCCAAATAGATATCACTCCGTGGTATGGAAAGCGAAGGCATTGGTGTCGGGTGGATGAAATGGCCTCGATACTGTCGAGCCATGTTCTTCTGATGATCAGAGGGTGGGGTGATCGGATGTCCATCACCATGCAGTTGACGATGGTGGAGACCGGGCCGATTTTTAGTGGGAGCGTGACCAGTCCACAAGTGTTCTTGCGTGTGCTGTCGAAGGCGTAGATGAATTCGTCTGAGGGTTCCAGCCTGGGGACCCTGCCTTCTAGCTTTTGGTAGGCAGAATATGTGAGGACATTAGTTTCCGCTCCCGTATCGATGAGAATATGCTTGAATTCTCTTCCTCCGAGCGTGGCAATGATTGCGAGGGGTGCGGAGCATGCACTGGCTTTTGCAACTTGATGAGGGAGGAAGGCAATCAGGTTGGGCTCCATGTGATTGTTCACTGAGTTCATGGTCCCGGCTGTCTCCCCCGAGGGGTAGATGCTGTTATAGGGGGATCCTGGTGGGCTATCACCTCTGTCTTCAGCTTCTTGGCGTAGGGTTAGTGTGAACTTATTGTGCAGTGCCCAGTTGTTTTCGTTCTCGTACTGGAGGCGTGCCTCTCCCCAAATTGTTAGCACATGGCCCATGAAAGGCAGCCGAAGGCATTGGTGTCAGGGGAGCAGATGGCCTAGATACTGTCCAACCATTGTCGCCCTAGCATTAGGGGGTACCTTGTGTCGATGTCAGCCACGAAGCATACCACCTCGCAAATCATGGGGCCGATAGTTAGCTTGAATATTCCGGAGCCGCAGAGAGTCTTCCCGGTATGATTGAAAGCCTGAATAGTAGAATGTCAGAAAGAAGGACGGCTCATTGCGTCTATGCATCGATTACCGTCAGCTGAATCAGAAGACGATCAAGAACCGATATCCTCTTCCAAGAATAGATGACTTGTTCGATCAACTTCAGGGAGCTACGGTCTTCTCCAAGATCGACTTAAAGTCAGGCTATTACCAATTGAAGATCAAGAAGGACATTCCGAAGATGGCATTTCGTACTCGATATGGGCATTATGAATTTCTGGTCATGCCTTTTGGATTGACAAACGCCCCTGTAGCATTCATGGACATGATGAATAGGGTCTTTAAGCCTTTCCTTGACGAGTTCGTTGTTGTCTTCATTGATGACATTCTGATATACTCAAAGAACAAGGAAGAGTATCTTCGCTTAGTGCTTCGGAAGTTGAAGGAACATAAACTCTATGTGAAGTTCAGCAAGTGCGAATTATGGTTGGAGAGCGTGGCTTTTCTGCGTCATGTTATCTCTGAAGCCGGAATATCAGTCGACCCCTCGAAGATCACGGCGGTGATGGAATGGAAGCAACCGATGAATGCTACGGAGATTCAAAGTTTTCTGGGCTTAGCGGGTAACTATCAAAGATTCGCTCTGGATTTCTCAAAAATTGCGGTTCCGTTGACCCGTCTAACTTAGAAAAATGCCAAGTATGTCTGGTCAAAGCAGTGTGAGAATAGTTTCCAAGAGCTGAAGCTGAGACTTACGTCTGCTCCTATTTTGACCATTCCATCTGGTCCTGGTGGGTACGTGGTGCATTGTGACGCTTCTCATCGAGGCTTGGGTTCTGTGTTAATGCAGCACGGGAAGGTAGTCACTTATGCATCTCATCAGCTAAAGGTGCATGAAGTGAATTATCCCACTCATGACTTGGAATTGGCAGCAGTAATCTTTGCTCTAAAGATTTGGAGGCATTATCTCTACGGCGAGGAGTTTGAATTCTTCACTGACCATAAAAGTCTGACGTATCTGCAATATCAGCCAGAATTGAATAATCGTCAGAGGTGATGGGTTGAATTTTTGAAGGGCTACGATTGCAAAATCCAGTATCACCCTGGCAAAGCTAATGTGGTCGTGGATGCCCTAAGTCGTCAACCTTCGGGAATTTTATCGCACATGATGGTTGGTCAATGGAAGCTTTTAAATGAAGCTGCTGATCTTTTCAATGTGATACGTACATCAGAGAAAGGTTTCATTGCGCGGCTTATTGTTAAGCCAGATCTCGTCGACGATATTAAAAAGGCACAGTTGGAGGATGAAGAGTTGAAGAAGGTCTCATCTAAGAAAGACCAAGGACTGAAGTCGGACTTTGCCATCTGAGCTAATGGAGTCCTTTGTTATCAAGGTCGTGTTTGCGTTCTTGCGGACATCGAGTTAAAACAGAGGATCCTTGACGAGGTACATAGATCTCGATACACTGTACACCCTGGTGGTACCAAGATGTATCAAAATCTCAAATTGAACTTCTAGTGGATTGGGATGAAGAAGGACATTGCAGAATTTGTGTCGAAATGCTTGGTGTGTTAGAAAGTTAAAGCGGAACACCGAAGTCCTCTTGGAAAGTTACAACTATTAGAAATTCTGGAATGGAAGTGGGAGCATGTCACCATGGACTTTGTAACTGGTCTACAAAAATCAAAGAAAGACATGATGTCGTTTGGGTTGTAGTGGATCGATTGATGAAGTCCGCACATTTTCTAGCAAGGCGCGTGAATGATTCACGGGAAACGCTGGCGAAGTTGTATGTTCGTGAAATTGTTCGTCTCCATGGAGCTCCAGTCAGTATTGTTTCGGATCGCAATTCGCGTTGCTTATCACGATTTTGGAATGCTCTTCAAATAGCGCTAGGGACGAGGTTGAACTTTAGCACAACATTTCACCCTCAGTCAGATGGACAGTCTTAGAGAACGATCCAGATATTGGAAGACATGTTAAGGGCTTGCGTGATTGATTTCGGCGGAAGCTAGGAGGATCACCTAGCTTTGTCAGAATTTGAGTACAATAATAGCTTCCAAGCAAGCATTCAGATGTCACCATTAGAAGCGTTGTATGGAAGAAATTGCCACACACCTTTGTGCTGGGATGAAGTTGGTGAGAGAAGTCTTGTTGGGCCAGAACTCGTACAAGATATGATTGACAAGGTGAAATTGTTTTGCGATCGACTTTGAACTGCGCAGAGCAGACATAAAAGCTATGCCGACAACCGTAGACGGGAGTTGGAGTTCGCCGTGGGAGATCAAGTGTTCTTGAAAATATCTCCATCCAAGGCCGTAGTTCGATTTGGACAACGGGGAAAGCTGAATCCATGTTTCATCGGACCATTCGAAATTTTGGAGAGGGTTGGGCCAGTGGTGCATCGCTTGGCATTGCAGCCGCAATTGAATCGGGTGCACAATGTATTTCACGTGTCGATGCTGAGGAAGTACATGCATGATCCCTCGCATGTCATCAAACCAGACTTGGTTCAAGTACACGAAGACCTATCTATTGTCGAGCGGCCGGTGAAGATCTTGGATAACAAGGAGCAAGTCTTGCACAACAAGACCATTCCGTTGATCAAAGTGTAGTGGCAGTATCATTCGGGAGCGCCCGAAAGGACTTGGGAACGCGAAGACGAATTGCGAGAGAAGTATCTGGCATTGTTTGCATCTTCCTCTAGTATGTCTTGAATTGAGGAAAAATTCCTTTATGGGGGAAATGATGTAACAACTGTAATTTTCAATCGGTTCGGGCAGTGCCTGACGAATCATATAAGTGCCATCGGGCACATGGGCGACGGATCCATGAGGATCCGTCGGTTTAGTGGGTGATGGGTCCATGAGGAACCGTCAGATTGTTGGGCGACGACTCTTCATGGAACCGTCGGGCATGCATACGACGGGCTCAGTTGGAGCTGTCGATCTGAAAAAATTTTAAATTTGAAATTGGTCCATTTTTGGAAGGAACAAATGCATTGATTGGCATTAATTGGCTTTGATGGTGTCGCGATAATTGTCCCCACGTGCGTGCGAGATTATTAAGTATCCCCTCTCTCTCCTATTGGTATTGAAACTCCAAACCCTAAATTTATTTTTTTCTTGTTTTCGGCCACTGGGGTGAAGGGGCTCGGGAAGGGTCCGAACGACGAGTTCTTGTGAGTATTCCCTTCAGTTTATGAAGAGTTTTGTATGGCAAGGAGTCTCTTTGGTTGTTCTTTGAATAGGATCTCATTTTCAAGGTTTTACAAACAAAAATAATAAGTTTCCCTTTGTTCTTCTTTTGATCTTGTTATGATTTTGGGTTCTTAGATTTTAACAATCATACGATGATTGATTTATGGCATTTTATGAGTTTTTTTATTTTGTTGTTGAGTCTCACATGTGATTGGGTTTTTCTTTAATTTCTTGATCTCCAATATGATTTAAATAATTTATGGATCTATGGTTATAATAGTATATTATTATGTTATTAGATGTTTTATGAACCTTTCATGAAAGAAAAAGAATATGTTTAAGAATATATATCATGTTTAAGGTTATTCGTTTTAAATAGAATCGTATTATTTTTTCTTAAAGCCTTGTTTTAAACCATGTATACTTATGTCCAAACCAGTGAAGTATTTTCGTGATTTGGAAGGTTTGAACATAGATCCAGATTTGTATTTTTCACTCAAGATAGATCTAGGGTTTTGGAGATGTTTCTATGGGTTTTGATTTGGTTACAATCGGATTTTTTTGATATGTATGATTTGAATTCAAACTAAGTTTTCTCACTAGTTCTGTACCATTTTAAAACAATTTGTGTTTTGCTTTAAATGATAAAAGGTTTTAAAGAATTTTTATAAAATTAAAATTAGGGTTTTTGTGTTCTGTCTCGGGACGGCTTCTAGAGGAGCTGTCGAGTTGATAAGCGACGGTTCCAGTAGGAACCTTCGGGCGTGTTTCTGACGGTCCCTGCGGGATCCGTCGGATAGGTCAGCGACGGCCCCTGTTGGAGCCGTCGGGTTCTGTGTGTAGGGGTACATCTGGTTCCGTACAGTATGTACGTATTTTGATCGATTCGTATCGTTTTCAGGTCGGGTTAGGGTGCTTTAGACCTTTTGGTGTTGTGTAGAATTGTTGGACCTAAGGTGAGTGGGTCTAATCTCTATGTAGTTTATGAAAACTATGTATATTTATCATATCCACATCATGCCTATGTTATGAATAAAATTGTTATCTTGAGTATGGAATCACATGAGCATGACATCATGTTTTGAGACGCTATTTTACGTATGAACTGTATATTGATTATTATGTTATTCTTGCATGCAAATATGTGAATTGTGGAGGTTATCTTGCATGCATATCATTCATCTGCGTGACATCGTCTGCGTGACAAGGGTCTGCGTGACTCAGTCCAGTGGGACCGTGTCTGCGTGACACCCGTCTACGTGATGCCGTTTGCATGACGATTGGTCTGCGTGATCAAGCTCTAGTTGGAGCACTTTTGGCTGCGTGCCATACGGGCATGCGTGTCCATTCTATCATACGCATCATGTAGATAGTATGAGATGGTGGGTATTTCCTCTAAAGAGACGCATTCAGTTTTACTGAGATATTTGAGAAAATTTATATTCTATTGGTTTGGATATTGTAGAATTTACTCTGAAGGTTTTAATATTGCTATTATTATTATTATTATTATTATTGGGACGCTAAGGTCCATTCACTGAGCGTGTGGTAGCTCACCCCTCCTTTTCCCAACCTTTCAAAGTAGCTGTGAGCGAGCGTTGTTCGTGGAGGATGTTGAAGAATTAGTTCTTTCCTTTCCGTTGCATCGTAGGTGTTGAATAAGCCTTCTTCTTGGCATGTAGTGGACGTCTTTAGCTTTAGCAGCAAAACCAGGAGATGTTTTATTTTAGCAAATAAAGTACTTGTGTGTAATCATTCGTTTGAGAATGAATTTTTGAGATCCTGGATTGGTTTATGTTTTAAAAAAAACTTTTGTGTTTTGAATTATTATGTTAGTCTAATTCAGTTAAAAAAGATTGTGGTTGATGTGACGCACCGTATCGCATGCCTTAATAGAGGAAAATGGGTACAAGGACGTTACAATTAGCTTGCTGAGGCGGCTCATATCCGGATGAACCGGACGTGTACTATCTCAGAGCCGTTCCTCGATCAGGAACTCGTGCTCCGTTCGGCTAGAGTACCGAAACTTATGTAATCCCCTCTACCATAGGGGTTTGCGCCTTACGTGGCTGTTGTCCAATCCTATGACTGATAGGTGGGGACTAGGTTTGGACTACCTGGGCTGCACAACGGGAAATCCGGTTGTAGCGGTCAATCATAAGCTGATACGTAGTACAGTCTCCGTACAAAAGGCTCATACCAAGCTCTAGACTCAAACTCTGTAACATCATGTCAATTTCTTGACATTCCGTGTGTTGCAGGCCGATCCGGTGGACAAGTGTGTGCCACCGAGACACGTATTGTTCAAATTCCTCCCTAGGCCTCATTCTCTCTACAGTTAAATCAAAAATAGTGGGGGTTCTGATCCTCTGGTAACCGTAGCGGCCTAAAAACTTCTCGCTTACAGCCGAGAAGTTTGATAAGTGATCTACAGGGAGGGTGGAGAACCATTGTAGTGCTTCTCCTTCCAATGATTTCAGGAATAGGAAGACTATCAGGGGTTGATTATCTAGAAACGGTCAGGCGTCCAGATAGAAAGTAGTTAGATGAATGTCTGGGTCTCCACGACCGTTATACCGGTGAAATTTGAGGATTTTGAATCCCTCCGGTAGGTGGACTAACGGGATTTGTCTCAGGTTGTGTAGAGACATGTGCTTGGGGGTTGAGGGACCAGTCTCGGAGAGGATTCTCCGGATGGTTTCATCTAGCGTATCTTCCCTTGGAGGGCTACTTGGCGGTCCCGAGTTTGGGGTGGCCTGGTAAGGGCCTGGGTAGAAACGGTCGGGAATATTGGACTTACGGGGGAAAGGGGGGCGAACAAAAAGATGCTCGGATTGACTGAGCAGTTGGGTATGGACGGGATTTTGGGAGTAGCCTTGGGGGTTTCGACAGGGGTCTCCCGTCTCAAGGTCTTGGTATGACGGTAGTCAGCGAGGTCATGAAACATGTCCTCTACTCTTTGGTACCCTAGACTAGCCATCTTTTCCTCTAGATGGGCCAGGAGCTGTGTGGCCTGAACCTCTTGGGTGATTCTTTCCTCTAGTATCTCCCCCTCTAGATGGGATTCCATGATGTGAGTGTGGAATGATTTAAGGGTGGGAATGATGCAGATAGAAATCAGTATATAAAGCAGTAGATGATTGTGCAGCTGTGTGTGACTTACGAAAGCAGTAAAGGATTGCGCAGCTATGTGCGGCTTATGAAAGCAGTAAAGATGTTGTAATGCAGAATAGAGGAGGACCTGATTCGAGGGGTGGGAAGGATGGTGGGGATTCAGAACTGATTTGGCGGGATCGATCGGATTGTCTCTCGGAAGGATGGTGGGGTCTCGTTCCCAGTTGAGGCGCCCGACAGCGGCTCAAGGGGATTCCGGTGTGTGTGTGTGATCGCTGTAGCGAACAAAATTTGTCCCTTACAAATTTTAAAGAAATATATGATATGTTCGAGGAGCAAATCAATACATAGGAAAGAAAATTGCAGGTACAACTTGATCTTTTAATCCTCTGATCCTCGGTCTCCTTCGAAGAGTATCTCAAGAATTACAACTTCAGGGATTTTTACAAGTTTGTGAAAATTTAAAAGGAAGAAGATAGCGGTGCGTGATCCTTCGGGCCTTTTGGTTTTGGGCCTTGCTGTTTAGGAAAGCGATGCTTTGTTCTTCACCCTTCTTGAATTCTTTGACTTGAAATATGATTTGAAGTCACTTTTCTTTGATCTTCCCTTCTCTGGACTTTCTCCTTCGTGAACAGAGTGAAGATATTCTTCAAGAAGAAGGTGGAATCGAGGGAGAGTTAGAAATTTTCTATTTCTCTCCCTTGGATTTTCCCCACACTTTTTCTTTAAGAAGAAGGTGGAATCGAGGGAGAGTTAGAGATTTTCTATTTCTCTCCCTTGGATTTTCCCTACACTTCTTCTTCTTCTTTCTTTGGCTTTTCTTGGCTTCTCCTTCTTTTGGTGGATTCTTCAAGAAGAATGTGGAATCGAGGGAGAGTTAGAAAATTTCTATTTCTCTCCCTTGGATTTTCCCCACACTTCTTCTTCTTCTTTGGCTTTCTTTGGCTTCTCGTTCTTTTGATGGATTCTTCAAGAAGAATGTGGAATCGAGGGAGAGTTAGAGAATTTCTATTTCTCTCCCTTGGATTTTCCCCACACTTCTTCTTCTTTGGCTTCTCCTTCTTTTGGTGGATTCTTTAAAGAAGAAGGTGGAATCGAGGGAGAGTTAGAGAATTTCTATTTCTCTCCCTTGGATTTTCCCACCTTTCTTCTTCTTCTTCTTCTTCTTTCCTTCTTCTCTCCTTTGGCTTGGCTCTTCTTTTTTTGTTGCTCTTCCACCTTGGTTTTTCTCTCTCCCCCCTTCCCTCCTATTTATAGAGGAAGGGAGGGGTGGTTATCATAATTAGTAATGGATAGTTGGGTAGTTATAGGAGAGTGGGTAGTTGGGTAGTTTTAGGAGAGTGGGTAATTGGGTAGTTTTAGGATAGTGGGTAGTTAGGATTGATTATTTATTTATTTATTTATTTATTTTATTTTTTTATGATTTTTATATGCCTACAATCGCCACCTGCTTTTTCGAAAAGCAGGAAAAGTGGGGTTTGATTTGATTGCCTACGTGGGAGAGTTTGTGGGGTCTCCGCTCTGGGATACAGATATACCGTATACAGAGGTAAAAAACAGGTAATCCTATTCTGCTTTTGGCTTGGCTAGAGGAGTCTTGGTTGAAGTGGGGGTGTAGGTGGGGGGTGGCTACTGGGTTTGAGCCATCGGGTATGGGGCGGCTAGTTTGGTTTAGCCATCCGGGGCCTGGGTCAATTTGGGCAGAGCCTGGGTAGGAAATGAGTTTGGTTTTGGCAGAGGTTAAGCTGGGTTTAACCTGGGTTTTGGAAGGTGGATTGAGATGGTGATTTTGTGTAGGGAATGGGTTTTTCTCTCACAAATTTGACTCTCTTTCTCTCTCTAGGGATTTCATGTAGTGGGCGTGGGAGTGTGAATTGTTAGTGTATATTGATTGTGAATTGTTGTGGATGTTGTCAATGTCTTAGAAAGGCTTGGGACCCCCTCTATTAATAGTAAAAGAGAGGCAGGGGAGTGTCCAGTGGGTAATAAAATGGCTTGGGTAACAGTGTGTTTGATTAGACCCCTCATTAATTCTCTGTTTCTTTTGTTGTAGACCAGGTGAAGGGCAGCTAGTAGAAACTAGCCATCTGGGATGGGGTGGCTAGTTAGGGTTAGCCGCCCCCATCATGACCTACCAAACGTCCCATCTCTGACAAGCAGTGGCTTGGGTCGGTTACTTGGGTTGAACCGGTCAAGATGGGGAGGCTAAAGGTCACAACCCGCCGCAATGATAAGAATTTAATGCTGCTTTATGTCCCATCCAGGGAAGTGGTTTGGGGTCGGTCAAGCGGGGCGGCTCGTTAGAACTAGCCGCCCGAGATGGGGCGGCTAGTTAGGGTTAGTCGCCTTTTTCTAGGGTCCTAGGTTTCCCTAAGTGTTGGGGTTTTCTGGTTCGGATTTTTTCTGATGATTGTTTTCTATTTGATGTCCAAATGTGGGTTATTCCTTAGTGTTACTTGAAGTATTTTCGTCTTTCTGGACGGTCAAAATTGGGGTATCTACACCCTCGCCTCAATCATCGCCCGTCTCCTCTGAAAACTAGCTACAGCTTCACCCTTCTGGCGTTGCGTGAAGGAACCAAGACCATACTGCCCTGATAGCCGCCCCAACGGGATCCGGTTCATCGTTCGCTCTCACTCAACGAACTCCCATTCCCCAATCAACTCCTGGAAGAGAGCCTTATAATCAGCAAGGGTGACCGCAACCACCGCCTCTCTTGAAACCAGAAGACCGGTGATCTGTTGAACATCCTCCAATGTCGGCATGATGGCACCCATAGGAAGGCTAAAGGCGCAACTATCTGGATCACATCTCTCCGCCAATGCCTCCACATAAGGCCGGTGGACGTGGAACAGCTCAATCAAAAAGAAGAAGCAAAAGCCCGCTCCATCCACCATTCTTCTCTCCTCCTGTCCCAAGGCGGAGTACCACCTCTTCGTCCCATGCCACAAAGCTCGAATATGATTCGGCCGCTGCAAAGCAAACGAAGAAAGAAAAGGGTTAGTTCCTTGAGATGGATTTCAAAAGGTAAGAATTCTAAATCCAAACCATGCTTATTAGGAACACCAAGTACCAAATTAAAAGCATGGAATATAAGAGATTTACCTTCCTTTTTTGCATAAACTTTCTCATATGATCACATATTTTCACCCTCTTAAATTTCACTGTGGTCATTACTTGCATACTTTCTTTTACCATTACCCACCATGCTTGCATACCCTTTCATGAACTCACCCAAACACATGAAGGACAATATAGACTCATGAAAATGCATACCCCCTCACCATGATTAAATACATGTTAAGATACGCCTAAAAACATCATATGCATGCAAAACCACCATGACATAACACCTACAAGCATGCCATGTTATATTATTCCTCCCTTGGGTCTTCCTATGCGTAGGAAATATGGATGCACGTATAAAAGATTGTCCCTCTCTTTACAACCCATGCTCACATACGCACACAATCCCACCGTAATTAATTGTCTACATACACACGACAATCAAGCCTATTAAACACATATATATACACTATCACCTATTCAAGCTACAAATATTTAAATTACCAAACATGTATATAAATAAAAGCTAAAGCAAAAGGGTTGAAATACCATAGCCCGTGTGGACCCAGTAGCGTGCGCCTTGGCCTCGTCGGGATCGTCCATCCCGTCGTCATCCCCCTCCTCCTCACCATCTCCCTCCTCCTCAACCATGGCCTCTTCAGCCTCAACACCAGCACCGGGCTCCGTGGCCCCCGTGTCTACACCCTTGCCCTCACCTTGACCCCAATACCCCCGGTCTCCTCCATGCCCACCGCACTGGAATCCAAGACCCCGTAGTCCCCCATGGCCCTCCTCACCTCCTCCTTGCCTACCACACTGGCCTCACCCTCACCTAGACTGCCCTCGTCCAAGCCAAAGACCTCGCCCAAGATACGCGCGGTCTCCGCTCTAATAGTCCCCTCACTAACCCCCTCGGCCCCTTCGACCGCGCCCTCGGCCGGTCCTCCGACCTCCACAACCACCTCTTCGACCACCACCGGTCGATCCCCATGCCTCCTCTTGCGTGTATACCCTATCGTACTCCCCCCTACCTCCGGGACAGCCCCCGAAGAAGCCTCCACATCTCCCCCCAGCGCCAACAAACGGTGTCTGCACCGTTTGGATCGCCTCCTCCACGGCCCTCCTCTCCGACCCATCACTCCGTGACGAGCCCGACCCCGAGACAGCCCTCTCTGCTCTCGGGAAGACCTGAGGTGCTTCATCATCAAAGCCATCTTCTTCTCCTTCGTCATCTTTAAGACTTTCCAAGAAAAATGAAACCCCAAAGGAATCTGGAGCTTGGAAATCAATAAGAGAAGATGATCTAAGGCGAAATCTAACCAACCCAACCCAACCCAAGAAAATCAAGATTTTTCAGTTCTGAATGGAGAAGAAGAAAAAGAGAGGGAAGAAAAAAATCGTTTTGAAAAGTGGGGAGAGAGAGGGACCTTATTCAGTTATAAGGGACCTAGTGATGGGGCGGCTACCCCCGAGTAGCCGCCCCCTCTCGGGCGGCTAGTTTCAACTAGCCACCCCTCCCAGCTTTTCCAACTTTCACTTAAACCCCTTTCCAACTTCTTTCCAATCCTAATTCCAAGTTTTCTAAAAACAAACAGCCATGTATTGGTTCACTTCCAAAACCTACTTGATCAAACACAACTCTCTAGAAGTTTTATCACATTTCCAATACCGTTCAAACTCGAACTTCTTCAATTCTTGTTCCTTTCTAGAGTTTTTATCCTTCAGATGATCCATTCACCAACTCAAAAACTTTACTTTCTTTCTGTCGGTGATATCCCCTCTTTGCTAAGCTATCCAAACACGGGTTTGGTAGGCACGAGGAAACTGACGTTGGGCTGCTACGTGCACGATGAATAAGAACCCTGATCATGGGTTAGATCACTCACCATTTTACTTTTCCTGCCTTCCACCTAGATCATCTTTTCAGTTGAAAATTCTAGTCAAGACCTAGCCTCTGACAGTCTAAATCAACTCCTTGAACAGTATTGGTTGTGTGACCTAAACTTCTTGATGGTTGGGCTAGCCAAAATGAGGGTCTCTTTCCTTATCATCGATCAAAGTCTTTCTGTTTCACACAAAGACTCCGTCCGATGAGGGACAATTGTAGATACCCTAATTTTGACTGTCCAAATAAAAGAAATTTACTTCAAGTAATATTAGAAAATAACCACATTTGGACATTAAGTAGAAAACAACCTTAGAAAAATCAAAACCGAAAAACCCCTGGCCCAACACTTAGAGAAATCTGAGCCTGGACAAGGGCGGCTACTTGGAAGTAGCTGCCCCATCCCGGGCGGCTAGTTTCAACTAGCCGCCCCCCTTGATCGACCCCAAACCGCTCCCCTGGATGGAACATAAAGCAGCGTTAAATGCTGATCATTACGGCGGGTTGTGAACTTTAGCCACCCCATCTTGGCCGGTTCAAACCTAGTGACTGACCCAAGCCACCGCATGTCAGAGATGGGACGTTTGACAGGTCATGTTGGGGGCGGCTACTTGAACGTAGCTGCCCCATCCTGAGCGGCTAGTTTCAACTAGCTGCCCTTCAAGTGGTCCCTGACAGAAAATAGAGGATTAATGGGGGGTCAAATCAACCACCCTATTATCCAATTTAATCTTTTACCCCTTGGACACTCCCCTGCCTCTCTTTTACTATAAATAGAGGGGTCCAAAGCATTTCTACAACATCAAGAATTCCAATTCACAACCTTCAAATCCCAGTCCACAATTCACATCTTTCACACAACCCACACCCACTGCTTGAAATCCTTTGAGAGAGAGAGAGAGACTCATTTGTGAGAGAAAAAAACCCATTTCCTACACAAATCCATCCTCTCAATCCACCCTCTAAAACCCAGGTTAAACCCTACTTAACCTCTGCCAAAACCTATCCTACTTCCTACCTAGGTTCTACCTAAGTCAATCCAGGCCCCGAACGGCTAGCCCTAAGTAGCCGCCCCCCACCTACACCCCCCACTTGAACCAAGTATCCTCTAGTCAGTTCCCGAAGTAGAATAGGATACCTGTTTTTCACCTCTACGTACGGTATATCCGTATCCCAAAGTGGAGACCTCACAAACTCCCCCACGAAGGCGATCAAATCCAACCCCAACATTTCCTATTTTTGAGAAAGCAGGTGGTGATCACAAACACACCGGAATCCTCCTGAGGAAGCTGTCAGGTGCCTCAGCCAGGAATGAAACCCCCACCACCCTTCCGAGAGACGATCAGACCGAGCCTACCAAGGCGCGCACTAGACCCGAATCCCCGAAGAACCCCCACACACGCCAAAAACCAACATCGGAGGAAGAGGGAAGGAAAACACGACCCTCCTGCCCAAAATTTGATACCGACATTGGGGGAGAAGAGTAGGCAAGTAGTTTTGGATTTGCCCTGGTTTTGAACTATAGGGTTCTGGACTGAAGGGCTTCGGATTACTAGATTTTGTTGCATCGGCATGGGGGAGAGTACCGATCATGGAGTAAAGTTTTGATTGGCTTACCGAGGTGGCACATATTCAGATGAACCGGGTGTATACTGTCTCGGAGATGGTCCTTCATCAGGGACTCGCGCTCCGATTGGGTAGAGTGCCGAGACTTGTGTGATCCCCTCTACTATGGGGGTTTGCGCCTTTCATGGTGGTTGTCCAACCCTATGGCTCATAGGTGGGGACTGGGTTTGGACTACTGGGGTTGCACAACAAGAAATCCTGTTGTGGCGGTCAATCAGAAGCTGGTACGTAGTGCAGTCACTGTACGAAAGTCTCGTAGGAAGCTCTGGACTCATGCTCTGTAACATCATGTCAATTTCATGGCATTCTGTTAGTTGCATGTCAGTTCTATGGACTAGGGTACGCCACCTAGATATGTACCGCTTAAATTCCTCCCTAGGCCTCATCCTTTCTATGGTTAGGTCTGAGATAGAGGGGTTTCTAACCCTCTGGTAATTGTAGCGGCCTAAAAATTTCTCGCTTATAGCCGAGAAATTTGACAGATGCTCTACAGGGAATGTGGAGAACCATTGTAGTGCTTCTTCTTCCAATGATTTTTGGAAAAGGAAAACTAACAGGGGTTGATTATCTAGAAAAGATCAAGCATCTAGATAGAAAACAGTTAAATGAACATTTGGGTCTCCACGACCATTATACCGGTGAAACTTTGGGATTTTAAATCCCTCTGGTTGGCTGACCGATGGGATTTGTCTCAAATTATGTAGGGACATGTGTTTGGGGGTAGAAGGGCCAGTATCAAAGAGTATTCTCCGGATGGTTTCATCTAGTGTTTTGTCTTGGGAGGATAGTTTAGCGGTCCTAGATTGGATACGGCCTGGTAAGGGCCTGGGACAGAAGCTACTAGAAATATTGGATTCGCCGGGGAAGGTGGGGTAAATGAAAAAGGGCTTGTACTAATTGAGAAACTAGGTGTTGGTGGGGTTTTGGGGGTGGGGCAAGCCGTGGGGGTCTTGGCAAGGGTTTCCTGCTTCAAGGTGTGAGGTCATGGAACATGTACTCTACCGATTGGTAGCAAGGTCATGGATCTGTCTCTCAGAAGGGGGAAGGGGTTTCGTTCCTTCCTAAGGTGCTCGACAGCTCCTCAGGAGGATTCAAGGGTGTTTGTGATCACCACCTACTTTCTCAAAAAGCAGAAAAAGTTGGAGTTGGATTTGATCACCTTCATGGGGGAGTTTGTGGGGTCTCTGCCCTGAGATACGAGCCTGCTGCACACAGAGGTGGAAAAACAGGAATTCTTCTCTGCTTCAGGAATTTGAAGGATGTTTGAAAATCAGGCTGTAGGTGAGGGTCAGCTAATGGGAATTAGCCACCTGGTAGGGGACGGCTAGCTGGGAATAGCTACCTGGGACCTGGTTCAATTTGGACAGAACCTGGGTAGGAAATGGGTTTAGGATTTGGCTGAGGTTAAACTGGGTTTAACCTGGGTTTTGGAGAGTGGATTTGGAGAGTGAATTTGTGTAGGGAATGACTTTATCTACTCACAAATAGGACACTCTTTCTCCCTCTCTCTAGATTTTCAAGTAGTAGGTGTGGGCTTGAGTGGTGGTGGAATGTGAAAAGTGAATTGATTATGAATGGATATATAGAAGAAGTGCTTGGAGACCCCCTATTTATAGTAAAAAGGGGACAGGGGAGTGTCCACTGGTCAATAGATCAAAATGGATAATAGGGTGTTTGATTTGAACCCCCACTAATTCTCTGTTCTTCTGACATTGTCCAGGTGAGGGGCGGCTACTTACAAGTTGTCGCCCCAATGATGACCTGCCAAATGTCCCATCTATAACAAGCGGTGGCTTGGGTCGGTTACTAGGGTTGAACCGGCCAAGATGGGGCGGCTAAAATGAACAAACCATCACAATCATCAGCATTAAATGTTGCTTCATGTCCCATCCAAGGGAAGTGGTGGGGGGCGGTTTAAGGGGCGGCTAGTTGGATCTAGCCACCGAGTGAGGGGCGGCTACTTTGAACTAGCTGCCCCATCTCTGGTCTTCAAAATTTTTAAGTGTTGTTGCCAGAGTTTCTTTTGTTCCTTTTATAAATGTTTTCTATTAGATGTCCAATTGTGGTCATTCTAAATATTACTTGAAGTAAATTTTTTTTCTTTGGACGGTCAAAATTGGGGTATCTACACCAATGTGTACCGCATTCTGATGTGCGTGATCGCGCTGAGTGAGAAGACAGGGGTAAGACTTGGCCTACCTATAATCCGTTGGATTTATCAGGTCAAGGCCTCGTTGTCTGGCTGGTCCCCATCCTTCTACATCTCCCGTCGGTCTAGGGTGCCAGAGTTGGTCATCAGCATGATCCAAGGTGACATCTTCAACTGGCAGGATCGAATGATTCGTGTTCAAGGTCCTTGGTTGCCAGACAGTTGGGACATGTCGCACCATTTGTGTCATCCTTGAAGGCCCAAGGTGGATGCCCTCAGGCCGGAGAAGAAGGAAATAAGATTGGGCAAAATCCATCGGGTGATGGCGTATCCAAACCAATTATGGTGGGAGCTTCTTGGGTGTGGTTGAGCTAACTGGAGGCCGTGGTTCAGTTCCCACCGCCTCCACCCCTGATGGTGGTCTGCGGCGGCGCTCACAAAGGCTCCTCCTATTGGGTTTTGGATCACGTTCCATTGTCTGACAGGTAATTTTGTCATGTTCACAATCATCTTCTTCATGCGCCGCCAAGGATATGGCTCCTCCTCCCCCCCCCCATTGACTTGGATATTGAATCTGTACCTGTGGAATCTCTGATGATTTCAGGTGTTGGTGCGGATGCGTCCTCGTCCCTAGAGGGCCATTTTCTAGGTGTCAAGGTGGCTCCGGCGGGCTCTCTTGGGAACTTCTTGTGACTGCAAATGCCACTCTCCCTGAACCATCAGATGCATGCTCTTCTAGAGGCCTATGTGGGTGCCAAGGAAGAGCATCTCTTGGAGTTCATCAGCGGATACCGCCTGGGATACTCTGATCGTTCACATGGTTTTTGAGAGATGCGCGACCAAAAACTGCCTAACCTCCCGAATTGTAAAGGACAAAAGACGCCGAGATTCCACTGAGAGAGCTAAGCAGGAAGCGAAGAAGAGGGCTAACGTCCCGAATAGGATTTTTTTTGCATCTTGTAACATTTTATCCTGAATATGAACAAAAAAGTTACTCTTTATTCACTTCTGTTGTGCCTTTTTCATTCACATACTTAGCCGAGTACGAAATGAATGTGGTCTTAATTGAAAAATGATAAACGACATTTTTCCTCTTTGCATCATGGTTCTTAAAATTCAAGACACCTTGTCCTTATTCATCACGATGATCCACTCCGTATGAGCAGACAAACTTCCAATTGACGAGTAGAGGTACCTTGGTAGTGAAAAAACGAGCTGAATAGCCCTAGTCACCAAGGGTTGGTTGCGATAAAATCCCCCAAAATGACCTGATCTGGCTACCCGAGATGATGCCATGTGGAGGGGTCTAGTTTATTGATCGATGAATATGCCATGTCAGCGGTACATCTGTCAAAACTGACACATCGTCTTTTGTGTCAACTATCCTTCGATATATGTAGAAGATGACGGCTGCATATCTCCTGTAGTTCAATTTTTGTACCTTCCTTCATGATTAAGGGAGATTTTCGAGGAAAACCCACTAAATGAAATAAGTAAGGCATAAACGGAGAGAGAAAACAAAACATTAGCCTTTTATTGTTTCTCTTTGTCCCTAATTTTTCCCTCGTTTTGTGTTCTTCATCATCGCAACCATGTCTTCCTCAAACTTCGTCAAGAAACTACAGACCACCTTGTCCATCCCAGATTTCATTATCATCATTCTGACTAATCGGAAGGACATGGATGATGTAAAAGATCGTGAACTTGGCAAGTTGTACATGTATCTTTCTCAGATTCTAAGGAGTTCACTATCTTTCTCCCTCCCTTCGCTGGTTAGGGACTTCATGTGTCGATTCAAGCTTCATCCGACCTAATGTTCTCCAAATCTGCTAAGAATTTTGATGTGCTTCATCGCCATCAACTGTTCACTGCATCTCGACCTCGAGATTGATGACATCTATCATCTGTACAACTTGAGGAAGATAGGGATCGCATTTTACTTGCGGGCCACAGAAGGCATGGTCACCTTTGTGAAGGGCCTCCCATCCTTTGATAGTGGATGGAACCAGGAGAATCTGGTTTTACGCACTAGTGCTTGGGATTTTTTGACTCCGGGTCCACACGAAAGACCTTCTTGCGCACACTATGTCTCAGTAAATATCAAAGTGTCACCTCTCTTTCGTCCAGTTTTCTTGGAGTTGCTTGGTCATCTTCATCTTTTCCCTTTCACAGAAAAGGACGAACGTGTACCTCCATATCCGTCTAGGGTGAAGCTTGACTAAATCATTCGGGGTCAAGAGCTTTCAGACCAGGATTACCGGAGCATCCATCGTCTTCCTGCGTCAGTATCTGGCGATCTTGTAGAGGGAGCGGATGTCACGCCCCAGGGAAGTCGTCCCCGAGACGTGGAAATATATATAATATCAATAATCAATACAAGAGGTCAACAATGACACCTATATATAACAACAAGGCTGGCAAAGCAATGATAACTGATAGCTAAATTAAAATGTGGAAGCATAAAATACCAATAAGTCTGCAAATCAAACAGTATTACAGACTCGAAACACAATCACTGTCATGTGAGAGCCAAGTCTAATCCAAATAAAATACAACCAGTGTAACACACATGATTAACAATACATAAATGACTCTAGGACTGCTGACACCCTCGGACTCGTCAACCGCTAGATGGGACGCTCCACGCACGCAAGATCACGCCACAGGGAAGTTCAAGCGCCACGCCCAAAAAATCATCCAGTTGAAGAAATAGTACGCGAGGGGTGAGGTACAAGCTCAGTGAGTGGCTAGAAGTCAAACATCAATACAAGAATTTAATGTTAAGGTAATTTCCTTTCAAGGAAAATATGGGTGGAAACCCAATGTATAACAAGGTCACGCGACGGCATGACCACACCTTGTTGGGAGAAAATAAATCTCGACTGTCAAGATCCGTCAATCGAGGTATAGAACGGATAACAAAAAAAAATTTATTAAATCTTTTTCATGCAAACCCTACAAGGCGGAATAGGATTTACCTTCAGAACTCATATCAGAGTTCTATCGAAGAAGAAGATCGGATCTGATAGACGATAATGGTTCGCTCGATCGAAACCTTCAGATCTTCTGCCGTATGTCCTTTCTATGCTGCAGATCCGCAGCGGAGCGTGGTCTCCTTGCATCGAACGGCAATCATGAATCCCTTCACTCTCTTTCTCTCATTTCCTCACCTTTTCTGAATCTAGAGATCCTAAAGGATTTCTAGGGTTAGGGTTTTTTGTTTCGGTGAAAATCAGTTACACTTGAGAGAGAGAGGAAGCCACATATTTATAGGCTAGGGCAGGGACCTAAAGGAGAAATCGGTAATTGGCTCCTATGGGCCTGGGTACCATAACTCTACCTAGAATTAAAAATCAAAGGCCCATAAGTCATAATTCAATCCACTAAAGAATTATGACTGCACTCCAAATATACTAATCTCAAAATAATATTTCGAACTCTTTATATTATATGCATAATATCTCCCCACCCTAAGATTCCAATACTCGTTACGAAATAATTATTACTAACAATATTTTTCACAACATCTTATTTTCCTTGAGATCTTCCGCATAGTTAAATCCACTGGCCAGGTAAGACATGACCAAATCTTATAAGTATCCTCAAGAGAGCATCATCAATCTCCTATAGGAGACGTGGATTCTACCAATAGAAATTATTCATCATACAAGTGTTATTGTCACCCAAATCACCGAGTATATTGATCCATAGGAGAATCTCACTCTTTAATGAATCAAAATGACAAATAACAAATGCACATGTCTAAGAACCATTTTAAGATTAAGAGCATAAATAATCATAATAAACATGGGGTGTAAATTATTTTATCTAGCCAATACAAAAATAATTACTCCAACTTGGTCCGTTCAATACACGCAAAGTATACTAGCACAATCACCCAAAAACCTATGAACAGGTCTTTCATAGTCAAGATAGACTATGTAAGATGAATTGCATTACAACCTTTTATCCAATAGATTACCCAAGTCCATCTAAAGTTGTGAACCTCAACTTATAATTCATAGGGAACCAATAATATGATCTTCCGTGTGTAAGCCAAACTCTACACACCAGATTATCTATAGTGTAAATTAAAGGATTAAATTAAGACAAGCACAATATTTCAAATAATATAGTGCAAGCATTTACCAATAATAATTTTCGTCAAAATGCTAAGACCATCTTTATAATAGAGTTTATTACATAAGTCGTGGCTTTTAGAACACTACTCTAACACATCTCACCCTCGCCCTCGAAGGGAAAAACTCTTGGGACACTCGGGGAGGAACAAACCATTAACCATAACATATGATGTGACTGAATAACACGATACAACGAGTCCATCCGTTACGAGGTAGAGATACACTACGATACCTCAAGCATTAGGCATAACATAATGCAACAAATCCCTCCACTACGAGGTAGAGATACACTACGACACCTCAAAGCTTTAGGCATAACCTACCCGGAGTATACTCGACAGGTAAAAGGGTCACGTGACTACGTGACTTCAACTCATCCTGACCCTAGCCCCCAAAGAGGTGACCCTAGGGACTATTAGAAGAAATCTTTCTCATTTACACCCTTCATCTTCCGGTGGCTTCTACAAGTATAACTGGACATTCAATCTATCCAGAAATGCCCCAAGCCGTGGTACTGGAAACAACACCCTCTGCTCCGGTTCGCCTGAAGGTGCCCCCAGTCGAGACAATTGAGGCATCTCCAATTTCTGCCCATGTGGAGGTGCCCTCAATTGCAATAGCTAAAGTCTCTCCCTTTGCTCCTCATACAACGGAAGGCTCTTTAGGCGCATCTCCTAGTGAGTCTTCGACTGGGCACCATAATCGTGAGTATGCGCTTGCCTAGATCAGGGGATGTCTTAGCAACACTGATCTGGACACTACTCACCCAGCCACAAATGAGGCACTCCTATCAAGGATCGGTTGGACCTTTTACACTGTAAGTGAATCTTGTCTTTTTATATTTTATTATTCCTACGATGATCTGACTGTTCGTTTTCATATTGCTGTCCTCTTGCAAGCCCTCAGCGAGCGCGATATCAATGTGAGAAAGTTCCAGAGCTCGCCAGGCACAGCGAGGAAAATAGGAAAGCTACTAAGGAGTGCAATGCCAGTGCTGTCACAAAGCTCGCTGTAGAACTGGCAAAAGCTTCTGTTCACTGTGACTTGTTCAAAGCTCAGTTTCACGTTGCTTCCACAAATGAACGGATAAGGGAACTGCCGTCGAGCTAGGGCCTTGATGCAAGAGTCCAATGACCACCAAGAAACCATCTGAGGACTTCAAACAGAGGTTTCAATTCCCTTCGATGATGGTCTGTCGAAGGGACGCGAACGCGCCATCATGGAGGTTCGAGATCAGATGAAGGACATCTCCAAAGCTTTGAAGAGTTGTGTGGAAAGGAACTTCAATCATGGATATCATTTAGGTTACGACGATGGGACCAACGACGTTACATCCAGTATCCCCATTGTTCCTTTTACCGATTCAAAATCTAGTTCCGACAGTGAGTCAAATAGTTTGTAAAGACAATATTTTTCTTAACTTTTTTCTTTTGTGTATCTGCTTTCCTTTGTATGGAGTACTATTTTTTAGGGATATTAGGGACACATCATTTTAGAGTTTAAGCTTGATCTTTTAGCGAGCTAACTTTGTATATACCCTCATAGTGACCTCCTCAGGTTTGGTCTTAGAGTCGCAACTCTGCATGACCTTTTAATCTAATGTGGGCATAGGGGAAGCTTGACTTCCGAATGACTTCATCTTTTGAGTGTATCCTATGTGTCCCACTAATTTATGCCTTTTACTCAAGTGCTAACCGATGGATGGGGGCGTCCCATTCACGACCACTTTCTGATAGAGTGCTCATCCAACAAATGGACTTAGATCCATATGCGACCCCGAACAACCTTTCATTCACATGATTTCTTTTGAAAAATACATAACAAGGAGAATTGAATCCAAGCAAATCTTTATTTCAAAAGTAATACTTTTTAAGATGCATTACATTGCGAGACCTACTTAAAGTCTCTCCATTCATTCTTTCTAAATAATACGCCCCTTTGGGACCCAACCCAGAGATTTTGTATGGTCCTTCCCAACTGGGTCCAAGCTTTCTATCAAACCTTTTACAAGATTTGAAAAATACCTCTTGTAAGACCTTGTCTCCAACTCAAAAGCTCCGACGCGAAACCCTTTTGTTGTAGCTCCTAGCGATCAGATTTAGATAATTTGCCATTCAGATGGGGCCTGCCTCTCTTCTTTCATCCCTCAGATCCATATCAGAGGTGAGAACCTCCTCATTGAGACATGGCTCAAAGTTCTTGGTTTGAAAGATCAGAATTTCAATTTCTATTTGTATTATTGCCTCTATCCCGAAGGCTAGGGAGAACGGGGTCTCCCTTGTAGAGCTTCGTAATGTAGTGCGGTATGTCCATTATACGGAGGGAAACTCATCCACCCAGTTGCCCTTGGGTTCATCGAGGCAATTTTTCATCCCGTCCAGGATAGTACATTTTTTGTGATCTCTGCTTGGCCATTTTCTTGAGGATAGCGAGGAGAAGAGAAAAGATGCTTTATTCCCAACTCCCCACAAAACTCTCTTATGGTGGCTGTTAGGCCTGTGTCATTTAGAATCCTAATTTCGATCGGAGTCGCTAAAATTTTAGTTTTTAGCTACCTGCTGGGGTTTGAGGACTCTGATTGAAGATATAACTGCATATTATGGGTCCTCGTATTGTTTAGTACTGCCCATAAAATTTTCGTTTAATTCCGATAATGTTTTTGGAATTATGCAGTTTCGGATTGGTATTTGGATTTGATTTTGTTCAAATCCAAGATGAAGAGCTAAAAATCCGATATTATCACGAGATGTTCAGTTTTGAGATAGCTTCCATATAGAAGTGGAATTGGATCAACTGGATTCGTATATAAAAAGTTATGGGTATTTTTCCGAGTATACCCCGAAGTTGAGAAATCCAGGCAGCAGCCCAGTAAGATGTTTAGCCTAGATTTTAGAATAGCTGGAGAGGTTATTTGATCTGGGTGTAAACATGAAAGCTGTAGATAATCTTCTTAGCTTTCCAATGCCACTGAAATCGCACAATTTGGAGCTGTATTGAGAAAGTTATGGCCGTTTAAGTGAAGGCTGCACAGAGGTTTTAAGTGAGAGGATGAGGCATTCCCTCTCTCTCGCCCTCCCTCTTTTTGCGAACCGAGTGAGTAGATGTAGTTCCTACTTGACTCGGGTTTGCTTGGAATTATTGGCATGCACCTATTGTCGCGCGGATCGCGCTTAACCCTCCCCTTTGAGTTGGTGATACCCAACGCCTGTTTGAGTCATACTTATGTGATTGAATGTTTATTATGCCCTCGTATGTATGTTTAAGTAAGTTATCCTTGGGTAATTAATTGCATATTATGTATATGCCTTTTGGGCCATGAGCCTTGTCTAATGAGATTAGACAAGTGTATGACCTCCTATGAGGTCATACCATGGCATTGTCACTTAGAATAAAATGTCTTCCCCGCATCTGAGTTATGCGCCCTGGAGAGAATTCATGAGAATTCGTTGCGCTTAATCGGTGTTTGATGACCGATGACGACGGATCCAAGAGGATCGTATTCGCGAGCGTAGATTGTTTTTCCCCTTCGTTGGATCCGTGTAGATACTTCCCGGCGTCGGAAACGTTGTCCTGGCACCAGGCTCCCATCTGTAGGTACCATCGCTTCGGTCGACAGTGTACTGATCGTGGGAGTATGTCAGGTCGAGGCTATCCGGGGAAAGGGCTACCGGTGGACCAAGGGCTTAGAACAATCGACCTCTTCCCCAAGAGCCTATGTCACCCCGAGGAGGGGGCGAGGGTGAGGGTGTGGTGGGCCGGCGTTAGTTCGATCTGCCAGTTTGTGCAATTTCCCAAGATCCTATGTCACCCGTCGGGGTGAGGGTGAGGGTGTTGCTGTAAGCGGGGTGGGCTCGAGTTGATACTTGACCCACCAGCTTGAGTAGTTGGCTTTTCAAAGGGTTCGCGCTGCAAACAATTAGTGGTTCCTCCCAATATCGTCGTATGTCGTGTCCCCGACATTAAAGCTGCCCTAACAGAGGACTCCCACTTGTAGGTACTCCCGATGCATTCGGTGGATGTACCGATCATGGGAGTGTACCAAGTGAGGCTGCACGACGGTGGGCTACCGGACGATATTGCGAGCTTGAATTATCGTTCCCCCCTTCTCCGGATCCTTGTGGAAGCTTCCTAGGTACAAGCCGCCCTGGGTAGGCCCCCACCTGTAGGTACCATCGACGCTGTCGACAGTGTACTGACCGTGGCCGGCTCTAGGTAGAGGCTGCCCGGGAGAGCGCTACCGGATGACGAACGGTGTAGAACAACAAGCTTTGTCCTTCAAATCCCTAGGTTCACCCCTGTGGGGGCTAGGATAAGGGCGAGTGTGAGTTGTACCCATCGAGTATACTCTGGATATACCTCCTAACGCTTGAGGTGTCGAATTATATTTCTACCTCGTAAGCGGATGGACTCTTGTAACTGTTACGCGGTAACACCAAGTGGTTAGCGACTATTCCTCCCTGTGAGTCCCAAAAGTCTCCACCCTTGGGAGTGAGGGCGAGGGCGGGATATTGTCGCACCGCCGCGTGACCTTGTTAACCGTTGGGTTTCTACCCATGGTTTTCCTTGATAGGAGATTGCCTTGTATCGAATGATTATGTTGGTGTTTGGTTTCTGACCACTCGCTGAGCTTATAGCTCACCCCTCGCGTACTGTTTTCCTTTACAGGGGCGTTGTTGGGCGTGGAGCTGGAGCTTCCTTGTGGCGTGGTCTTGCGTGCGTGGAGCGTTCTGTCCGGCGGATTGGCGAGTGCGAGGCTGTCAGCAGTCCTAGAGTCTTGTGTATTTGTAACCGTGCATGTGGCACTTGTTGTTTTTCCTTTGGCTAGACTTGGCTCTCACATGACAGTGATTGTGTATTCGAGTCTGTAATAATATTTTTGATTTACAGACTTATTGATATTTTTATGCTTCCGCCTTTCATTTGAGTTATCAGTTATCATTGATTGTTAGCCTTGTGTATTATTTATTGGAGTCATCTGTTGACCTCTTGTATGATAGCTGATACTTTATATAATTGCCGCGCCTCGGGGACGCCTGGGGCGTGACAGTGGCATTGTCAAACTGTGTTCCATTATTAGAAATTATAATATTCGGTACACCGAATCTATATAAAATTTCTTTTCAAAGGAAATTCTTCACCTTGATATCTAGGATTTTGGCTAGGGTCACGGCTTCTACCCACTTGGTGAAGTAGTCAGTGGCGACCAGGAGAAAGCACTTTTGAGCTAGTGCCATGGGCATTGGCCCCACTATATCAAACCCTCACTGAGCGAACGGCCAGGGACTACGAAGTGAAATCAAATCCCTGGCTGGTCTGTGAATCAATGGGGTGAAGCTTTTGTTGAGGTTGTCTCATTTCCTCACCAGGTCGAGTGAGTCTTTTGCTGAGGTTGTCCAAAAATACACAGTCGTTAATACACGGTGAGCCAATGACCTTGAGGCCACTTGACTTCTGCATATTCCATAGTGCATTTCCTCGAGCATTTCCTTAGCTTCCTCGATAGTGACATATAGCAGGCAAGGACCATTGAAGTTTTTCTTGTACAGAAAGCCCTCATCAAAAATCCAGAAACGGCTGCTCGGTTCTTGATTTTCCTGGCCTCTTCTTTAGCTTGTGGTAAAATGTCATCCTTGATATAGGACAAAATAGGGTTCATCCATGTCGCTGCTCGAGGTCCCAAAGTGATCGCCATGATCTGCTCCAATCGAGTAGTACTTGGTTCCCCTAGAATTTTGAGAAGGCTCTTCTTCTAGTGAGCTTGCCAGATTTGTCAAGGCGTCGACTTGAGTATTCTGCTAGTGATCGATCGACTGAATTTTTCAATCACCGATCTGTGCAAACAGAGTGCGTGCATAGCTCTGATACACGGCCATGTGCTCGTCTTTGATTTTGGTATGCGTTGGTGCTTTGGCATACTACAAGCTAAGAGTCACTAATGATCTCGAGCTTTCTGACTGTTAGATCGACTGTGAATTCTAAACATGTGATCATGGCCTCGTATTCAACCTCATTGTTAGAGACCTTTAATCCGAGCTTAATCACATCTTCACTTCGCAAGATCAGCCCTGCTCTTGACCCTTTCCAATTTGATGCTCCATTGACGTGAAGCGTCCAAGAAATCGGCCTGTGGTCAGAAACAACACAGACCTATTGCTCTGTGGGTGTGAGATCAGCGATGATGTCAACCAAGACCTGGCCTTAGATTGCATTTTTGGGCTGGTAGTGGATGTCAAAAATTGACAGTTCTACTGCCCACTTTTGGGAGGGCTGCCTAGGATTTAGGTTCTGACTTCTTAAGAGGCTGGAATAAAAAGGGGTCCTAGGTTGGCCTTGTCTTGAAATTACAGGGCTTTGGACTGGGGAAGTTTGGATTACCGGGTCTTGTTGTGTCGGCACGGGGACGGGTACTGATCGAGTAGTGAAGTTTTGGTTGGCCGAGGCAACGCATACCCGGATGAACCGGACGTGTACTGTCTCGGAGCCGTTCCTCGATCAGGAACTTGTGCTCCGTTCGGGTAGAGTGCCGATACTTGTGTAATAATCCCCTCTACCGTGGGGGTTTGTGCCTTTCGAGGCGGTTGTCCAACCCTATGGCTGATAGGTGGGGACTGGGTTTGGACTACTGGGGTTGCACAACGGGAAATCCTGTTGTGGCAGTCAATTAGAAGCTGATACGTAGTACAGTCTCCGTACAAAAGGCTCGTACGAAGCTCTGGACTCAGGCTCTGTAACATCATGTCAATTTCTTGACATTCTGTGAGTTGCAGGCCGGTTCGGTGGACAAGTGTGCGCCACCGAGACACGTATTGCTCAAATTCCTCCCTAGGCCTCATTCTTTCTACGGTTAAATCCGAAATAGAGGGGGTTCTAATCCTCTGATAACCGTAGCGGCCCAAGAATTTCTCGCTTACAGCCGAGAAATTCGACAAGTGATCTACAGGGAGGGTGGAGAACCATTGTAGTGCTTCTCCTTCCAATGATTTCTGGAAGAGGAAGACTAGCAGAGGTTGATTATCTAGAAACGGGCGTGCGTCTAGATAAAAGGCAGTTAAATGAATGTCCGGGTCTCCACGACCGTTATACCGGTGAAATTTGGGGATTTTGAACCCCTCCGGTAGGTGGACTGACGGGATTTGTCTCAGGTTATGTAGAGACATGTTTGGGGGCTGAGGGACCAGTCTCGGAGAGGATTCTCCGGATGGTATCGTCCAGTGTTTCTCTCCTGGGAGGGCTGCCTAGCGGTCCCGGGTTTGGGGTGGCCTGGTAGGGGCCTGGGGTGGAAACGGCTGGGAATATTGGATTCACGGGGGAAAGGGGGGTGAACGAAAAGACGCTCGGGTTGACCGAGTGACTGGGTGTGAACGGGGTTTTGGGAACGGCCTTAGGGGTTTCAACAGGGGCCTCCTGTCTTAGGGTTTTGACCTGGCGGTAGTCGGCGAGGTCATAAAACATGTCCTCTACGGATTGGTATCCTAGACTGGCCATCTTTTCCTCTAGATGGGTCAGGAATTGCGTGGCCTGACCCTCTTGGTGGATTCTTTCCTCTAGTATCTCCTCCTCTACGCGGGATTCCGTGATGCGCGTGAAATGTTTTAAGGGAAGGAATGCAGATATAAAG
This sequence comes from Acorus calamus, assembly GCA_030737845.1. Classification (NCBI taxonomy): domain Eukaryota; kingdom Viridiplantae; phylum Streptophyta; class Magnoliopsida; order Acorales; family Acoraceae; genus Acorus; species Acorus calamus. The sequence goes on along the minus strand of CM060875.1, from coordinate 10,435,024 downwards.
CAGTAAATAAAGCGGTAAAAGATTGCGCAGCGGTGTGCGGCTTACAAAGCAGTAAAGGATTGCGCAGCGGTGTGCGGCTTACAAAGCAGTAAAGGATGCTGTGATGTGAATTAGAGGAGGAACTGATTCGAGGGTTGGGAAACTCTAACCTTCCTAGAAGGTTGATAGCACTCTAGTCAAGCTTGTAAAAGGGGCAGAAGAGGATTACCTTTTGTTGTTTTTCACGAGGGACGTCCCACCGTGATCGCCAGATTTGTCGGTCTCGTCGGGGAGGCCTCCGAATGGCTGCGTTGTGTTTGTCGGTGCTTTCGGAAAGGGTCTCGGCGGTGTGCGGGTGCGCATGCGTGTGTGGGGTTTCTTCGGGGATTCGGATCGGATGCGTGCCCTGGCGGGCTCGGTCGGATCGTCTTCTCGGAAGGGTGAGGGGTGTCGTTCCTGGTTGAGGCGCCCGATAGCGGCTCAAGAGGATTCAGGGGGGGTTGTGTGATCGTCACCAGCTTTTTCTAAAAAAGCAGGAAAAGGAGTGGGGTTGGATTTGATCGCCTACGTGGGGAGTTTGTGGGGTCTCCGCTCTAAGACACGGATATACCGTACACAGAGGTGAAAACAGGTAATCCTATTCTGCTTCCGTGGCTTGACTAAAGGAATCTTGGGACATAGGGGGTGTAAGTGGGGTGTGTATATGGGGGGCGGCTAGTAGGTTTGAGCCGTCTGGTCAGGGGCGGCTAGTAGGGTTTAGCCGTCCGGGTCCTGGTCTGGTTTGGGCAGGACTTTGGTAGGAAATGGGTTTGGTTTTGGACAGGGGCTAAGCTAGGTTTAGCCCGGATTTCTGGAGGGTGGGATGAGAGGGTATTTTATGTAGGGAAATGGGTGTTTCTCACACAAAAGGGTCTCTCTCTCTCTCTCTCTTGGGATTTCTAGTGGGGAAAGGGAATGTGGATTGTGGGATGTTGGTGTTGAATGGTTATTATGAGTTGGTGATCTTTATTTGGGTTTGGGACCTCCTTTATTTATAGTAAAAGAGAGGCAGGGAAATATCCCGGGGGTAATGGAGTGGGTTGGCTTCGATTAGACCCCTCAACAATTTTCTAGTTCTTTTGTCAGAGACCCGGTGAAGGGCAGCTAGTGCTAACTAGCCGCCCTGGATGGGGTGGCTACTTCCTGGTAGCCGCCCCTATCATCACCTGCCAAACGTCCCATCTCTGACAGGTGGTGGCTTGGGTCGGTTACTTGGGTTGATCCTGCCAAGGTTGCGCGGCTAAAGGTCATGACCCGCCACAATGATCAGCATTTAATATTGCTTTATGTCCCATCCAGGGGACTGGTCCAAAGTCAGCCAGGGGGGCGGCTAGTGCTAACTAGCCGCCTGGTATGGGGCGGCTAGTTAGGTCTAGCCGCCCCTTGCCAAGTACTCAGGGGTTTTTTTTTTGTTTTTAGGGTTTTTCCTAGGTGGGGTTCTGGTTTGGGGTCTGGTTTAGGGCAAGACTAGGGTTAGGGTTTCGGTGTAGGTCAAGGCTAGGGATAGGGTTTCTGGTTTTAGGTTTAGGTTTAGGTTTAGGGTTCCGGGGCTAGGGTTAGGGTTTAGGCTTAGGTCCGGGGCTAGGGTTAGGGTTTAGGCTTAGGTCAGGGTTAGGGTTTCCAGTTTCCTGAACTTTGGTTCTCCACTAGATGTCCAAAGGTGGGATATTTCCGTGTGTTACTTGAAGTATTTTTCTCTCTCTGGACGGTCAAAATTGGGGTATCTACAATTGTCCCTCATCGGACGGAGTCTTTGTGCGAAGTAGGAAAGACTTCGACCGATGATAAGGAAAGAGGCCCCTATTTTGGCCGGCCCGACCTTCAAGAAGTTATGCCGATATGAACAGTACTATTCGGGGAGTTGATTTAGGCTGTCAGAGGCTAGGTCTTGACTTAGAATTTTTAGTCGAAAGGATGATCCAGGTGGAAGGCGGGGAAAAGTAAATGGTGAGTGATCCAACCCGCGGTCGGGGTTGTTATATATGTGTCACTTTTTAGCATATGGGTAACCCTTGGGTCAATTCTGGCCATTTTTGAAATTTTCTTTTTCGATCAGAACTGCTAAAATTTTGGCTTTTTAGCCATCTGCGTGAGCTAGAGGACTCTGATAAAAAATCAAACTGCGTATTATGGGTCCTGGTACCATTCTGTACTACCCATAAAAATTTCATCGAATTCCGGTAACGTTTGGAAAATTATGCAGTTCCGAACCGCATCCGGGTTTTCTTCGAAACTGATTTGGTAAGTGGAATAGTAAATAGATATTTATGTGCATGTGGTGACCTTCGGTAAGCTCACCCCCCTTTGCTTAGTGAGTAAGAAAACTTTGGTTATTTTTGGTGTGTGGGTGAGTTTAGCTTAGGTTTACCCCCCCTTTTTCATCTCTCTTTTCACCCCCCCCCCAAGTGAGTTTTGGGGGGGGGGGGGGGGCTCTGTCTCTCATTTCTTCACTCTCACGTCCCTCTCTCTTTCTCTCCCTCTCCAGCCCTTTGTGTGTGAGTGATTGTGTGTGTGTGTGTGAGTTTTGTTGGAGAAGAAGAAGAAGGAGCACAAACAAGGTTTGTGTGCCATTGTTGTTGTTGTTTCTCTTCCTATCAAGATCCCTCTCTTTTCCCCCTGATTTTCCCCTGTTTTCCAGCAAAGTAGAGGCTGAGGAGAAGCTGAGGAGGTGTTGGTAGTGGTGGTGGCGGTTGAGGTGGTTGCGGGTGCTCGGAGGGCACCGGATCTCCCCCTTTCATTCCCCTCTCTTGGTAAGCACTTCTCCCCTCTTTATTTTCTGGTTTTTGGAGCTTGGGTAGGTGCTAGGGGACCTTGCACACCATATGCATGTGTTTGGGTGTGTGTGGGGTAAGGGAGGGGGGTGTTTGAGCTTTGGGCGCGCGTGCACGCGCTGTCGGGCGCTGACTAGCGCAGGAAGATGCGCAGGGGCGCGCGTGCGCATACGCGCGGGCGTGCGCGTACGCGAGCGGGGCGAGCAGGGGGAGCGGGTGCGTGCGGATGCGCGAGAGGGTGCGTGCGGGTGTGCAGGGACCCGCAGGCTCGCGTGAGCGGGCGCGTGCGCGCGCAGCTGGGTCCTTGCGCACGCGGGTGGAGTCCTGGGCGCGCGGCCGGGCTCGGGGGCACATGCACGCGTTCGTGCACGTGCACAAGTGTGCGGGGGCCACGCGTGTGGCTGCCCGGGGGCTCGGGTAGGTGTCGGGGCACTCGGACATGTGCGCATACGTGCGTACTCGCATGCGTGCGAGCCCGTATGTGTGCATATCCAAGTCTTTGACATTTCTAGTTATTTTTAAGTGTTTTTATGTGGTTTTACTCACCTATTTGGATGCCTTGTCTTCCAGATCTTGGCGAGCGGTCGCGTGACGACCCTGTTTATGGTGAGTGGGTCAATCCAACCCAGTCGGGAGGTGTTCGATGCACGTAGACGTGCATTGCCCTCCCCTGGGGCACCATAACCACATATTAACCTTCTTAAATGTGCATGTTATTGCTTATCTTGCTAGGTTGCATCCATGCCATATTAGACTTAATATGTTATGACCATATACTCTAGTATCATGTGTAGGGTCTCATACTTGTCTATGTATTGTGTCCCATGTTAGTTTAACCATGTATTAGTGCTTACATGCATGCATGAGTAAGGCATGACTAAGGTAGTGACCTCAATTATTTTTCTATCATGTTAGACTTGTATACTAGAGTATTACATCCATGTGTTATACATATGAGCCCAAGCATGCCTTAGACAATATTATAATTTTGTTATAGCATTATTTGTATGCTTCCTTGATTAATTCTTTGTGTAATTAATTGTGTTGTATATTATATCTCTAGATATATCTTATATATATATAGAGGCCATGAACCTTGCTTAATAAGATTAAGCAAGCGTATGACCTCTGATGGGTCATACCGTGGCATTGACATTACGAATCATCTGTCTTCCCCGCATCTGAGTTATGCGCTCTGGTGGGAATTCATGAGAATTCGTAACCTTATCGACGACGGATCCATGAGGATCAAAACCGCGTATGTCAAGTGCTCTCCCCTTCGTCGCTTCCGTGTCGAAGCTACCCGGGTTTAGTTGTCCTGCTAGGCGCTCCCAGACACTATTCATGACGCCGGGTGGGGTGCGCCCATTCGGTAGAGGTAGAGGTCATGGGAGGATACCAGGTCGAGGCTACTCGGTAGAGGGCTACCGGATGACGAAAGGCGTAGATCAGTTGACCCCTTTTCCCCAATAGTCCTATGTCACCTAAGGGTGAGGGTGAGGGTGTAGTGGGTTGGGTTGAGACCCGACCCAATGACTTAAGTGACTGTTCCATCTGTTGGAACCCCAATCACTCAGAATATTTAACATGGTGTGGTAGGTTTGGGTCGACACCCAACCACCAACCTAAGTCGTTGTTTCGATTATTGAGACTTGAACGCTTGAAAGATTAATATGAGTTGTGATGCATGAATCGTACCATTCATTGAGCGTGTAGCTCACCCCTCGCGTACTGTTTCTTTTACAGGGGCGTTGTTGGGCGTGGAGTTGGAGTTTCCCTATGGCGTGGTCTTGCGTGCGTGGAAGCGTTCTGTCCGGCGGATTGGCGAGAGCGAGGTTGTCAGCAGTCCTAGAGTCTTGTGTATTTGAAATTCGTGCGTGTGGCCCTTGTTGTATTTTATTTGGCTAGACTTGGCTCTCACAGGACAGTGATTGTGTATTCGAGTCTGTAATAATATTTTTGAATTACAGACTTATTGATAGTTATGCTTCCGCTTTTCAGTTGTGATATCAGTTGTCATTGCTTCATTAGCCTTGTGTATTTATTTATTGGAGTCACTATTGACCTCTTATTTATGATAGCTGATATTATATTATTGCCACGTCTCGGGGACGGCCGCCCTGGGGCGTGACAGGGGTTCTTAGCTATCGTTCCCGTGCTTGAAAAAACTCAGCAAGGAGGGGATATCACCGACAGAAAGCAAGTAAAAGTTGAGTTGGGTGAATTGGATCATCCGAAGGATAAGAACTCTGGAAAAGAACCAGAACTGAAGAAATTCGAATTTGAATGTTACTGAAAGTGCGGCAAAACTTCGGGAAAGTCGTGTTTGGTCAAGTAGTGTCTGGAAATATACCAATACATGGCTGTTTGGTATGGAGAACCTTGGAATTTAGGGTTGAAAAAGAGATTGGAAAGGGGTTTTTAATGAAAATGGAGAAACTGGGAGGGGCGGCTACTCGCGTGTAGCCGCCCCTAGACTGGGTCCCTTATAACCGAAAAGACCCTCTTTCTCTCTCCATACGTTTCAAAAACGGTTTCTCTTCCCTTCTCTCTTCTTCTCTTCATTTTCAAACTCAAAAACCCTAATTTCTTTGCCTTTCTTTCCTCCATTTCGACCTCAATCTTTCTCTTTCTCTTGATTTCGAAACCCTAGGTTTGGGTTCTCCTTTTTCTTTTTTTAAATCGAGGAAGATGACGAGGTCGAAGGTGATCGTTTCGAGGGGAAAACGACCATGGGTGGCTCGTGGAGAGCGTAGCCCGAGCTCTTCATCATCGGAGAGCGATAGGCCGGAGCTCGAGGCCGTGGGAGAGGGTACGGGTACAACGGAGGTGCCGCTGACGGACATCGGTGTGGGTGAGGTCGGGGATTTGCCTTTGGGGGTTGTCCCGGAGGTAGGGGGAAGTATGATATACACGCAAGAGAAGGCGTGGGGATCGACCGGTGGCGGTCGAGGGAGTGGTTTCGGGGGTTGGAGGATCGATTGAGGGTGCAACTGAGGGGGTAGGGGTCGAGGGAGTTAGCGAGGAGGTGAGGGCGTCGTTGGATGCCCTCGTTGGGATGTTGGATAGGGAGGCCACAGAGGCCAGGGCTGAGGAGGAGGAGAGTAGGGCTATAGGGGCCTTTGCTGAGTTTATCTCCGGAGTGGGGAGGGTGGAGGGGATAGGAGAGGCTAGGGATGAGGTCGGGGAGACCGAGGGTATGGGCACCGGGGCTACAGAGGCCGGTGTTGGTGTTGGCGCTGAGGCCGAGGAGGCCGTGTTCGAGGAGGATGAGGAGGAGGATGACGAGGGGATGGACGATCCCGACGAAGCCGAGGTGGACGCTCCTAGGTCCACACGGGCTATGGTATGTTCCTAACCTTTTAGTCTTAGCCTTTTTATTTTGGTGTATATGCATGTGTTTTGGTTGGTATGAACAGGTTGTATATGTGTATTATACTCGTATATGTGTATTTTAAATAGGCATGCTTGTGTATAAGTTAGTCACGGTGGGATGTGTAAGCATGCTGAGATGGGTTTGTTTTTATAGGGAGGGGACAATTTCTATATATATATCCATGTTTGTTATATGCATATAAAGGAGAGAGAAATGATATAGCTAATATGCTTGCATGCGATACTTTTCCACGTGTATGTGATTTCGTACGTGTTTGATCGGGGTAGGGCATGAGGGAGTGTATGCATGCATTTCATGGGTTCGAGTGCTTTCTATATTTTTTAGGCATGTTTAGGGAAAGTACATAAGCATGATAGGCCGTGCCATGAGAAAGAGTGTGAGTGGTGACCACGGTGGGATGATATATTTTTGTTTGCATGCGTGGTCATATGTAGTTTCTTATTTTCATGCTTCGGTCTTTTATTTTAGTATATGGAAGTTTTACTTCGCTAAGCATGGTTTAAAAGGAATTCATAGAATTTGGTTTATCACCTCTTGATTTTTTTAACTAACCCATCTCTTCTTCGTTTGTTTGTAGCGGCCGAATCGTATCCGGGCTTTATGGCACGGGACGAAGAGGTGGTATGATGCCTTGGGGCAGGAGGAGAGGAGCTTAGTGGATGGGGCGGGCTGCCGCTCCTTCTTTTTGATCGAGCCGTTCCACGTCCATCGCCCATATGTGGAGGCATTGGCGGAGAGATGGGACCCGGAGAGTTGTACGTTCATCCTCCCTACCGGCGCTGTCATGCCGACGCTCGAGGACGTCCATCGGATCACTGGCCTTCCGGTCTTGGGGGAGGCAGTGATTGTGGCCACCCTTGCGGACTACAGGGGGATTTTTCGAGAGCTGATCGGGGAATGGGAGTTCGTGGAGGGAGCGGACGCTGAACCGGATCCCTTTGGGGAGGCTTTCGGGGCAGTATGGCCTCGGTTCCTTTACAGAGCGTCAGAAGGGCGAAGCTGCAGCTAGCTTCGAGAGGAGGCGGGTAATGATCGAGGCGAGAGAGGCGGCCGCATGCCCACAGAGGCCATGGAGGGAGTTGAGGGCGTTCTTTCTTTACTTCTTCGGCCGGGTCCTCTTCTCGACGGCCTCCGACAAGGTTTCTTCTCATTCTCTCCTGCTGATGAGGGACCTGGAGGGTATGGGGAGCTATGCTTGGGGAGCAGCGATGCTTGCCCATCTATTCGCGGAGCTCTCGAAGAAGGTCAAGAGGGCTGGGGGAAAGAACCTTGGCGGCTTCGCGCCATTTCTTCAGGTATGAGTAGGTGGTAAGTGTCTTCTTCTTGGTTTTAGCTCACTTTGATCATGATAATTTCCCTCTTGCTTTGCTAGGTCTTCGGGTACAAGCATTTCGCCATCGATCGTCCGACTTTGGCTCCGTTTGATCATGCCCTCCCTTGGGCTATGAGATGGGAACCCCGGGGGTCTTCTCGCTTACACCGCCTTGCCCACTTCCAAGAGGCCTTCCGCGTCTTGTCGGAGGAAGAGGTATAAGTTTTTATTCGGACTTTCTTGGCTTGTATTTGGTTTTCTTTTGACTAAGCGTTCTTCCTATCTTTCGATGCTTTTTTAGATGACGTCTGGTTGATCTACTTCAATGAGGTCGTGTTCCATGCGATCAGCCGGGTCGTCCGCCAGCCTTGGTATCATCAGTGGGTGCCCGATCCTCTGCCGCGGCGCCCCTCGATTCCAGTGGCTGGGATTCCTCGGGACACGAATCTCCCGAGGAATTACGCTACGTATGTGGCGGGATGGATGGGCCAAGGCGTCTTGGTGGAGCGTCGTCCTGAGGAGACTTTGAGTGACGAATACCTATCTTGGTATCGTCAGGAGTATGCAGGTATCCTCGGGACGATGGAGGAGGAGATTTCGGATGCCTACGTAAGTTTGTAAACCCTCCTTCTCTTCCTCGTTCTCCTTTGCTTGAATATTTTCTGAATGGTATTTGCTTTTGTAGGTTGAGTTGAATGAAATGGAGAAGAGGCTCAAGACCGCCAATGAGCACCTCCAAGCGCAGGCCAGGCAGATAGAGGCGTTGCGGGTACAGAGAGGACGCTTGCAGGACCAGGTCCGAGTCCTCGAGGCTCAGGTGGATGCTCTATCGAGAGCGAGGGCCGACAGTGCTTCCTCTTCTTCCACCCCTCCTCCTTCCATGGTTTTCGAGCGAGAGCTCGAGCTGACGAGGTAGTTAGATGCGGCCCGCAGTGAATTGACGACCACACGGATGGAGCTGGGCCAGGCGAGGGGTAGGGCTTCTCAAGCTGAGGAGGAGACGGATCGGCTGAGGTCCATGATGGCTTCGAGAGAGGAGGGTTTCATTACCCTAGTCCGTGAGAGGGACTCCCTCCAGATGAGGGTGTCGGAGTTGGAGGCTTCAGCGGGCGTCCCTGGAGGTTTGATGGGGGACTTGGTTCGTTCGCTCCAGGCGGCCGGGGATAGGGACCGAGAGGCGCTCAGGGCATCAGAGGTGAGGGCGCGGGAGTTGGAGGAGAGGTTGAGGGCTGCCGAGGATCGGGCTAGAGGGACAGAGAGTCGCCTCCGACAGAGATTGGCGAGGAGAGATAGAGATATGCAGCAAGTCCGTCTTTGGGAGGCGACTATGAGGGGGAAATTGGTTGGAGGGGGCTTTATGACCGAGGCGGACCTCGACATTCTTCCGCTTGAGCCTGACCATTCTCTCTCGGCTTCCTTGGCTACTGGGGCCACCTTCAGCCGTGCTTCTCGTCCTTCAGCGTCTCGGAGTCGTGGGATATATGCGAGGGCTGCATCCTCGGTTCGAGAGACTCCTGCCGCTCCTGACGTTCCAGAGGTTCAGTCCTCTCCTCGGCCACCGCTCCCTTCTTAGCCAAGCCAGGATGTTCCTCCTACTCAACCTCCAGCGGATGACGATACGCCGAGGTATAGCTTCCTTGTGTCTTGGTTTTAGGTAGAAGAATGGTGTATATGCAAGGAATTCATGCTTTTCTTCTTTTCTTTTTTGACTCAGGTGATTATTATGGTGAAGTATAGCTCAAGACTTCGGAGTTTTGAAGCTCTCGGTGGACAAGATTCCTTTTTTATGCACTCTCTTAGGTTTTTAGAAGAACAATCTATGTTTATGGTTTTGGTGGGACAATTTAATTTCTTGTTTTGTATGCATGGTTTAGAGTAGTTTAGCATGGATTATGGATACGTATGTGCGTGTAGGTGAATCTTGGCTTTTATAGGTTTGATTCATGGATGGATGTAGGGTTTTGATATATAATTGTTTTAGCATGGTATCTATATATGTTTTGTGTATGAATATGTGTATGAAATGTGTACATGCAGGTTTTGGAAAGAATTAATCTTTATAGGTAAAGAAGTGTCACGCCCCAGGCGTCCCCAAGGTGCGGCAATTATATAAAGTATCAGCTATCATACAAGAGGTCAACAGATGACTCCGATAAATAATACACAAGGCTAACAATCAATGATAACTGATAACTCAAATGAAAGGCGGAAGCATAAAATATCAACATGTCTGTAAATCAAAAACATTATTACAGACTCGAATACACAATCACTGTCCTGTGAGAGCCAAGTCTAGCCAAAAGAAATACAAGTGCCACATGCACGGTTTACAAACACACAAGACTCTAGGACTGCTGACAGCCTCGCACTCGCCAATCCGCCGGACAGAACGTTCCACGCACGCAGGACCACGCCACAAGGAAGCTCCAGCTCCACGCCCAACAACGCCCCTGTAAAGGAAAACAGTACGCGAGGGGTGAGCTATAAGCTCAGTGAGTGGTCAGAAACCAAACACCAACACAATCATTTGATACTAAGGCAATCTCCTATCAAGGAAAACCATGGGTAGAAACCCAACGGTTAACAAGGTTAGGCGGCGGTGCGACAATACCCCGCCCTCACCCTCACTCCCAAGGGTGGAGGCTTTTGGGACTCACAGGGAGGAATAGTCGTTAACCACTTGGTGTTACCGTGTAACAGTACAAGAGTCCATCCGCTTACGAGGTAGAAATATAATTCGACACCTCAAGCGTTTGGAGGTATACCCAGAGTATACTCGATGGGTACAACTCACATTCGCCCTCACCCTAGCCCCCACAGGGGTGAACCTAGGAATTTGAAGGACAAAACTTACTGTTCTACACCATTCGTCATCCGATAGCACTCTCCCGGGCAGCCTCTACCTGGAGCCGGCCACGGTCAGTACACTGTCGAGCGCATCGATGGTACCTACAGGTGGGGGCTCCACCCAGGGTGGCTCAACCTAGGCAGCTTCAACACCGATCCGACGAAGGGGAGAACTATTCACGCTCGCAATATCATTCGGTTGCCCACCGTCATGCAATCTCTAACTGGTATGCTCCCATGATCAGTACATTTGCCGAATGCATCGGGAGTACCTACATGTGGAAGTCTTCTGACCAAGCAGCCTCAACGTCAGGGCCACGACATACGGCGATATTGGGAGTAACTACTACTTGTTCGCAGCACGAACCCTATGAAAAGCCAATTACTCAAGCTGGTGGGTCGAGTATCAACTCGAGCCCACCACACTCATACCAACACCCTCACCTCCGAAGGGTGACCTAGGATTTTGGGAGCAACACCCTCACCCCGACGGGCGACATAGGATCTTGGGAAATTACACTACTGGTAGATCGAACCAACGCCGTCCCACCACACCCTCACCCTCACCCCCTCCTCAGGGTGACATAGGGTCTTGGGGAAGAGGTCGATTGTTCTAAGCCCTTGGTCCACCGGTAGCCCTTTCCCCAGATAGCCTCGACCTGACATACTCCCACGATCAGTACACTGTCGACCGCAGCGATGGTACCTACAGATGGGAGCCCGGTGCCAGGACAGCGTTTTCGAAGCTAGGAAGTTCCTACACGGATCCAACGAAGGGGAAAAACAATCTACGCTCGCGAATACGATCCTCTTGGATCCGTCATCATCGATCATCGAACACCGATTAAGCGCAACGAATTCTCATGAATTTCCTCCAGGGCGCATAACTCAGATGCCAGGAAGATATTTTATTCTAAGTGTCAAAGCCATGGTATGACCCCATAGGAGGTCATACACTCGTCTAATTTCATTAGACAAGGCTCATGGCCAAATAGGCATATACATAATATGCAATAAATACCCAAGGGTGGCTTACTTAACATGCATACATGAAGACAAACAGGCAAATACACAACTTATAACCTAACATACGTTGGATGACATTAACCTAGAGGGGAAGGGTTAAGCGTGATCCATGCAACAATAGGTGCATGCTAATAATTCCATGCAAACCCGAGTCAAGTAGGAACTACATCTACTCACTCGGTTCGCGAAAAGAGGGAGGGCGAGAGAGAGGGAATGCCTCATCCTCTCTCGAGCTGGTTATAGTTTTACCCCAACAGATGGGTGCAACAACTATACCACACCCTTAAGTACTAAATCAGGAATATTACGCATACACCCCGTTATTAACCCAAGTTAAACATGCTTGATAAATAGGGGTAGTCATTCAATCAAAATTACCTAAGTCATGCCATATTCTATACAATACATAGGCAAGTATAAGGTAGAATAGGGGGTCTACACAATATACGAGCTATACAACCTAGCATGCATAATATCTAGCATGTTTAGGGTGCAAATAAAGCCCCATGGAAGCGTGAAGCACGACTACGTGCATCGAACGCTCCCGGAAGGGTTGGAATCAAACCACTCACCGATACCCGGGTTGACGCACATCCCATCCGACGAGATCTGTAAGTCAAGGGTATCAAAATGATGAGTAAAATCACATACAAACACATAAAAATCAATTAGGATGCCTAAGGCATAGACATCCACGCAAACGTGCTCGAACGCACGCAAGCATGCACGCACGCACGCGTGCCCGAGCGCCCCTAACACCCACCTGAGGGTGCCGACCCTCAGCACGGCCAAACCGGCCTCGGGCAGCACCGCATGCACCCCCGGGAGCCCCCGGGCGCGGCCCCGGGCGCCCCCGCACGCGGCCCCGCGCGCACCGCGCGCAGACCGGACGCAGACGCGCGCAAACACGCACGCGCTCGCGCGTGCCCCCGTGCGCACCCTGGCGTGACCCCCGCGCGCACCCGCACTGCCACGCGCGCTCCTGCGCGCCCGACTGCGCGCACGCTCCGCGCGTACGCGCCCGACTGCGCGCGCACTCGCGCGGACGGACCCGCGCGCGCGCCCAGCCTCCCAAACCCTCTCCCAAGTCCCCCACATGCACCCAAACCCAAACACTACCCATGCATGCCCTCCCATGCACCCCCAAAGCCATAAAAACTGATTAAAGAAGAGGAGGAACTCACCAAAAGAGAGGGGAAGGGAAGGGGGCGGTGTGGGGGCTCATCCGCACGCCCGCAACCACCTCGGCCGCCACCACCGCTGCCACCACCTCAACTTGGGCTTCTCTTCTCCACATGGCTTTCACTTAGGCATTTTAACAACCATTTGGGGGGCTGAAATCCAAAGGGGGAGGGAAAACAATTGAGGGGGAGGAAGAGAGGAGGGGAAGCAACAACAACAACAACAATCACAACAACTCACCTTTTTAAACCTCTTCTTCTCCATCACAACCACCTCCTCCACCGAAGCCTTCATCTAGGGCTGGACCAGATCCAAAAGAGGTGAAAAAAATAGACTAAGGTCGTAACATTTGGGGGGGTATTTATAGGCAAGGTCCGACTGAAAGACCAAGTCGTCCTCGGACTAAAATCTCTGCGCAGCCTTCACTTAAACAACCATAACTTCCTCAATACAGCTCCGAATTGCACGATTCCAGTGGCATTCGAAAGCTAAGAAGATTATCTACAGCTTTCATGTTTACACCTAGATCAAATAACCCTTCAAGCTATTCCGAAATCTAGGCTAAACATCTTACAGGGCTGCTGCCTGGATTTCTAAACTTCGGGGTATACACGGAAAAATACCCATATCTTTTGATATACGAATCCAGTTGATCCAATTCCACTTCTATATGGAAGCTATCTCAAAACTGAACATCTCATAATAATATTGGATTTTTACCACTTCATCTTGGATTTTAACAAAATCAAATCCAAATACCAATCCGAAACTGCATAATTTCAAAAACGTTATCGGAATTAAACGAAAATTTTATGGGCAGTACTAAACAGTACCAGGACCCATAATATGCAGTTAGATCTTCAATCAGAGTCCTCAAACCCCAGAAGGTAGTTAAAAACCAAAATTATAGCGACTCCGATCGAAATTAGGACTCTAAATGACACAGGCCTAACAAGAAGTGTTGAAGAGTTGATTGGATATGGGCTGACATAGCTGAAATGCATGCAGGCAAGGGGCGGCTAGTGTAAACTAGCCGCCCAGTGAGGGGCGGCTAGTTCCGTTTAGCCGTCCCCTGCCTGGGGCATCCTCACCTGAAACAAAGGGCAGGGGCGGCTAGTGTAAACTAGCCACCCAGTGAGGGGCGGCTAGTCGAGTTTAGCCGCCCCCTGCCTGGGGTAATTTGGTTCTGCTGCTCCTGTCTGCTGCTGCCGCTGAAAGTCTTTGTGACCGTTTCAACCTTCGGGGCCTATAAAAACATTCCTTCCATGGACCAAGTGTTAAATCTGTCCGGATTGTGCCCCTGCACTGACTTTCAAGCTCTTTCTTGCTTGAATTGTCAAGGGCTACAATCCATCTTAAGGTCAAATGGAAAAGATAATGCGAGAAAGTAAAGTGCGGGAGACCATGCTTTAGTATGCAAGGAAGGGATTCCAAGTGCGTGAGAAAAAAACTCTTAAGTGTGTGTAAAGGTAGGACAATTTCTTCTCAGGCATGTGCGGTAAGGGCACGAAATGAGTGGGGACAATTTTAATATTTTGGTACGGGGGGTCAACTTTAATATTCCGAGAAAATCGAACGCCAAGGTGTTTTGGAAAAGGAAAATGCAAGCTTATGTGTAAGTGTAGTTGGCGTAAGGGGGCAGTTTAGTTCTTCAATGGTTTCTTACGTGAGAGGGTAACGTTCTTGACTTTCTGAAGTAAAAGATGCCATCAAGTCCCTGTGGAGGAGCCCTTGCGGTCATCCATGTCCAAACCAGGATTGTATTTGAACGGTATAAGCCTTGGGTGTCGATTTTTCTAGATTCATGGTTTTCAAATGCTTAATCGTATTATTCTAAACATGCTGAGAAATCCATGAGTGTACCAAGAGTCGAGTCAAATAAGCTTCTCTTGGATAGGCAAGTTTCTAAGTGAACTCATGTGAGTGTGTGTAGTTGTAAATCTGGACATGATCTACCTTTGGTCGAAATTTCGTCTTTCCCGGCAGACGTAGTTCAATTTAGAATCCCATTGCGAAAAAAATAAAAAGGGGGGGGGGAATGGGGTAAGAGTAATATCTTCCTTTCGGGCAATATTTTAGAATTGTCCCAGTCTAGCACATGTCTTACTTTCTAGGTCCCTCTGGCTTTCTTCTTTTTATCACTTCTGTATTTTGGATGGAATGTACAGTCCGTTGTTTGGACCTGTACTGGTATAGCCGTTGTGTAGCGTATACCGTGCGTAAAGGCGTGAAAGCCTGCTAAAATAGAGAGTTTAACCCATTCACTTAGGTGTTATTTTTCTTTTGTTGGCCTCTCATTGCCTGATTTTTTTTTATTTGAGGGGGGGGGGCTCTTCTATTTTTCACCCCGATTCTTTTCATGCTTCCCCTCTAGAAGTGTTTGCATAGTGCCAGAGCCAGTTTTGGGACATATGCCAGGTCTAGGTAACTCCTCATTTTGACCTAGGGTTAATACGAGTGGGGCGAAAATAAGGGATGTTTTGCTTTGGGGGTTTTAAATTGTCCCAGTCTACGAGGTAGGCAATTTCTCTTCTTTCAGGTGAATCTAGTCCAGTTATACGTGTGTGAAGGAAACGGCATGATTTGGCAGAGATGTGTTCAAATAGATACGAGTTTATCTTTGAGAGTCTTATAATTCTATCGTCAAGTACTAAATGCTGGAAATCGCAGGAAGGAAGAATAATAGTTCTTAAGTATTGAAAGCTATTCATGCATGGAATTTCTTTAGATAAAGTGCGTTCCACGAACCTGGAACCTCGACTCCTTCGGCATCTACCAGGCGGTAGGCATTCCCGGAATAGGCATGGGTGATCACATAGGATCCCTCCCATGTGGGTTGTAACTTTCCTCTTGGGTGAGGCTGTCTTGATGGCATGATTTGCTTGAGTACTAATTCCCCGATTTCAAATTTTCTTTTTATTACCTTCTTCTCAAATGCCCTTGCCACCCTTCTTTGGTAGGCCTGGGCATGGTCTGCCGCTCTTAGTCTTTTCTCGTCTAGTAGTTCGCTCTTTTTGGTATTATATATATTTTTTTGTTTTCGAAAGTGCGAAGACAAATGCATACTTATGGTTTTGAAAAGGGGCCTGTGTTGGCGAATAGATATGTTTTTTTTTTTCAAAATAGAATGGGGATAAAGTTTGTAAAACGGTTTTGTTTTTAGAAGGGGAGTATGGAAAGGTAGTTTGTAAAAATGTTTTTTTTTTATTGCAAATATTTTCGTTGTTCTTGGAAACATGTAAAGAAAGTTTGGGAAAGTGTTTTATTTATTATATTTTTTTTGGAAGTGCGGAAATACGGTTTTGTAAAACTTTTGTTATGAAGGAGAGTGTGGAAAACATGTTTTTTAGAAAATATATTTTGTTTTGGAAAACAGAGTGGAAGTAAAACTGGAATAGGTATGTTCAGAGTTGGGAAATGAAAGCTGATTAGCATGTATTTTTGGATTTTGGTTTCTTTTAGGAAAGCAGGTAAACAAATACGTATAGGGTGACGAAAGACAAAAGCTGGTAAACAAATATTTTGATCTTTAGATTTTTAGAAAAAGCTGTAAACAAATATGTACAGGGTGACGAAAGCTTAAGCTGATAAACAAATATTTTTCGATTTTGGATTTTTAGAGAAAGCTGTAAACAAATATGTACAGGGTGACGAAAGACGAAAGCTGGTAAACAAATATTTTGATCTTTTGATTTTTAGAAAAAGCTGTAAACAAATATGTACAAGGTGACGAAAGATTAAGCTGATAAACAAATATTTTTCGATTTTGGATTTTTAGAGAAAGCTGTAAACAAATATGTACAGGGTGTGACGAAAGCTTACCCGAACAAATATGTACCTAGTTCTTGGATTCGCATTGTTTCCTCGAGCCGGCTGATGTCCGGTGGGGGTCCCCTATTCCCGAACTCTTCTTCCCTGAGTCTCTTCAAGGGCCTTCCTTGATGGAGCAGTTCTTCGTCGGTGGAGCCTGGCTGCCAACATGCGAGCACCTCTAGCCGGATGCGCATGGCGCAGATGCTCCAATTCCGGGCCCGTGTCTCGTTAAAGCGTGCTTCTCCCCATATGGATACTACTTTCCCGCGGTACGGGAGGTGAAGACATTGGTGTCGGGTGGATGAGACAGCTTTGATGCTGTTAAGCCATGTCCTCCCAACAATCAGAGGGTGGGGCGATTGAATGTTCATCACCATGCAGTTGACGATGGTGGAGACCGGGCCGATCTTCAGTGGGAGCGTGACCAGTCCGCAAGCGTTCTTGCGCGTGCTATCGAAGGCATAAATGTATTCGTCTGAGGGCTCCAATCTAGGAACCCGGCCTTCTAGCTTCTGGTAGGCGGAATATGTAAGAACGTTAGTTTCTGCTCCCGTGTCAATGAGAATGTGCCGGAATTCCCTCCCTCCGAGTGTGGCAGTGATTGCGAGGGGTGTGGAGCGTGCTCCGGCTTTTGCGACTTCATGGGGGAGGAAGGTGATCGAGTTGGGCTCCGTAAGATCGTTTGGTGGTTGCAGGGTCCTGGTTGCTTCTTCAGAAGGATAGTTGTTGTCGTAAGGGGACCCAGGTGGACTACCACTTTCATCCTTGTTCCCCCGGTCGTAGGGCTAGTGTGAACATATTATGTATCGCCCAGTTGTTCTCGTTCTCGTACTGGAGGCGCGCCTCTCCCCAGATTGTCAGAATATGACTCAAGAAGGGCAGTCGAAGGCACTGGTGCCGAGGGGAACAGATAGCTTGGATGTTGTCTAACCATGGTCGCCCCAACATCAATGGGTACCTTGTGTCGATGTCGGCCACGAAGCAGACTACTTCACAGATAAGAGGGCCGACGGACAGCTCGAATGTTCCGGGGCCATGGAGAGTCTTCCCGGTATGGTTGAAAGCTTGAATAGTATGGTGGGCCGGTTGGACGGGAGGACGGCTTAGTCCGGGTATCTTTTTGTAGGTGGAGCACGTCATTATGTTCATTCCTGACCCTGGATCCATGAAGATGTTGTTTAGCCACAACATTTGAAGACGTCCGCGGATGTGTAGGGGGTAGACTCGCAGTCTGGGATCCGGGAGGTCTTGGTCAGTGAACGAAATGGTCATTGGGCGGTGGGGGCTGTCGACAGTGTCGGTACTCTTGGAGGACCCGTTGTCGTCCGGATGCAGATCATCCGACGTACATTCCCCTCCTTCGGGTCCTTCGCTAGCTCCTTCGGAGATCTCCTCAAATGGCTCTTCTTCTTCGTCTCCTCCTGGGTTTTCTAGTCCGCTTTTGTCGGACTCGATGTTGATGACTGCGGGAAGGGCGAGAACTGCATATTCTTCTTCGTCTCCTCCCGGGTTTTCTAGTCCGCTTTCGTCGGACTCGATGTTCATGACTGCGGGAAGGGCGAGAACTGCAACTTCTTCTTCGCCATAGAGTATGGCAAGGTCATGATTGTCGAGGTTCAGCTGGAAGGGCTCGTTCTGCTCTTCCTCCTCGGATTCTTCGGCCAGACTGTCGTCAGTGACATCTTCTGAACTGCTCGGTTGTGGTGATGGTCGTCTCCCTCTCCTAACCATGTTTACCATGTGGGCTCCAGATGTGGATGCTTGGTTGTGACCTGGCAATGGGTCAGTAAAAATGCCAAGTGGCTTGGAGGCTTGAGAATTACCCTGGTTTAAGTGGCTTTTGATCATGGCCCAATCAAGGCGTCTGTCATCATTTAAATCATAAATAAAATCCTGAAAAATAATGCATTGTTCTACGGTATGACCATGTTGTTGGTGGTATTGACAGTAACGCAGTCTGCTGGCCCCGGGGAGTGGAGGTTTAGCAGCTGGGAGAGAGATACTATTCATGTCCATTAGTACCCTAAAAATCCTAGTTAGTGTTTCTGGGAGGGGAGGGTAAGAGTCCCTCTTTCCCATTCGTCTCAGATCATAGGATGTCGGGGGGGAGACCTCATTATAAGTATTTTGGGAGGGCTGCCTTGGATTTAGGTTCTGACTTCTTAAGAGGCTGGAATAAAAAGGGGTCCTAGGTCGGCCTTGTCTTGAAATTACAGGGCATTGGACCGGGGAACTTTGGATTACTGGGTCTTGTTGTGTCGGCATGGGGACGGGTACTGATCGAGTAGTGAAGTTTTGGTTGATTGGCCGAGGCGGCGCATACTCGGATGAACCGGACGTGTACTGTCTCGGAGCCGTTCCTCGATCAGGAACTCGTGCTCCGTTCGGGTAGAGTGCTGATACTTGTATAATAATCCCCTCTACCGTGGGGGTTTGTGCCTTACGAGGCGGTTGTCCAACCCTATGGCTGATAGGTGGGGACTGGCTTTGAACTACTGGGGCTGCACAACGGGAAATCCTGTTGTGGCGGTCAATTAGAAGCTGATACGTAGTACAGTCTCCGTACGAAAGGCTCGTACGAAGCTCTGGACTCAGGCTCTGTAACATCATGTCAATTTCGTGACATTCTGTGAGTTGCAGGCCGGTTCGGTGGACAAGTGTGCGCCACCGAGACACGTATTGCTCAAATTCCTCCCTAGGCCTCATTCTTTCTACGCTTAAATCCGAAATAGAGGGGGTTCTAATCCTCTGATAACCGTAGCGGGCCAAGAATTTCTCGCTTACAGCCAAGAAATTCGACAAGTGATCTACAGGGAGGGTGGAGAACCATTGTAGTGCTTCTCCTTCCAATGATTTTTGGAAGAGGAAGACTAGCAGAGGTTGATTATCTAGAAACGGGCGTGCGTCTAGATAAAAGGCAGTTAAATGAATGTCCGGGTCTCCACGACCGTTATACCGGCGAAATTTGGGGATTTTGAACCCCTCCGGTAGGTGGACTGACGGGATTTGTCTCAGGTTATGTAGAGACATGTGTTTGGGGGCTGAGGGACCAGTCTCGGAGAGGATTCTTCGGATGGTATCGTCCAGTGTTTCTCCCCTGGGAGGGCTGCCTAGCGGTCCCGGGTTTGGGGTGGCCTGGTAGGGGCCTGGGGTGGAAACGGCTAGGAATATTGGATTCGTGGGGGAAAGGGGGGTGAACGAAAAGACGCTCGGGTTGACTGAGTGACTGGGTGTGAACGGGGTTTTGGGAACGGCCTTAGGGGTTTCAACAGGGGCCTCCTGTCTTAGGGTTTTGACCTGGCGGTAGTCGGCGAGGTCATGAAACATGTCCTCTACGGATTGGTATCCTAGACTGGCCATCTTTTCCTCTAGATGGGTCAGGAATTGCGTGGCCTGACCCTCTTGGTGGATTCTTTCCTCTAGTATCTCCTCCTCTACGCGGATTCCATGATGCGCGTGAAATGTTTTAAGGGAATGAATGCAGATATAAAGCAGTAAATAAAGCGGTAAAGGATTGCGCAGCGGTGTGCGGCTTACAAAGCAGTAAAGGATTGCGCAGCGGTGTGCGGCTTACAAAGCAGTAAAGGATTGCGCAGCTGTGTGCGGTTTACAAGGCATTAAAGGATGCTGTGATGTGAATTAGAGGAGGAACTGATTCGAGGGGTGGGAAACTCTAACCTTCCTAGATGGTTGATAGCATTCTAGTCAAGCTTGTAAAAGGGGGCAGAAGAGGATTACCTTTTGTTGTTTTTCACGAGGGACGTCCCACCGTGATCGCCAGATTTGTCAGTGTCGTCGGGGAGGCCTCCGAATGGCCGCGTTGTGTTTGTCGGTGCTTTCGGAAAGGGTCCCGGCGGTGCGCGGGTGTGCGTGCGTGTGTGGGGTTTCTTCGGGGATTCGGATCGGATGCGTGCCCTGGCGGGCTCGGTCAAATCGTCTTCTCGGAAGGGTGAGGGGTGTCGTTCCTGGTTGAGGCACCCGATAGCGGCTCAAGAGGATTCAAGGGGGTTTGTGTGATCGTCACCTGCTTTTTCTAAAAAAGCGGGAAAAGGGGTGGGGTTGGATTTGATCGCCTACGTGGGGAGTTTGTGGGGTCTCCGCTCTGAGACACGGATATACCGTACACAGAGGTGATAAACAGGTAATCCTATTCTGCTTCCGTGGCTTGACTAAAGGAGTCTTGGGACATATGGGGTGTAAGTGGGGTGTGTATATGGGGTGCGGCTAGTAGGTTTGAGCCGTCTAATCAGGGGCGGCTAGTAGGGTTTAGCCGTCCGGGGCCTGGTCTGGTTTGGGCAGGACTTTGGTAGGAAATGGGTTTGGTTTTGGACAGGGGCTAAGCTAGGTTTAGCCCGGGTTTCTGGAGGGTGGGATGAGAGGGTATTTTATGTAGGGAAATGGGTGTTTCTCTCACAAAAGGGTCTCTCTCTCTCTCTTGGGATTTCTAGTGGGGAAAGGGAATGTGGATTGTGGGATGTTGGTGTTGAATGGTTGTTATGAGTTGGTGATCTTTATTTGGGCTTGGGACCTCCTCTATTTATAGTAAAAGAGAGGCAGGGAAATATCCCGGGGTAAGGGAGTGGGTTGGCTTCGATTAGACCCCTCATTAATTCTCTGATTCTTCTGTCAGAGACCAGGTGAAGGGCGGCTAGTGCTAACTAGCCGCCCAGGATGGGGCGGCTACTTCCTGGTAGCCGCCCCTATCATCACCTGCCAAACGTCCCATCTCTGACAGGCGGTGGCTTGGGTCAGTTACTTGGGTTGATCCGGCCAAGGTTGGGCGGCTAAAGGTCATGACCCGCCGCAATGATCAGCATTTAATATTGCTTTATGTCCCATCCAGGGGACTGGTCCAAAGTCGGCCAGGGGGGCGGCTAGTGCTAACTAGCCGCCTGGTATGGGGCGGCTAGTTAGGTCTAGCCGCCCCTTGCCAGGTACTCAGGGGTTTTTTTGGTTTTTAAGGTTTTTCCTAGGTGGGGTTCTGGTTTGGGGTCTGGTTTAGGGCAAGACTAGGGTTAAGGTTTAGGTTTAGGTCAAGGCTAGGGTTAGGGTTTCTGGTTTTAGGTTTAGGTTTAGGGTTCCAGGGCTAGGGTTAGGGTTTAGGCTTAGGTCCGGGGCTAGGGTTAGGGTTTCGGCTTAGGTCAGGGTTAGGGTTTCCGGTTTCCTGAACTTTGGTTCTCCACTAGATGTCCAAAGGTGGGATATTTCCGTGTGTTACTTGAAGTATTTTTCTCTCTCTGAACGGTCAAAATTGGGGTATCTACACCCCGAAAACTTCTTTCAGATGTGATAGATGATCATTTTGATGCTCTCTTTTGACCATCATATCATCAATATAGACTTCCACTGTCTTACTGAGCTAGTGCTCGAAGACCTTGGTCACCAACCTTTGCTAACTTGTCCCAGTATTTTTTAACCCAAATGACATCATTTTGTAACAGTAAATGCCAGTGGGGGTTATGAAAGATGTCTTCTCCTGATCAGGCTCGTACATAGGGATTTGATGATAACCTGAATAAGCATCCATGAAGCTCAACAGCTCATTCCCCCATGAAGAGTCCACCAGCTGATTGATTTTTGGAAGTGGGAAGCTATCCTTGGGGCAAGCGTTGTTCAGGTCGGTGAAGTCTACGTATACCTGCCACTTCTTGTTCTTTTTGGGGACCACCACCGTGTTTGCCAGCCAGTCGGGGTGACGCACCTCATGAATAAAGCCGGTTGTCAATAATTTGTTCACATCGTCTCACACAGCCTCCGCATGTACGGGAGTCATCCATCGTTGTTTCTAACATACTGGACGGACCATGGGCAAGATGAACAATCGATAATTGGCCAATTCTGGATTGATCCTGGACATATCTTGTGGCCTTCAGAAGAAAATATCTATGTTTCTATTGAGGAGATTGAGGATTCACTTTCTCTTCTCAGCAGATAACAAACTCCCGACAAGAAAAAATTTCTTAGAGTCAAGTGGGTCTATTTGGACCTGTTAAAGATCCTCAAGTACCCTGTCTTAAAGACTGGGTCAGTTCTCATTTGTATTGACTCGATCCTTCATTAATTGCTACTTCTTCGGATGGAATTTTCCTCCCTCGGGTAATTTCTCAGGCGCAGTTTCCTTCCCTGCCAATGCTGCCATACAATAGCGCCTTGTAGCAACTTAATCATTCCAGATTTCCATTATCCCATGGTGGTGGGAAAATGGAACCATTGGTGATAGGTCGATGGAATTGCCTTCATCGCCGCTTGCCACACATATGCCCAATGATGGCGTTGTATGGAGACAGAAGATCCATGATCGTAAATTCAATCATGGCGGTCTGGTACTAGCTCGAACCAACAATGTGATACAATCGACTAGGACTACTCGTGTACCATTAAACACGACCAAAGGATCCTTGGTCGAGGTCAAGTCAGCTATCTTCAACTCCATCCAGAGGAAGGGTTGCATGAAGAGGATATCAGTCGAGCTACCCGTGTCCACCAAAATCCTCTTAACATCGAAGTTTGAACTGCGCAGAGTGATGACTAGCACATCCGAGTGGGGTGCTTGGACTCCCTCCAGGTCAGCATCAGAGAAAGTAATGACTCCATTATCACTACTCACCTTCTTTGTGACCAGTTTTGGCTCCTGGTCAATCTGCATCATTTCGAAGAAAACGTACATCTTCTTCGAATCTTTGCATATGTCTTCGGGTTAGTGAAATACAGTTCACCTCCAAAGATGTCAATGACCCCTATCGAAGTGTTGGGGTCAACGTTCGTCACGTGCTGCTCCTTCGCTATTGGGGTCTTCTCGGGAACATACTCCTTCAAATACCCCTTCCGAACTTGTTCCTCTAGAAATCCCCAGAAGGTAAGGAATTTATCGGTAGTGTGCCCTACGCTTTTGTGATAGTCGCAATGGAGAGTTTTATCCCATTTTGACTCATCCCCTTCATTGGTTCAGGCCACTTGAACCATTGCTGCCCTTCGATCTTAGGCAACATCTGAGATGGAGGCACCTTGAAGAAGGGCTCTCACCCCTCGTGGATTCATTTTAGTGGCCCCTGGCCTCTTGTCCTTCTCACCATGCCGATCCTTTGGTCGTTAATCAGGCTGGCACTTCATCTCTGGTTGGGTGGTGACAGCTGTTGGCGATGATCTAGCCGCGGCCATTGTTTGCTTGAGGAGGTCGTGGAGGTCCGAAGGAGTTCGCTTGAAAAGCGATTCCTTAAGACCGTTCCCGGCAAATAGGCCGTTGCGAAAGGCCATAATTGCAGCATCTTCGTTGCAATTTTTGACCTCAAACTTCAGGAGAGGAAAGTGATCGACATATTGTCGAATTGTTTCACCCTGCTGCCTCTGGATCTTCATCAGATCCCCCAGGTCCTTCTTTTGTCACCTGCTGCATATGAAGTGCTCAATAAATATGGTGTTGAGCTCTTTAAACGTGTGGATCGTAGTAGGAGGAAGCGTATGGAACAGAGTTAGTGTCGCCCCCTCCAAGCTGGAAGGGAAGAGACGGCACATATGCCCATCATACTGCTCGTAAAACGCCATCGACTGACGAAACATCAAGATATGGCCGTACGGATCTGATGTGCCATTATAAAACTTGAATTTTGGTTGAATGAACTTCCGTGGAAGACATTCTTTGAGTATTGCATTACAGAAAGGGGAGGTGAATCCATGTAAAGTGTGTTCAACCATCCCTTGGTCTAAAACTTGTCGTACTTCGTATCTCAAAGCATGATGAGGTGGCATGGAAACTCCTTCAGATTGTTGATAGAGTTGCAAATCGTCCTGGTGTCTATGCGACACCTCCCACTGAGAAGACCTCTCATGACAAGGGTGTCTATGCGAGGCTTCATGTTGGGCAGACCGCTCTCTTCAAGGGGAACGTCCGCGTACTTGCTCCACCTGCTCTTATCGAGCGCCACGAGGTAATCTAGATCATTGAAGGAATTGATGCCTCCTATTGGAAGAAGAGGTGTTCCCCTCTAAATCAGGCATAGCATCCAGAGGTGCCGATAGCTCAAGCTGCATGGCAGCTCGCAGTGGAATGTTCTCATCGACGTGTTGCCAGTGATGCAAGTGAGTGAAAAACTGTCTCATCGACCCCTCAAGGATCTCCTACAGCGATCCCTCAAGTCGAGCAAAGAAATTCTCCTAGATGGATTCCATCATCTGCCTCAAATCTGAGCTTGACTAGCTAGGATTGCAAGCGAACCATCTATAGCTCCAGTGGGAGGAAGATTTGGTTTGTTTCACACACTCCTCGAACCATTCTCGATTTCGTTCGGTTCAGACATTGGGCTACGACTTTTTGTATCGTTTCCTACAGACGGCACCAAACTGAAGAGGTATTTTTTTCCTTCAATTAAAACAATTGGTCGTTGGAGCCTCCTTCTTGTATCCGAGCCTGGTTGGATGTGAATCCTGCACTCAAAAAGGGTTTAGGGAGACAATGGTATGGTGCCAGCCAAAGGGTCTCCAAAGAGATATATCAGTAAGGGAATTCAAAGGAAAATCTCATTAATTTGGTGGCTTGTGCGTAAATGAAAAGTTATATCTCTTAACTCGTTCCTCACCTCCCTTTTTATAGGGTCCCATGGCTTAGATAGCCGTTGTCACTATCTTCCCATCCGTTGTAATGGCTTTCCTTAATGACTACTTAGTGGGTGATTTTGGTGGTAACCGCCCAGCTTTATTATAGTTCAACGTGTCATTAATTACCAACGTCCTATGAGTAATGAGTCTTAATCCCCTATCTGACAATTACAGGTGTTATTGATGTCTGACTGTTTCTCTGGTCCTCCTCGTGGTTTTTGACCTGATTTATACATGGTCTTACTCGACGTGTATATAACCATTTACCCGTGAAGTATAAGATCGTCTTACCAGACCTTTAGTCTGGTCGTGCCTTATCTACCAGGGACAACATTCACTTGTGTGGTGTAAGACTGTTCGATCAAATCTTTAATCTGATCGTGCCTCATCTACTCGGGATGACATTTGCCCGCGAGGTTTAAGACCGTCCGACCAGATCTCCAATCTGGTCGTGTCCCACCTACTTGGGAGTGTCCATGTGGAGTTCTGAATTTAGATTCGAGCTTTCAGATGTCGGATATGGAGGTTCATATCTGTCTAAGCCTTGGCACGTGTCATCTTTTAGTATGATGCAAATTTTACCCTCCACTACCATATATTAGTTTTTTCTGATACATTGTAAATGTATCTAAAATCAATTAATATGTATTAACATACATAGTATTAACATCATTATAATAAAAATAAAAAAGCCCAATGAGTCAAACCTAAAATGATAACCATCATTGAAACAACAATCACTCGGATAAAAAACAAAACTGAAATTTCTCCCAAAAATTTAAATCGGATTGTTGTTTTGGTTTTAATTTTATATCAAAATTAAATCTGTATAATCAAAATCAGATAATCCAAATAGTCAAAACTAAAGCAATCACCATTGTTAAACCATAAAAAATCGCTCGGATCCAAATACAAAACTAAAACTCCTCTTAATAACTAAAATTGGTTTGTTGTTTGGGGTTTAATTTTGTAGATGATCGATCGGAAAAAATGTGAATCATTCTGTTATTTAATAAATAAAAAAACCTCTCAATAACGAATGAATTGGATTGGTTTTTTTAAAAAAAAGGACAAAGAGATCAATGTATATTGTAACCACCTCCTACATTGAAGGAAAGGGATCGGTTATCAAATAAATAAATAAAAACAACGAAGGTTAAATAGAGAGTTACATGTGTGCCACTTCATGAGTGTCGGTATCCATTTTCAGTGGCTGTTCCAATGTTGGGGGTCTCCGAAAAGGGGTCTTTGGTGTGAGGGGGTTTCTTCGGGGTTTCAGATCCGATTGCACCCTGCGGGCTAGGCTGGATTGTCTCTCGGAAGGGGGAAAGGGGTGTGGTTCCTTACTGAGGTGTCCGACAGCTCCTTAGGAGGATTCAGGGGGTGGTTGTGATCGCTACCTACTTTCTCAAAAAGCAGAAAAAATGGGTGTTGCTATTGATTGCCTTTGTGGAGGGGATTGTGGATTCTCTGCTCTGAGATACGGCCAACCGCATATAGAGGTTAAAACGGGGAATCATTTTCTGCTTCTGGGAACTTGACAAAGGGAGGTTTAAAAAGACAAGGTGTGAATGGAGGGTCAGCTAGTAGGATTTAGCCGCCTGGGACCTGGTTCTATTTGGGCAAAACCTGGGTAGGGTATGGTTTGGGCTTCGGCTGAAGTTAAATTAGGTTTAACCAGGGTTTTGGGTGAGTGAATTTATGTAGGAAATGGATTTCCTACTCACAAGTGGAGCTCTCTTTCTCTCTCTCTCTCAAGGCTTTGAGCGGTGTATGGGAGTGTGTTTGTTGAAGATTATTGATGATGGTTGATGGATCGAATAAAAGTTGGATGCCCCCTATTTATAGTTAAAAAAAGGGCAGGGGAGTGTCCACTGGACAATAGATCAAATTGAAGTGGTTGATTTGACCTCCCATTAGATCTTTGTTTAACTGACACTGTCCGGGTGAGAGGCGGCTACTTTAGTGATGTTGCCCCCATGATGACCTGCCAAACGTCCTGTCTCTGACAAGCAGTGGCTTGAAGCGGTTACTAAGGTTGAACAATCAAATAAGGGGCGGCTAGAAGGAACAAACCGCCATAATCATCAGTATTAAATGTTGCTTTATGTCCCATCTAAGGAAAGCGGTTAGGGGCGGTTTAAGGGATCATGGCCTATGAAATCTGGACACAAAGCCCAACAGCACTAACCCATTTGGGGGTTTTTACTATTTTTTCTAGAAAAATGTTAGACTCGGTCATTTTTATAATCTAAAACTCAGACCACACATGTTTATATTTAAAAAAATAGTAAACATTATTTAATAAGTTATATGTTTTGACAAAAAGTATATCGTTCAATTTAAGTTAAATGAATTTATTTTTCATAAGTGTAAAAAAATTTAACAAAGTAAATATATCCTATAATAATGTATATGTTTCACTGAATTTTTGATGAGGTATATAGAATTGCAAAAAAGAAAAGTGTGTAAAGCTATCGATCCCTCACTTCTTCATATTTAGGTTTTAGTCCCTACATTTAAATGGTATGTTTCTTTTTAGTCCTTGGGAGGGACCTATTTCTAAATTATTTAGTTTACTTTTTAGTCCTTGGGAGGGACCTATTCCTAAATTATCATTTAAATGTAGAGACTAGAACCTAAATATGAAGAAGTAAGGGATCGATTGCTAAATCTAATCATTTATGGGGACTTAAAACTAAAAATCCCAAAAAAAGGAAAAAATCGATATAACTCCCTATAAACTTTTCAAAATCGGTTTAGATCCTCGTATAATCACAAAATTGTCACAGGTCCTTGTTTTATTAAGAAAATATTGATTTAGTTCCTACTGTTACACCCATTAACCTAGGGCTTGGTTAACTTTAACCACACTTGTAAAATAACGATAATACCCGTTATACCTTTCTCAAAACTTCCCCAATCTCTCTTGAAATCCTACTCTCTTTCTCGACGGTAGAACACATGAAATCGGTGCTCTCTTGACGGCAAGACACATGGAATCTCGATCTCTGTTTCTCTTGACATAAGAACACATTAAATCGGCATCTCTTGACGGAAGAAATCATCCCCTTCAGTGATCCAATTGTGAGACTTCGATATCTCAACAACATTTGATCCATCATCTATTTTGAGCTTGATTCATCAACAAAGGTGAGTCTTCCAACAACATCAACTCTTCCCAACACTTAATTGACTTTTATTATGGATTTTTATTGTTCGATTACTCCTCGTTAGGGTTTTGAGGATCTGATTGAGTTTGTTTAGGGTTTATAGATTACCTATTGTAGTTTGGGTTTTGGGTTTATATATCCCCATTTTAGTTTAGGTTTTTTTTATGTGCATTTGAATAAGTAATTTATTGATTTTCTTTGTTGGATTTCATGTTTGGGTTTCTCTGTTTGATGTGTACATATATGATGTTTGTGATTATATATTCATTGGATTTCTTTATTATCTATGCATGATGTCTATTACAGTGCAATGGAAGATCTATTTCGGGTTACCTTTGTATATGGTGGATATTGGAAGTCTGTAAAATCACGAAATGGCCAGAATTATGTAGAAGGGAAGCAGATTACAAAGATATTAGATCGGGAGAAGATTGTTATGATTGATTTATGGGATGATTTTCCTGAATGGACAAAGACAAGCAGTGTGAAATCCATTTCTTTTACATATGTGATTCCTAATAAGTTTCCAAAACATTATGTAGAGCTGAAGACAGATGCACAATTATTGGATCTATTCAAACAAAATGAGAAAACTCACAAGTTTACATTATATGTCATCAGCACAGACAAAACTACAGAGGAAGACATATCAGCAAAGGGAAAACAAGCAATGGTGGTGGACTTAGATGTCAAAGAACAAATAGCTGAGGGAGTAGCTGAAGATGATGTAGCTGATGGGGCAATTGAAGCAGATATACCAGATAAGCCACACTAAACAGATGAGGCAGAAAAAATAGTTGAGGTAGAAACAACATTTGAAGCAGAAACAGCAGTTGAACACAATATTCTGGAGACTAAAGATTTCCTTGGAGACTGAAGATTTCCTTGAAGATGATGTGGATGAAATTCAGTGTGGTGAGGACTTCTCTAGCAAAGCACAATATCAGCACAATGAAGTGGAGGAGGATTCTACTCAGGAGAATAATGATTTTGATCAGGAGGAGGATGAGGAGCATGATATTCATGGTGAGGGGGCCAATCATCAGGACATCTATATGTTTCAGGAGATGGAAGAGTCAGATAATAATTCTGACATTTCTGTTGGAGACTATGGAGGAGTTGTTTTGCATTATGACCCTGAAATGCAAGTTATTGAGGTGGGAACCCAATTTCCCAGTGTAAGTGAGTTTTGCAATGCACTTAGACAGCATTGCCTTCTGAATGAGTTTGTGGTGAATTATATAAAGAATGATAAGTTCAGGGTCACATCTTAGTGTCAAATACGTGATTGTCCATGGTGCATACATGCGTCTGTTATACAAGATAAAGTGACTTTTGAAGTGAAGACTTTAGTGAAAGAGCATACATGTACCAGCATAAATAAAGTAGGCAATGAGATGGCAACATCAGGGTGGTTAGCATCTAAGATTGTTTCAATTTTGCATAAAACACCTGAATTGGGTGCTTCAAAAGTGAAGATGGAGAGGTGGTCGGACCATATTACACGTGTGGTGAATCTGGAGGATAAGACCTGCTCTTGTAGAGCATGGCAGGTCAGTGGGTTGTCGTGTGAGCATGCTGCATCATTTATTACTTCAGCGAGAGGGCTAGACATTTTAGACTATGTTGATGATTGCTATAGTGTTCAGAGGTTTAGATCAGCATATGCCATTCCTGTGGGAGCTATGCCTGGTAGAGAGTTGTGGGATAGGGTCGAATTACCTTTTGCGGTGGGTCCTCCTAAAACAATTCGACCAAGAGGTCGACCAAAGAAGAAGAGGATACGTGATCCGAATGAGAAAAGGAAGAGTAGACACAAATGCACAAGGTATAATCAATTTGGTTATCACAAGAACACATGTAAAAATCCAATAGTAGAATCAAGTAGCCAGGGGAGTGCACGAGATACCAGGTTGACTCCAACATTTGTCAATACCAGTCAGTCAACACAATCTCAATCTCATGACACTAGAGGGCCACTAAGAAGTGTGGTGAATCTTAACAATCTAAACATTCAATCTAATGTTCCAGACTTTCAAAGTTCAGCTGCAATTGAATCATTTAGTTCTCAAACAAGCATGACTGTCAATCCATCTAGTATGTCTGGATTCCCTGGATTTAATTTTACAGGAATGTCAGCTCATACCACCATGGATGGAATGAGGTATCTCTAAGCATCTGTCAATTTCATTTGTTACATATTTATTCTTGTATAAATAAGTTTGTATTATCTATTATGCAGTTGAAATGTTGGAGGTATGAATACAACTACACCAAGTTCACTGACCAGTGTGGGTGAAACAAGGTACAAGTTCATTTAATTGGTAATGTGGAACCTATGATATTCTTGTCTTATTTAAATTATGATATGTTTTTTTCTCATTGATAATCAGTTCTGGTATGAGATCCAATGAAGTAATTAGAAGAGGTAGAATTTTGGGGGTCAGACAAAAATGTATTACTAAAAGAGATGGAAATAATTCCACAAAAAACTAAAAGGTTTGTTCATTTGTACACATATCAATATCAACTTTTTCTTTTTTATGATCTAATTAAGGTACATAACATGATCTAATCTGCTCAATATTAGAGTTGCAGCAATTCTGGAAACAGAGCAGGTGCAGTTCTACATTTTCAAGTGGAGCAAATCTGGATGGAAAGCAGCTGTTGTGGAATTGAAGCAGGTCTGGATGCAGAGCAGATACAGTTCTACATTTTCAAGAAGTTGTGGAAGTGTTTTTTTAATAGTTTTATATGTTTGCTGTTATGAGGTCCAATAGTTGTTTAAAAGTACATTTAAAGTAGTTCCAACTATTAAAGTTGTTTTAGCATTTTGGGTTGTTTTAGCAGTTCCAACTGTAAAAGAAGTTGTGGTTGTTTTAGCAGTTCCAACTGTTAAAGTTGTGTTATGTCAAACAATCTTTTTATGATCTAATTAAGGTACTGTGTGCTTTGAATGTTGATCTTTTGATTCATTTGAGGTATTGATGGATGTGTTTTGGTGGATGTGTTTCACATGTATACAAACAGAGATATAAAATATGAACTAATAGGGTTGTTAACTACCAAACTTCAACATATCCATCAGTCAATCTCTTGCAACATTTTCATTTAGTACATACTTCGATTTACACCTCCTTTATACATAATAAACCCAGAAATCAAAAGGAGAATCACTAGGCAGACAACTATGATGCTCAACTTCTTATTCATGCATTCCAACAGATTAAGCCTTTCCTGGAGTGATTGTCAACAGCAATTAGCTGATACTTGATGTCAATGGTAGAGTGGTTAGGGTCATCAACCCATTCGAAGAAATTACAGTCTGCAGGGGTCTGAAATGAAATAACAAAGTCAATCAAAATTTGATACTCAAGTAAATGTTTAACAGAAACATTGAAATGAAATGAATGCATCAGACTAAAATGGAAAAAAATAAAAAGAAGTACTGAAATGAATCTCACATACCCTGTACATGGGGCAAGAATAAAACTTTTGACCCTTGCTATACTCTTGACGGGATGTTTTGATCGCACAATCACCCTTCTTGTATCGACATTGATGTGGTGGAATGTATGCATGAGAAGACCTAAAAACTGCACTCCTTGAAACCTATGATATCCCAATCAAACCATGGTTTAGGCAATTCAACAAACAGACACAATGCTACAATTAGAAAAATATCATACTGAATGAAAAATAGCTAACAAGACTAAGGGATTTCTTTCACACATTCTATCAAACACATAAGATGCAACACATAAGCTCAAATAAGATTAATTTCATTTGATGAATACTTACACAATCTGACATGTTGAGAGAAATACTGAGAAGATGAAACAATTGTTTGCTCAAAAAATGAAGGTGAAGAAGTGTAGATGGTGATCGAAAATACTAAGAAGTGAAAGGTTGGTCGATGGAGGAGGACCTTTGGGGTTGTTCAAGCTTCAGTCGATGAATGTGGGTAAGGAGCACTTGATGACCATTGGGTTTTTATAAAGGCACCAGACAATTTTTGACCGTTGAAGAGCTGCTCAAGAAGATGTTTTTTTTATTGTTGGGAGGTGCTCAACGAAAGAGACATGGGTATTTTGGGAAATAAAAAGGTGTAATTTTGATTTTATTGTTTTTCTAGAGACTTATCTGAAAAACAATTTATACACCAACTATATGTTCACGGAATATTCCCCGAATATTCCTCTTTAACTGGCAAAGTTCTGACTGAGGGATCAATTAACCAAGACAGAATACAAAGACCTATGACGATTTTGTGATTTTACGAGGACCTAAACCGATTTTAGCAAGTTTACAGGGAGTTATATCGATTTCCCCCCCCCCCCAAAAAAAAAAAAAAAGAAAAAACACAAGGGTGGTGAACACCCCACTAACTCAGAAAACCGGTCACATGGCCCGCCATCAAATTCCTTTGTTTTAAAACCCTTCCGCCATCAAATTCCGTGCTCTCAAAAAAACATTTTCTCTCCATCCGTTTCTGTTCCTTTCTTTCTCATTCTCTCTCTATTCATCACTGTTATGAAGGTCTCATTTTCCAACCCAATTTTTTTTTCCATCTCTCTTTGATCCTTCTTTTTTTTAAATCTTGATTTCTCTGTATTTGTGTTTTTTTAGGTGGTGGGAAGTCTATGGTCTATTTGGTTTCTGGGCTTTCTTCTGATTGGATTCTCTCTATACTTCACCCACCATCTCCCATCCTTCGATGGCCCCACTGCGCCGCTCGTCCGTCGGATCGATGGGCCATTCAAGCGCAGCGTCACAGTGTTCTCTGCACCGGGGCCCTTTTTTGGCCCTGTCGGATCCAGACAAGCCCTGGCCGTCCGATCTTGGCTCGGGTTGTCACCGACCATTGATGTCGTCCTCTTCTCGCAGCACCCATCTGTCAGAGCTTTTGCGGACGCATTGGGTCCTCGTGTCTCTGTGGAGCGCAACATTGACTTCACGTAAAATTTCAACCCTCTTGGTTATATGTTTTCAGAGCGCTGTTACATTTAGTCCTTTTTTACGGCCCTTAATACAGTCTTATATATCTCGTTAGCTCCAGATACTCACCGTAACGAGATATATACCTCATTTTCACATTTTTATAAATGTCACCATTCAATTCATTGTAGAATATATATTTCACTTTTTATAAAATTACATACCTATTTAGATGATGTATAACAATCTGGGACATGTTTGGGGACGTGGAAAATCTGGAGGACGAGGAATGAGACCATCTTTCGAGGAGCAAGGGTGTATAAGGAGAACATGTGGGACATGTTTCGAGCATGTATTCGGGACTAGGGACGTTTCATTGCGAAGGCGGAGGAGGAGGTTACTTTCAGAAGCGGGAGGATGTGCGTCGCGGGGTAGTCAGGGGGAGTGCAACCCTCGCAAACCTCGCAACCCGGGTTAAATATCTCTTTTAACCCTGGGGAGCGAAGGTTACGTTCATTTGTCTTTAAATTAATGTATTTCAATGTTTCTTATCACCCTCCTTTCGGAGTTTGTAATTTGAAATCAGAAATGAAATCAGATAGCAAACATATATCTTTTTTTCAAAAAAAAAAATTAGATGATGTATATGATTTAAAAAAAACATGTGGAGACTGCACTTGTGACCTTAAAAAGAACTGAATGTAACATTTTCCATGTGAGAACATGTTTTATGTTTAGTTTCATTTAGTTTTGATTGCCTTTTTATTGTGTCAATTTGATCATAACTATTTGGGGAATGAAACGTTGAATACATTTGTTGGATATCTAGAGTAATGTATGTGTTGGTTTAACTTGATTTAATATTGTTACAGTAAAAATTTCTATGTGATGCTTTGGTTCCACGCCCAATAAAAGAATGACTTTCTTTCTCTACTCTTATGACTTTGATTTGTCTTTCTCTAAATTTTGTTCGTCCCAAAATTAGTAAACAATTTTTTTGTTATGGGGTTATCTATAATTGCTCCTTGAAAGTTTAGCTCATCAGATTTTTTCGGTGTTTAGATCTCTACTAGAATGTGAGAGGATTCATGCATTGTGCGAAAGATGCCTAGGTGATTATGTCGAGTTTTTTTTTATTGGTAATCAATTTGTATTGCAGAATGAGAAAAACTTTACAAAAGTGACATGGACTTTACAAAATGGAATGCATGGGGTGGAGTCTTAATACAAAGGAGGGAAGAACGATCCAAGTCGAGCTGCATCCCTTTGAATTAAGAAGCCATCCTGGACATCCAGGAGATAGACCTGTCAAAGAAAAGGACTTTAGTCCCTTTTTCGCACATAAGGAATGCTTGATTTATCTTGATCAATGGCAATTTGTAAATCAGTCCAGATATTAGAAGGAAAGAGAACCGTTTCTCCTCTGTCCAAGCGATGAGAGGCTAGGAGATCAGCTGGGACATTCCCCTCACGATATATGTTTGTGGCAATCCAGTCTGTGAGATTGTCCAAACCTTGGTGAATGCGGCGGAGACAACGAATTGAGCTCCATGGACGGCAGCCATTACCTTTGATCCATGCAAGGGCAGTGGTGGAATCGGATTCGATCCATAGTTTTGTGACACCAACACTTATAGCCATCCAAATGCCCACCTCTATGGCTTTGAGCTCAAGAAGATTGATGGAGGGAAGGTCAATGCGTCCAGCGAAGATTGATACCCCAGAGAAAGAGAGTGTCTTCATTGCGAAGAATTGCCCCATATCCACCCGTCTTCAGATAAAGAGCCATCAGTGT
This sequence comes from Acorus calamus, assembly GCA_030737845.1. Classification (NCBI taxonomy): domain Eukaryota; kingdom Viridiplantae; phylum Streptophyta; class Magnoliopsida; order Acorales; family Acoraceae; genus Acorus; species Acorus calamus. The sequence goes on along the minus strand of CM060875.1, from coordinate 10,400,160 downwards.
TAATCTTCAACCAACCGGGAGGAGGTGGACGCCAATGTACTTCTAACACAGAAGATGGTCTTTGGGAAATAGAGGCGCCAAAGAAAGAGGCTATATTGCATACTTCAGGTGACGAGGGGGAGAGAAGATTGATTGTTTTTAGTCTAACCTTAAGTGTATCTTTGATCATCTGGAGAACAACCAAAGCATGGCTATTGTGCCCCTTGAAAACCCTGGCATTCCTTTCCAACCAGATGTGCCAAAAAAAGATGGTGAGGAGGAGCTGCAATAAGGATTTCTGAATTGGAATAGTTGCAACTTGCCCCAGCCAACTTGGTAAGGAATCAAGAGAATGGGGGGGTGCCCTTGAAATTTTCAGTCCATGCAGTAAAGATATCCAAATGCCTCTAGAAAAGGGGCAATTGAGGAAGAGGTGGTTCACATCCTCCATTCCAGAATGGCAGAGAGGGCAAGAGGGGTCCATAATTAGACCTTTGGAATGTAAGCGGAGACGAGTGGGGAGCTTGCTATGGAAGGCTTGCCAAGCACAAACCAAATGTCGAGACGTTTGGTTTGGTGACCAGATCCATAAGGGCCAAAGAGGGCAAGACCCAACCGACCTCACCGCTTGCCAAGCCGATGATAGATTAAGACTACCTGATTTGCTTGGAGACCATATCAAGATGTCTTCTCAAGCCCCTCCTACTTCAACTTCAACAATGTCAGTCCAGATCGCATCCAGGGAGGCTGGCCAACGATGAGGTTTCCTCCAATGGCCGTCCTGAATTAGAGTATCCAAAGTGACAGATTGTGGAGGGCCCCAAATGTAAGATAAGCGGCCAAGAAAATGCTTCAAACCATGTCCATGCAACCACGGATCAGTCCAGAAATTGATAGATTTCCCTTCAAAAATAATATATTTAACCCTTGGGGCAATCCAATTTCTAGCTTGTAAGATTGAAGCCCAGGAGCTGATACCTCCCGAGGGTGAGTGAGTTGTCCATATATTTTTGTTGCGGAGATATCTTTTGTGAATCCAGGCTGACCAGATGGTGAAATTATTGCTCACCAATTCCCAAAAACGAACTCCAGCTGCACCCCTATTCCAATCTTTGATTGATTTGAACCCTAAACCACCCTCTTGTAGAGGTTGACATATAGTGGACCATGCTATGTGATGAATTCTCCTTACATTAGAGTGGCCTTGCCAAAGAAAATTGCGAAGAATCAATTCAATATCCTTTTGGGTCCCGTCTAGGAAGACAAAAAGGAAGATGACCAGAAGACTTGATATGAGGAGAGCACCGTTCTGATCAGTTCGATTCGACCTGCTCTTGACAGAGAGCGACCTTCCCAGGAAAGGATTTTTTTCCTTATCTTGTCGACAAGAGAAAAACTGTGAGAATTTTTAAGAGTGCAGTTTAGCAATGGTAGTCCGAGATACCTGACCGGCAAAGAATACTGACTTATATTCATTGAGTTGCAGAAGACCGCGGAAGAGGGACTACAAGATGCAAATATTTGACTTTTTGAGTGATTTAATTGGAGTCCTGAAGCTGAAGCAAAATAACTAAACAGATCTGTCAGGGCAGCTGCAGTTTTCGGTTGAGTGTCAGAAAAGACCAATAAGTCATCTGCGAAGCATAGGTGGCTGATATTGAGATCGCCTCTAATGTATGGTCCCACATTGCCATCCTGGACCAACTTGTTGATCAGTGAGGAAAAGGAGTCCATTACAAATGTGAAGAGCAAAGGAGATAGGGGGTCTCTTGCCGAATGCCACAAGTAGAAGAGAAGAAGCCAGCAGGAGACCCGTTGATGAGAACGGAGTAGTTTGGAGAAGAAACACATTCCATGCACATTGAGATCCATTGATCATTGAAGTTGCATCTCTTTAAGATCTTCTCGAGGAAGGACCAATCCACGCTATCAAAGGCTTTCTTGAGATCAACTTTAATGCATGCTCTCAACTTTCCCTCATTGAGGTATTTGATCAGCTCGTGAGCGAGCAAAATATTATGATGGATACTGCGACCTTTGATAAATGCTGTTTGATGGTGGCTAACAAGATTTGGGAGAAGAGGTTGAAGACGCAAAGCCATGATTTTGGTTATGATTTAGTAGAACGTATTGCACAATGAGATAGGTCTGTAATTGTCAAGAGATTCAGCATTGAGGGCCTTTGGAATAAGAGCAATGAAAGAATGGCTCACTTGTCGGAGAAGCCTTCCATGCTGAAAGAAGTAATTGATTGCCTTGAGGAGGTCATCTTTGATTAATGTCCAGAAATGCTGATAGAACCTTGCCGGGAATCCATCAGGACCAGGAGAGCTGAGAGCTTTCAATTGGAAAACAGCAGTGTGAAGCTCTTCTTCATCAACTATAGAACAGAGTGCAACATTCTCCTCCTCAGTTACAGAACGCTCTGGAGAAGGAAGAGAAATATCCTGGCCTGCCTGATGATTCAGAAGACAATGGTAGTATTGAGTGATGTGTTCTTTAATGATTATGTCGAGTTGTGTGTGTGTGTGTGTTTTTTTTAATATATATTTATTTGTTTGTGTGTTGTTTGATTTAGTTTCCCTCTTGTGATGATCATGTGTTTTGATGCAAGTGTTGAAAGTGAACTCATACTGGATTGCCTCTTTGGCTAGATCCATGAGTTTGTCTCCATAGGTCTCAATCCCCCTGGACTAATCCGATGCACATGGTTTGTGAGTGACTGTGTGCATCCAAATTTGTCCCAACTAATGTAGGGGTTCCTTGTCACAGATAGTGTTGAAGGTGATAATTTGATCTTCTTAGTGTTGAAAGTGATAATTTGATCTTCTTAATTATTGTTGCATTTTAGTGGCAGTCCAAAAATTCTTTCCAAATTATGCCTTATTTTGGTCACGGAAGAACTTCAAATATTGAAACGTCTACATGGTGGTGCTCCAGGCTACTAATAGTTGCATCCTTTTCTGTCTAGGTTCCTAGGGACCCCTTTTTTCCATTCCATGGTTGCGAGATCACAAGCTTCCACCTCAGATATCTCGGTACTTATTGATCCTGAGACTGTTCTCCTCCCCAGCTTCATCTCTTCTTTGAACCATGCTCACAATCTGGAGCATGATTGGTTCCTTGTATCATTATCCCCAACTGTTCCTCACTTTCCATTTCAGTTGGGTGACAATGGGAAGCTCTGGGTAAATGAAAATGGTGAAAAGATCAAGGCTGAAAAGGTATGGAGAGTTCTGTTTATTTTGAAATGAATCAATGGTAGAACAGTTCCATTGAGATTCCAAGTCTTGGTTTTGTTGAATTCATACTTTTAACAGTTGCAGGGATTTGTATTGGAGAACGGGAAATGGAGTGGTTACAGTGAGAGAGTACTTATGGCATGGAACAGGGGGACGTGGCCTCTGCATGCAGGGGTTCTTCCACCTTTCTTGTATGGTAAAGGGCTTCACAATCAGTGGGTCATCAATGAGGCACTGTCATCCAGATTTAGACTTGTGTTTGATGCCAGTGAGACCATATCAAGTTTCTGTCCCGAGAATCTACGAAATCGGGAACACTCTCTGTCTTTGGCTTCTGATAAAGATATAAAAGAGAGGACCTGGGAGCATGTGGGAAATTTACATAATGCAATATTATATGGAACATTTTACTTCAGTCTGAATAATTATTCAAACATCCCAACAAAACTAGTGAAGTGTGATGGGAAATATTTTTTCATTGACAAAGTAGAAGGTGCTGTTTATTTCTTGGGACAACAAACTGGCCTTACATCATACCAAATAGAACCGATGCCATTAAAAATGAAAGAGACGTTCGGGGTATGGAAACAAAGGATCTCTGGATACAAGAGAAAGAGATGGATGGCTTGTTCGGAGGATAGCAATTCAGTAGAAAGGAAACTTGGTTCACCTTTGAAAATATCGTCAAAGGTTGCTCTAAATTTGTCAGCATCATTATATCTTCCCTGCTCCTTGGAATTTCTTCTGCAGACAACTGCAGATGAAGATAAATCTATTGTGCTTCTTGTTGCTGGAGATAGTTACAGGGACATGTTAATGAGTTTCATTTGCCGCTTACATCAATTGTTTATTTCAAATTTTATTGTGTACGCTCTAGACCCAGAAACTTATCATTTTTCTATACTCCAGGTAGGCTTTCACTTGTTCTTGCATTTGCATTCTTGAAGCAAGTTCCATAAAATGCCATCACTAATTCTATCTGTAGCGCACTTAGTTTTCTCTTTTACTTTTTAAACCAGGGGTTGCCTGTTTTTAGGGACTATATGGCTCCTAGTAACATCAGCTTCAATGACTGCCACTTTGGCACTGATTGCTTTAAAAGTGTGACCAAAGTAAAATCCCGACTAGTCTTGAAGATCTTGAAGCTTGGCTATAGCGTTCTTTTGAGTGACGTTGATGTTTACTGGTTTGGTAACCCATTACCAGTTCTTCGTTCCTTTGGCCCTGCTGTTTTGGTAGCACAGTCGGATGAGTACAATGAGACAGGTGATCCTTAGCTATCAATTATTTTAGGGACTCCTCTATGATTCTTGTCTAAGGTTTTCTTTTCTTTTCTTTTTTTCCTGTGATGAGCATATATCCAACAAGAGTTGGGAAAACCACAAGGTGCACAGGATAGCCCACAAAACATGTGCACCATGTAAGTTTAAGGGGATTTAAACTTGAGATCAATAGGGAGCAAAACCAGGCCTCTAGCCGAAGTATGAATCCCTTGTGGTCCCATGCTTGGTGTTTTCACTATGTTATACATTTTATAATGAAGTCACTGATTAACAGTTCATTTCGTCTGTTTCAGGAACTGAATCAATAACAATGTACTTATATAACTCTCTGCTAATAATACATCCTTTTTCTGTCTTCTTTATAGTTCTATTGTTTCCAGAACGCTCATCAAAAATTTATTGATCTGTTGCCCACTAATGAAGCACTTTGCATAAAAGCAAACAAATAAATCTGAGAATATTTATTGAGTTCTAAATGATAACTGTTTCAAAGTTTGTGGTTAAATTTTTTCCTACACCGATGCTGATTGATTTTTTTTATTTTTTTATTATTGAAACAGTGGGCTTTTGCACTCGTATATTAAGAGGAGGGTGAAAACCCAAAGAGAAAGTAAGCAACATAAAACCCTACATGTAGAACATGTAATTACATCATAAATAGAGGAGATCTCTACCTAAGATGTACCTAGGATGTACCGATACTGATTGAGTTAGACAAACAATGGCTATCCCATGGTAAATATATCATCAGCTGGGGATCATTTCTATTATTTAGATTGGGTGATGCACCATTTTCCAATAACAAAAACTGTTGGAGAAAAATATAGATAATCTGAAATATAAAAAGAAAGAAAATAATGTGACTTTTGAGTTCAGATTTTAGATCCCATGTTTAATTTTCCAAAGGGACATTAGTAATTGATAATCTCCAAGGAGCTTGTATTTATTCCAATCTTATCTGATGATAGTTCATGAGTTTCTATAGTTCCTTGACAGAATTGTTTCATATGCATCTTTGTTTGCAGGACCTATAAATTTACCTCGTCGCCTTAACTCTGGTTTCTACTTTGCTCGTTCTGATCCTGCTACTATTGCTGCATTGGAAAAAGTGGTGAAGCATGCATCTACCTCAGGCTTATCTGAACAGCCGAGCTTTTATGATGTATTATGTGGGGAAGGTGGAATAAATCGTATTGGTGATGACCGGTGCCTTGAACCTGAAACAAATCTGACAGTTCATTTCTTGGACCGAAACCGCTTCCCGAATGGAGCCTTCCAAGGACTGTGGGAGAAGTCTGATGTGAGGTCAGCATGCATGAGGAAAGGTTGCCTTATTATCCATAACAACTGGATAAATGGAAGGCAAAGGAAGCTTGAACGTCAAATATCGTCTGGTATGTGGGAATATGACTCAAGTTCGAGGATGTGCTTGCAGGCGTGGCAAGGAATGACATAGACGAAGATTTTCCTATACTGAGTTCATGGTGACTTGAAGATAACTAGAAGGTTAGTAGCCTCTTCCAACTTCTCTACCTAGGTAAATCTACAATGCTTTCCTCAATTTTTGAATTAATAGTCTATCTCATGGAAGACATTGTTCACATGATAGACAAACCGCCAGTACTTGCTATGTTAAGTCGATGGTTTTAGTTATCGGAAGCATGAACCAGCATTTATTTCATCCACCAATCATCCCTATGTAATTATTAAAATAGAGAAGGCTGACCAACCATACAAGGATGGACAGCTTTGACAAAAATACTTCTTAATGGTTTTGAAACAGAATTTCTTTATTCCACAGGAGGCGAGCCATGAAGCTGAAGAAATGCATCCACTGCATTTTGTGCATGCCCCCAAAGATAGCCGTGGAGGAAGAACAAATAAGGGAGAGGGCGTCCAAAGATTTCAGTACTGAATAATGGAACAAATCTGAGAAGATGGCGATGATTTGTTTTGCTTGGGGGATGGTGACACTCATTCCATGGGTGCTTATGGCAACTCACATCATGAGGAAGTACTTGGGACTGCGTGAAACACGGTTGGAGGTCTTCAAGAGGCCCCATGAGTCTATAATTGGCTCAGATGGGGTGTTATCTCGTCAGAATTTATTTATTTATTTTTTTTTGGTTCCTTCAACCACCATTGCTAAGTTGAGAAAGAAAACATGGAAGAGGAGCTATGTTTGATGAATGTTAAGCTGTGCAGAGGATTTCTTTATGTTTCAAAGGAGAGGTGGTTTAAGTGCATAGTGATGTGGTGGCTTGCTGTAGGAGGGGAGGAGAAGAAAAGTAAGGATTAGGTGTTCGTTATGCTGATCCAGAAAATCAAGTTTAAGCCTCCTTTCTGTTGAAGAGTTCTCTTCTTGATTCAGACACACCCGAGTCCTTTAAGAAAATGCAATATATATTCCTCTGGTTACGTAAAAAAATCTACATTTTTGTTGAATTTAATATTTTAACAAGTAGCTTATCAAAATTTCTATGGATAAATCCTCTGAATCATATATTTAATGCACTTTTATGTGTCATTTAAATTAGAAAAATAGATTAATAAACGAATGCAAGAGTGCATTAATACCCAATCGATCTGAATCCCTAAAAATTTGATTTTTGATTTTTAACAGTGACTTTTTTTATATAAATTAAGAATCGTCAGGTTAAAAAACTATTAGATTGATTTTTATATTTTGAGTGCAGTGTACACACTCAGATTCAATCGATTGAATCAGAATTCGTTGGTGAAGAGGAGGTATATCTATCAATCTATTAAGTTCGTTGACTTTCTTAAATATTACACAAAGATATATATAGATAAAAGTTTTGAAATAAAAAAATAATTATTAATAAAATATGAAAATGATAACTTGAGAATACAAGTATCTGGGCCGGATCTAGTCAGGCCTCTCCTTTATCAGTTCAACCATTACCTATCAGATTCTGGGCCAGATCTAGTGAGGCCTCTCCTTTATCAGTTCAATCATTACCTATCAGATAGTGACAGCGAACTCAACATTTATTAATAAATTTGGGCATTGGAGGGGTGTGAAACGGAAGTCTCACGGTAACAATAAACATTTTTTTTTCTTTTTTTATTTATATATATATATATATATATATATATATATATATATATATATATATATATATATTTACTTTTTTATCTATTTTTATCTTCTTTTATTTACGATTTTTCGATCCCTATTTTATTGGGATTTCTATTTTTTAATTTATTTATTTCATTTTCAATAACTGTTCATGTAAAACTAAATACCGAAATCAAGGAACTCGTAAAACACCATAAATGTTTATCCTATCATTGTTGTAACATCATAAATCTGAAATCATGCGAAAATACTTAAGAAACGAAAGGAAAACATCATCTTTGGTTTGGAAAGACTTTGAAAATGAGATTATATGAAAGCAACAATCCAAAGGGACTCACTGTAATCAAAAACCCCTTTAAAACTCGTCGAAATACTCATCAAAGCCTCGTCGAAACACCCTTCCCGAGCCCCCTCACCACATTGGCCGAAAACAACAAAAACAAATTAGGGTTTTTAGGTCTCGATGCAAAGAGAGAGAGAGGGGGGGGGGGGGGGATTAATAGCCTCACACGCACAATCAAGCCAATTAATCACAAATCAATGTGTTGAGAGAGAGAGAGGAGGGATTAATAGCTTTGGGGACAAATTTCGTGACACAATCAAGCCAATTAATAACAAATCAATGTGTTTGTTCCTTCCAAAAATGGACAAAATTTGAATTCGAATTCCGCCCAGATTGACGGCTCTAATCGAGTCCATCGCTCACCTACCCGACGGCTCCTCCAAGAGCTGTCGCCTAATAATCCCGACGGCTCCTAGTGGATCCGTCACCCTTTAACCCAACGGCTCCTAAAGAATTCGTCGCCCAGTAAACTGATGGATCCTCATGGATCCGTCACCCAAGTGCCCAATGGCACTTATACGATCCGTCAGACACTTCCTGAACCGGTTAAAAGTCATAGTTGTTACAAAAAAGGTAGTCGAACCACCTCTCATATGATAGAGAACGACGAAAGGAATCCAAAGGTGGGAACGCCGTTCAATGATAATGAGTAGGTTGGCCGGAATAGTTTTTTTAAGTGGTGGATATGTATTAGAAAAAACGGTTAGAAATAAGGGTAGTTCTGTACTTTGATTTTTTGCTCTTTTATAAAGGATAACTAGACAGCCAATAGAAATTTGACAACTCATGGGGCCTATGAGTGAGGCTTATATAATGGGGTCTGTGTAGCAGAGCTCTTCACAAATTAACAGTGTATGGACGGACGTTTGACGGAGGGACTAAAAATCAAATAGGCGGTTGAATATGTGGACTTGAAAAAAAAATGAAGAATGGATGGATCGATCCCTAAATAAGCATGTTTAAAGGGACTTAAAAATAAAAATTCCAAACAATAAATGTATCAATTGAAGCATATATGAATAAAAAAAACAATGCATGAATTTAACTGGACAATTATTGAAACAAACTAACAATATATTAATCAATTTGAAATAATCATGAATCAAATTGAACCTCTGTTATAATAAATTGAACAATGATGAATCAAATCCAAACAATAATTGATCGAACTAAAAAAATTATTGAAACGGATGGAATTGAGAGTCTAGATCCAGTCAAACCTGGTACCATCAGTATTATCAGTGTCGAACTGTACAACGAATGAATCGAACTACATTGAGAGTGACATTGTACCCAACAATTGATTGTGCAGTTCAATTCATATGATGTGTATTTCGATTCACGGATGGAATTGAGAGTCTAGATCCAATCAGACCTGGTACCATCAGTATTATCTGTATCGAACTGCACAACGAATGAATCGAACTACATTGAGAGTGACATTGTATCCAATAATTGATTGTGTAGTTCAATTCATATGATGTATATTTCGATTCATAGGTTATGTAGTTCATATTGATGTTATCAATAATATTTAAGCCTAACTGGATGCGAGCTCATTGAACAATATATAAATTAAAGTGAAGCACTAATGAATTCAACTAAACACTATTGAGTAAAATTGAAACACTAATAAATTAAATGAACTAAACAATGTATCAATCGAACTGAAGTAATTATGAATTGAACAAAACTGTGTACATCAAACTGAACAATCATGAATTGAACAAGGGCGCGTCTATCCCCACCAAGTGTTTTTCTTACCCCACCAATCGCAAAAAAAAAACCGGTGTTTTTTCTTTTCCCACTGATCCTGCCAGGTCGACCAAATTTGGTCGCCACTTCAGGTTTTGGGCGACCGGACTTGGTTGTTATTTTAAGTTTTTGGCGACTGGACTTGGTCGTCATTTCATATTTCGAGCGACCGAATCTGGTCGAACAGGATTTGTAGTAAAGTTTATAGTTTTTTTTTCTTGGAAACATAATCCCACGACGTGTATCCTCCTTGAATCCTTCATACCACTCCAAGTCTGAGTTGTAATGTAGGAATAATAAATCATTATTCTTAAATGTATAATATAAGAAAAAAAATTTTACATAAGTTACGGACAAATTTCAAAAGCCAAATATAAAATGTGTTTGAATCAATTGGTAGGTATTTTTTGTTTTCAAACAAAGAATCCTCTTAACTATGAATTCAAACCCAAAAAGAATAAATGTAGAATATGATGGATAAACCCAAAATTTACCTACTTACATTTTTTTCAATAAAAATTTGAATTAATTGAAAGTATACCTACTTACATTTTTTTAGTCCCTTAGCTGTTGTTTGGATAAAAGAATAAATGTAGAATATGATGGATAAACCAAAAAATTTATTTGTTTACAAAGAATAGTTAGATATAGTTTTGAACTCTGTTCGATCAATTACAGTCGCCCAAAACCTGAAATGACGACTAATTACGGTTGCCCAAAACCTGAAATGATAACCAAGTTCGATCGACTTGGATTGATGGGAACAACCAAACACTGGTTTTTTTTTTTGAATTAGTGGGGTAAGAAAAATGCTTGGTGGGGATAGACGCACCCACTGAACAATGCGCATGTTTGTTTTGAAATAAAATCATCCTAATCGCTGCTTTTCACTTTATTTTCATAAAAAAATTTAAAAATTTAGAGCCTATAAAATTTATATATTATCATATGCATAAGATCTTTCTAGAATGTATACAATGGGGTACAGAAAGATTCTTTAGATAATAAAATATACAAAAAAATTGAATGATAATAGATTTTCAAGATATATGTAAAATAGTGTAGATAGTTTACAAAATCAGAATTTTTTTTTAACATTAATAATTTTTAGACCTCATTTTTATAAGCCCCATAGAAGTCTCATGAGACGGTACACTTGTAATGTCTTTTTTACCTTTAGGGACCCATTTTATTTTATTTTTAATAATTGTTCCTGTTAATAGTGAATGTGATTACAATATTATGAGATCCTTTGTTCTTTCTTTTTTTAAAAAAAACTTCATTCAATTGGTAAACATGAAACATGTGATTGAAACATGATCCCTACATTTTTTTCACAATCTGTTTATGTAAGTAATCCCTCCGATATTTTTTTTCCCAATGACATTTTTTTCTATTTATGCAATTGTGTATAGCCCCCTGTTATTCCACAATTAATTGATCATCTTGTTAAACACATCAAGGTGCATATCGAAAGCCAGTGATTTTTTTTTTTTTGAATCTGATGTTTGATATGATCTAGATTTTTTATTGACATGTTCTTTCTTTTTAGATGATATGAAATAGATCATGTATATTCATTTAAGCAGTTTATATATATTTTTAATTTATATTCATACTGCAAATATATCTGAACACTATATGTTAGACCTGTGTCATTTAGAGTCCTAATTTCGATCGGAGTCGCTAAAATTTTAATTTTTAGCTACCTTCTGGGGTTTAAGGACTCTGATTGAAGATATAACTGCATATTATGGGTCCTGGTATTGTTAAATACTGCCCATAAAATTTTCATTTAATTCCGATAACATTTTTGGAATTATGCAGTTTTGAATTGGTATTCGGATTTGATTTTGTTAAAATCCAAGATGATGAGGTAAAAATCCGATATTATTACGAGATGTCCAGTTTTGATATAGCTTCCATATAGAAGTGGAATTGGATCAACTGGATTCGTATATTAAAAGTTATGGGTATTTTTCCATGTATACCCCGAAGTTGAGAAATCCAGGCTGCAGCCCTGTAAGATGTTTAGCCTAGATTTCGGAATAGCTCGAGGGGTTATTTGATCTAGGTGTAAACATGAAAGTTGTAGATAATCGTCTTATCTTTCCAATGCCACTGGAATCATGCAATTCGGAGCTGTATTGAGGAAGTTATGGCCGTTTAAGTGAAGGCTGCGCAGAGTTTTTAGTCCGAGGACGACTTAGTCTTTCAGCCCGACTTTGCCTATAAATACCACCCCGAAATGTTACGACTTCAGCTCTTCAGCCTCGGTTTGGCCTCTCTTTTTCCCTCTTTTGGTGTATATTTGGGTGGAGGAGAAGGAGGTGTTGGTGATGGAAAAGAAGGAGTGGAAAAGAGAAGCCCTATGAAGAAGAGAAGCCAAGGAGAGGTGGTGGTGGTGGTAGTGGTGGTCGAGATGGTCGTGGGTGTGCTCGAGGGCCCCAACCTCTCCCCTTTCCCTCCCCCTCTTAGGTTTGACCTCGTCGGTTGGGATGCGTGTGTGTTTATCTGTTTGATGCTATGTATGCATGTTTAAGTAGGCCATCGTTGGGTATTTACTTGCATATATATATATATGCCGATATGGCCATGATTCTTGTCTAATGTGTTAGACAAGTGTATGACCTCTTGTGGGGTCATACCATGGTTTGACACTTATAATTAAATGTCTTCCCCGCATCTGAGTTATGCGCCCTGGAGGGAATTCATGAGAATTCGTTGCGCTTAATCGGTGTTTGATGACCGATGACGACGGATCCAAGAGGATCGTGTTCGCGAGCGTAGATTGTTTTTCCCCTTCGTTGGATCCGTGTAGGAACTTCCCGGCGTTGGAAACGCTGTCCTGGCACCGGGCTCCCATTCGTGGGAGTATGTCAGGTAGAGGCTACCCGGGGAAAGGGCTACCGGTGGACCAAGGGCTTAGAACAATCGACCTCTTCCCCAAGATCCTATGTCACCCGTCGGGGTGAGGGTGAGGGTGTTGGCGTGAGTAGGGTGGGGTCGCAATGATACTCGACCCGTCAGTTTGTATAGATGGTTTTCCCGTGGGGTTTGCGCTGCGAGCATGAGTTATCGTTTTTCCCCTTCGTTGGATCCGTGTAGGAACTTCTCGGCGTACCATTGCTGTCTTGGCACCGGGCTCCCATCTGTAGGTACCATCGCTGTGGTCGACAATGTACTGATCGTGGGAGTATGTCAGGCAGAGGCTACCCGGGGAAAGGGCTACCGGTGGACCAAGGGCTTAGAAACGATCTAGTCTCTTCCCAAGAGACTGGGTCACTCCTTTTGGGGTGAAGGTGAGGGATTGGTACAGTTACTTCCGACAACCTAGGTCACCCTTCGGAGGTGAGGGTGTTGGTGTGAGTGTTGTGGGCTCGAGTTGATACTTGACCCACCAGCTTGAGTGATTGGTTTTCCATAGGGTTCGCGCTGCGAACAAGTAGTGGTTCCTCCCAATATCGTCGTATACCGGGGTCCCGACGTGGAAGCTGCCCTGACAGAGGACTCCCACTTGTAGGCACTCCCGATGCATTCGGCAGATGTACTGATCAGGGGAGTGTACCAGGTGAGGCTACACGAGGGTGGACCACCGGACGATGTTGCGAGCATGAATTATCGTTCTCTCCTTCGCCGGATCCGTGTGGATGCTTCCTAGGTACGAGCCGCCCTGGGTGGACCCCCACCTGTAGGTACCATCGATGCGCTCGACAGTGTACTGACCGTGGCCGGCTCCAGGTAGAGGCTGCTCGGGAGAGCGCTACCGGATGACGAACGGTGTAGAATTGCAAGTTTTGTCCTTCAAGTCCCTAGGCTCACCCCTGTGGGGGCTAGGGCAAGGACGAGGTATGGTTGCACCGCCGTGTGACCTTGTTAACCGTTGGGTTTCTACCCATGGTTTCCTTGATAGGAGATTGCCTTAGGATCGAATGTTGTGTTGGTGTTTGGTTTCTGACCACTCACTGAGCTTGTAGCTCACCCCTCGCTTATGTTTTTCCCCAGTTGACGCTGAGTCGGATCCAAGAGAAGAGCTCCCCTGGCGCCATCCGAGTAGGAGACCTGCGTTCGCGTTGGATGTCTTGCGAGTCGGAGGCTATCAGCATTCCCTTTTCATTGTATGTATTATACTTGTGCTTGTGCACGGTATGTAGACTGTTGATGTCAGTTATTGTATATATTGGCTCTCACAGGACTGTTGATTGTGTACTCTAGTCTGTAATATGTCTTTGAATTACAGACTTAGTCATTTGAGCTTCCGCTTTTTGTATATATTTGATGTCAGTTACTTGTGTATTGCCTTTTCTATTGTGGAGTATTTATTTGACCTCGTGTATGGATTACTGATATCATTTATATATTTGCCACGTCTCGGGGACGGCCGCCCTGGGGCGTGACACTATATGCATTATATTTTCTATTTTTTTGTGATTTTAAATATTTTTGTTTTTTTCTTGAAATTCAGTTACATGAAATTTTACATTTTTTATACTTTCTGTTTTTAATGTTGTTTTAAACAATGTTTTTTTTTAAATGATATGAAATAAATCATGTACATTCATTTAAGCTGTTTATGTTTTTTTTTAATTCATATTCGTACTGCAAATATATCTGAACACTATATGCATTATATTTTCTATTTTTTGTGATATTAAATATTTTTATTTTTTTTCTTGAAATTCAGTTACATGAAATTTTACATTTTTTATACTTTCTGTTTTTAATGTGGTTTTAAACAATGTTTTTTTTTAAATTAGTTACATTCGTTTTAAATAATGTACATTCGTGTAAACAATCATATTTTCTGTGATAAATCTCATTTTTCAACTCATTTACATTCGTACGAACATAATTTTTTATTTTGAATCTAAATACATGTAAGGTGTATCTTAATAATATATTGATATTGTGTTAGTTTTGGATGTGTGTAACCGTTTACGATATTTTTGACGCGCATAATTATGTATATTGAATCTATGAGCATGTTTCATTTTTTACATTCATTTTTCAACTCATTTACAATCATGCAAACAGATTTTTTATTTTGAATCTAGATACATGGAAGGGGTATCAGAATAATACGTGCATATATGTGTGAATAAGGACTATATCTAAATTTGTATCTGTTTTTGTTTTTGTATATGAAAAAATTAGTATGGGACTGTATCTAAATATGTATCTGTATTTATATCTGAAAAAACTAATATACTTATCCGTATTTGTATCTGAAAAAACTAATACACTCATCTGTATCTGCATCTAAAATTTTTTAGATACATCTATATCTAAAAAAACTTATATACTCATCTGTATTTGTATCCGTATTTGAAAATTCTAATATATTGATATGTATTTGTAGCTGTATCTAAAAAATGTGGTAGTAGAGGCCGGAAGAGGTGGAGGCCGGAGGAGGGCTCTAACCGATCCACCTCTCATGTGATAAAAGGCGATTAGAGGAATCCAAGAGGGTGACACCAGTCGCCGGAGATGAGGAGGTCAGCCAGAATGAATTTTTGAATTGGTGGATGACAAAGGAGGGTAAAAAAAAAAAACTAAAAGATGGAGTAGTGCATTGGGAGGTGGTTATACATTGCTGCAATAAGGGATTGCTTTCTTGAAAATAAAAATTCAAATTTAAAGAAATGATATTGTTGTTGCAATTTTTATCTTTTTAAAAAATCAAACAGAGAACCAATGAGATAATGATACTTATTGGGCTTCTCAGTAGGCCTAAACTTTGATGCCGCTAGACTGATTTTTTTAATAATAACGAAAAGATTATGATATATCTAAACAAATTTGAAAATGAAAGTGTTTTAAAAAATCTTGAAAATGTAAGTGGAGTATGAGGGAGATATGGCGAGGAAAAATAGAAAAAAAGAAAGAAGAAACAATGCGTGGAGAGATTTCAGTGACAGAAAGAAGAGGAAGAATCAGTGCGAGGAGGGGGAGACATTTTTAAAAAAAGGGTTAATTGTTCAAATACCCCTGTAGACATTCATGTGCTCCCCACCTTTTGAAAGTAAATTTCTATACTCTTACATTAAATATCTAATTTTTTTTCTAATCTCATCCTTTTAATTCCCTCAGCCCTATAAAATCGCAGTTTTCTATAATTTTCAGAGCACAAAATATAATTTTTATAAATATTATCTGTAAGTGCATGATTATGCATGTCAGTTAAAAATGTTAACTTGTAAAACACTAGAAAAATATACGTTAATGCATAACACCTGAAAAATATTTTGTCATAATAAATACATCAAAACACATGAATTTATTAAATGTTTGCATTCCGATGTTCTTTTCCTACCCTAATGAACTGAGATGTTGTATTTTCTCATATCATCTTCATGTCATTTTGGTTGAAATCGAATCCATTGTTACACATTCGAGTTAGCAAGCGTACATCATTAGGAAGAAAGTGCAGTTCAAACTATATTAGAGATGTCACAATGAGTCAAACACTCAAATAAATCAAACATCAACAAGTGTGTATTTCATGATAATATCGGAACCACATATATGTTAATGTTATGCATTAATGTATGTTTCTCTAGTGTTTTGCAAGTTACCATTTTACATGACATAATAATGCATTTACAGATAATATTTACATAAATTATGTTATCTAAGTTGTAAAAATCATATATGCACTTATAGGGGGAAAACTGCGATTTTGTGGGGCTAGGGGGATTAAAGGGATGAGGGTAGAAAAAAAATTAGGTGTTTTCTGTAGGAGTAAAGAAATTTTTTTCCAATTTTTTTTTTTTTTTGAGGGGAGGGGGGCACATGAATAATTGAGGGTTGTCTGTAGGGGGTATTTGGACAATTCACCCCAAAAAAATAGACAGAGAAAAAAAAATTCATTGTTACCGTCAGTGTTTGTTTGGCACCCATCCATCGACTCACGTTGATTGATAATGTTTTGTCATGTATCACCACCTAGTAGGCTACTGACTCAATTGATAGAGGAGAGATTGACTGAATCCGAACCCAGGTATCTACAGCTTTTAGGGGGTCGAACATAATTTTAATGTATTTTTACAATTATTTTTTAGAAAATACTAGAAACAATCGTTTTATATATATATTTTTTAAAATTTTTTCAAATATATAAGTTAGTGGAGAATGCATTTACAAAATTGAAGTATATATTTGAATGAATAAAAAATACACTTGTATATGCTAGTTTATATAATACGTTATGACAAAGGAAAACTTTCGATTAAATAAAATGATGACCAAAAACAATCATTTCACTTTTTTTAGTTTTATTATCTAATGACTAAAAAATAATAATTGAACTAAATCTCCTCTCAATAGAATGAGAGATGTACCACCTCTTTAATAAAAAGACTTGGGTTTGAGTCTTACCGCCGGCTGATGGAGGAAGATTTGATCAAGGAAAAAAATACCCATAAAAAATAAAATAAAATAGTAATAATTAAACAATGATGATTCCACCTTGTTACAAACCTTCTAGCATTAATTATCACGTGGCCCTACTACAAGAAGAGGAGTTTATCAGTCAGAAAGCAAGAATAACCTGGCTACAAGATGGAGACCGTTGTTCAAAATTCTTTTACGCCCAGTTCGCGGCTAGGAAAGGCCATAACTCCCTCCGAAAGGTGATTCTCCCAGACGGATCCGAATTACTTGAACAAGAACAGGTTCAGCGACACGCCGTTGAATACTACAGGGACCTTCTCAATAAGGAAACCAATAACCCTTTTCCTCAAATTACTTCTCAATCCAGGCTAACCAATGACCAAAACATGGCTCTCTGTGCAGAGGTGACTGATGAAGAAATCTATCAAACACTCAAGCTAATGAAAGGGGATGGAAGCCCAGGGCCGGATGGTTTCACGGTGGGTTTTTTCTAGCACTGTTGGGATGTGGTCAAGGAAGATATCCTCTTAGTGGTCAAAGAATTTTTTCACAGTGGAAAGCTTCTCCGTCAGCTAAACACCACATTCATTGCCCTAATTCCCAAAAGCTCCCAGACAAACTCTTTGGACCAATTCCGACCCATCTCTCTTTGTGGTTCCATCTACAAGCTCATTTCTAAGATCCTAGCAACTCGGCTTCAGAGAGTCCTCCCTTCCCTGATCAGTCCTTAACTGCATTCATTGAGGGACACAAGATCTCGCATGGCATCCTTCTTGCTCATGAGATGGTCAGATATCTATCGAAGAAGACGGGCAAAGGTCATGCAGCTTTAAAGATTTATTTAAGGAAGCTTTCTACTCCATCCGATGGCCATATATCACTCGAGTGCTGGAGGCGATGAACTTTGATAAAAAATGGATAAACTGGATCACTGCCTGTGTCCAAACTCCTCGTTTTTCTATTCTAGTCAACGGATCCCCCTTTGGGTTTTTTGAGAGCTCCTCGGGACTTAGACAGGGTGTCCTATCTCTCCTCTTCGATTTGTCTTAGGCATGGAGATCTTCTCTCAGACCTTGGATAGGGCTTTTCAGTTAAAACAAATTGGAGCATTCACCAAATCGTCCAACGCAATTAGCCACCTCCTTTTTGCTGATGACCTGATCATTTTCTCGGCTGCTTCTGCCAATTCTGGATGCGGGCTCAAGGACATTCTATCCTGCTTTGGCTCAATGTCTGGTCTGGAGCTCAATAAAGGCAAATCTCAGGTTTTTTGTGGGGGACGCACGGATGAACATCAACAATTTGTCTCGGCGCTGGGCATTTCCCCTGGGCAGCTCCCTGTAACATACCTTGGCCTTCCTCTTTTCACGGGGGCTTTGACTCCTAGGTTATGTCTCCCACTTGTTGACAAACTCCGAAAAGGCTCCAACACTGGCATGGCCACTTGCTATCTATGGCTGGTCATCTGAAGCTTGCCAAAATTGTGTTATTCAGCTTCCAAATTTATTGGTCCTCAGCCTTTGCTCTCCCAGCAGGTACTATCAAGCTCATGGAAAAACTCATTCGTAGTTTTATTTGGGAGGCCCCTCCTTGAAAAAAACAGTTCATCATGTAAATTGGGAAACAGTCTGTTCACCAAAAATTGAAGGGGGCCTGGGACTTAAACGTATTGCTGTTTGGATGCAAGCTGCATTAGGAGCTAGATTTTGGGAAGTGGCCTCTGGCATGGACTCCCTCTGGGTTAATTGGGTGAAAAAAGGTATCTTTCAAAGCATAACATATGAGAGGTTGCTCCTTCGTCCTCGGGCTCTTGGATTTGGCCTAAACTTTTGAATGCAAGGACCTGGATTAAATCTAAAGTTCGCTACATCATCTACTCGGGTTCCCTTATCAAGGTCTGGTCTGATCCTTGGATCAAAGGCAGGTCCTTAATGGAGTGTACTCAATTCAGAGTGTTGTGGACCCTCTGTTGCCTATTAAACACTTCATTAAGGATGGGAAGTGGGTTCAACCTCCATGGTGGTCTGTGGATTGGGATGATATTTGGGGTTACATTAGCGATCAAGAGTGCGGGGGGTTCAGTGATGACACCCTCATTTGGCCTCACTCACATGATGGGATGCTTCGAACTCCCCAAGCTTGGACCTTTCTTCGGACTAAGAAGGAAAAACCAAAATGGTCCAAGTGGCTCTGGCTTGCCCTCCTTGGCAAGTCCCCCACTCTTTATAATTTACAACGAAGGGACTAGTTCGTGATGTTACATGCCCTTTATGCAAAACAGGTATCGAATCCATTGATCACCTATTCCTCCTCTGCTCCTACTCATCTTTCATTTGGGCTATCGTCCTGAGACAAATGGGAGTTAAAAGAGACCATGGCAATAATCTACATTCTTTTTTGGAATGGTTAGACAAAGTATTCCCTGTCGGTGCACCGAGGAATATTATGCAGGTCGTGTTGGTCTCAACGATTTGGGGAATTTGAAAGGAAAGGTGCTCCCGAATCTTCCGAGGCAAAGAGACTCATAAAATGCAGGTTTATAAACAGATCTGCTCTGCTGTCCAGAATAGTTTTGTTGGAAGACAATTGAAGGAGGAGATCACTGTGGAACTCACTAAAATAGCATCCTTATGGGGCATTTCTATCACACCGACTGAGCACTCTTCGATTGAGGTCTCTTGGCAACCCCCTCCGAATGGATGGTTTAAATCGAATTCTGATGGTTCCTTATCTGCAGACAGGGCGGGGTATGGAGCAATTCTACGAAATTGGAATGGAGAACCTGTACAAGCTATAGCGATTCAAGATACACTCCTCTCCTCTATCAATATCCTTGAATTCAAGGCCATCTTGGCAGGTCTTCGACTAGCTCTAAATAGACACATCACCCACATTCACATGGAGACTGACTCGTCTACTGCAGTGGCTTGGACCAAAGGTAAAGGATGTATGCCATGGCAGGTTCTGAGGGAGTGGAAGGAAATCCAACATATCCTTGCCTCCCTTCAACAATGGCGGATCTCACATGTCTTTCGAGAAGGAAACCAAGCTGCGGACTATTTAGTAGCTATGCGAACAACCACGGGCAACTCTATACTCTGCCCAGATGAATTTGACCCATCACTCCAACTCATCCTGTCTAAGGACGCGGCTGGCCAAAGCTACACTAGATCATGCAAAAGTTAATGTCCTAGGGGCTCTATTCAGCAAGGGTGGGATTGAAGGGATGCACTCTCACTTGGTTGAGCTTTCCCTCCTTTAATTCTCTCATGCTGATTAAAGCCTACTGAATGTTATTGATCTCCTTTTTGTTAAGTTTGTAATTCCCTGAATGTAACTATCCAACTATAGCAATACATATTCTTTTTTACCCACCAAAAAAAAAACCTTCTAGAACTAGACCCACCTTTCAAAACAAATTTAGAAGATGAGTCATTGACTTTCTAAAATGTATCATCATCCTAATAAAGCTCTAACATTGGTTGTCGCCTTGTAAAAAAATCTAAAACTCCTTTTAAAACCTTTCTAAAATGTATTATCATCCTAATAAAGCTCTAACATTGTTTAGACAGAGGAATAGATGTCCAACAAGGAAAATTAAGTACAAATAAGCTCAAATGCCTATTTATTCGTAAAGAATAGATAAATATAAGGAAAAAATTCAAATAAACCCCCTGTAAATTGTTTGAAATCCATATTAACCTTTGATTTATCCTAAAGTCTATATCTATGTAAATTCAAATAACCATTTAAGTTAAACTTTCATAGACAGATGAAAAATATTTTACTAATATTCGTTTTTGTTGACTTGACCGAATACAAAGTTTATCAAAAACCCCTTACAATTTCTTAAAAATGTGAATGATTTTATCCCTCCGAAAGGATTATAAAACCATATCTGAAGGATAATATCGTCATTTATAAACGTCAAAGATCCTCAAACAATTACTTATCTACCCTTCTTTACTATCAGGGATTAAAATTTCATTTCTTGGCTCTCTAAACAATTTTTTACAATATATGAGCCATATTGTAACTCTTATGTCTCCACTGTGGGGGAGGCGGCGGGGGTCAGCACACGGGGTTGGGGTGATTAATTTTTTTTTTTGTTTTTATTTTTTTCTTGTACTCTTTACACTTTTATTTTATGGAGATGAGATATCCCACTAAGTGTTATAAAAATTAATAAAAGGATTGTAAACAAGCATGAAAAAATAAGCAGATGATGTTAAGACTGTGTCACATTTTAAAGGTCAAATATCGTGTTTTATTTATTTATTTGACTGCATATTTACTCTCCTAGTACTGGCATTGGCATACCTGAAAGTTTTCATCGCATTCTGACACCATTTTAAAAATTATGCAGTCCTGACTCGTATGTGGGTTTGATTGTTACTAGATTGGAAAGTGGGTGAAACTAATGTTTCATCTTTCATTAACTTGCCGAGCAAGCCACCCCCACTTTAAATCACTATTTGATAAGTGAGACTTGCATAAACTCACCCCCCTAACCATCTCATCACACCAAACTCTCATTTAAGCCTTTTTATCTCTATCTCTCTCTCTCTCCCACTCTCATTTTTGTCCTTTGTGTTACGGCCAGCAGAGAATGGGAAAGGGAGAAAGTGAAGAAAAGGAAGCAAAGTGGTGGAGTGTAGGAGGAGAAGGTAGTGTGTGTGTGTTTGTGCTTGTGAAGCCCCAACCACCTCTTCTTCCTCTTTCTCCCAAAGATCATTCCTTTTCCCCTTATTGGTGTTGTTTGTGTGTCCGTTTGTGTTGAGAAATGGTGTCTGAATATATGTGTTGTTTGTTGCGAGAGGGAGTGTGTGTAGGCCTGGTAGCATGTGATAGTGGTGGTGATGGTGGGAGTCCTTATGTGTACCCTCTTCTTTTCTTTCCAAGGTATCTTTTGATGGGATTAAACCCAAGAACAACACATGAAACTCATATTTGACAAAGCATAAAGAATGACAAAGAACTTCAGATTTTGTAGATGAGTGGAAGAGGCCTTTTTTTCATACCTGGTGTCACGCCCCAGAGCGGCCGTCTCCGAGACGTGACAAATATATATATGATATTAGTAATCCATACACAAGGTCAAATAAAGACTCCACAATATAAAAGGCAATAAAGCAATAACCAAGTAACTGACATA
This sequence comes from Acorus calamus, assembly GCA_030737845.1. Lineage (NCBI taxonomy): Eukaryota > Viridiplantae > Streptophyta > Magnoliopsida > Acorales > Acoraceae > Acorus > Acorus calamus. The sequence goes on along the minus strand of CM060875.1, from coordinate 10,377,908 downwards.
AAAAATATACAAGTAGCGAAAGCTCAAACGAATAAGTCTGTAATTCAAAGACATATTTACAGACTAGAGGACACAATTAAACTGTCCTGTGAGAGCCAATATACACAACAAAAGACATCAACAATCCACATACTCTGCACAAACACAAGTAGAATACATACAAGGAAAAAAGGGATGTTGATGGCTTCTCACTCGCAAGACATCCAACGCGAACGCTGGTCCTCTACTCGTACTGTGCCTCGGGGAGCTCCTCCTTCGGATATGGATGAGCAACAACTGGAGAAAACATATGCGAGGGGTGAGCCACACGCTCAGTGAATGGAACAATTCATGCATCACAACTCATATAACTTTCAATCATCATCAAAGTCCCTCACCCTCACCTCCGAAGGGTGACCTAGGTTGTTGGGAGTAACTGTACCAATCCCTCACTCTCACCCCCAAAGGGGTGACCTAGGCTCTTGGGAAGAGACTAGATCGTTTCTACGACCTTGGTCCACCGGTAGCCCTTTCCCCGGGTAGCCTCTACCAGACATACTCCCACGATCAGTACCCCCTAAATGCATCAGTAATACCTACAGATGGGAGCCTGGTGCCAAGACAGCGTTTTCGACCCCGGGAAGTTCCTACACGGATCCAACGAAGGGGAAAAACAATCTACGCTCGCGGATACGATCCTCTTGGATCCGTCGTCACCGGTTACTAAACACCGATACAAAAATGAATTATCAAGAATTCCCTCCAGGGCGCATAACTCAGATGTGGGGAAATCCTATCATTCGTAATATCGGCTTTGGTATGACCCCATAGGTGGTCATACGCTTGCTTAATATCATTAGGCAAGAACACATGGCCTAAGCATGCATTAAACACTTAACAAGAATAAAGATTAATCATTGAAGCATCTTAAATTAATTAATATAACAAGACATGATTTATCTAAGGTATGCTTATCTTATGCAACCTCATATAAAAGTTTAATAAAATTAAACTAGGTGGGGACATGTATAAGTTGGGGTTATGCTAATCATGGGACATGATATCTAGGCATGGATGGCTTTTATACATTATACATGGATGCATAATACCAAGCATACGACATCCAATCATGACATGGGTGCATTCCTAGCAAAACAGGCATTTACATGAACATTTATACAATATTCAACATGTTATATGTAGTTATGGTACCCCAGGTGAGGGCGATGCACTCCAATGTGCATCAAACGCCTCCCAACTGGGTTGGATTGACCCACTCACCGAAATTCGGGTCATCGCGTGACCGCCCGCCAAGATCTGCAAGACAAGGCTGTCGGTGTCGTCAGGAAGGCCTTCGAATGGCCGCGTTGTGTTGTCGGTGCTTTCGGAAGGGGTCCCGGCGGTGCGCGGGTGCGCGTGCGTGTGTGGGGGTTCTTCGGGGATTCGGTTCGGAGGAGTGCCCTGGCGGGCTCGGTCGGATCGTCTTCTCGGAAGGGTGAGGGGTGTCATTCCTGGTTGAGGCGCCCGATAGCGTCTCAAGAGGATTCAGGGGGTTTGTGTGATCGCCACCTGCTTTTTCTAAAGCAAGAAAAAGGGGTTGGGTTGGATTTGATCGCCTATATGGGGAGTTTGTGGGGTCTCCGCTCTGGAATACGGATATACCGTACACAGAGGTGAAAAACAGGTAATCCTATTCTGCTCTCGGGGCTTGACTAAAGGAGTCTTGGGACATAGGGGGTGTAAGTGGGGTGTGTATAGGGGGGCGGCTAGTCGGTTTGAGCTGTCTGGTCAGGGGCGGCTAACAGGGTTTAGCCGTCCGGGGCCTGGTCTGGTTTGGGCAGAACTTCGACAGGATATGGGTTTGGTTTTGGACAGGGGCTAAGCTAGGTTTAGCCCGGGTTTCTGGAGGGTGAAATGAGAGGGTATTTTATGTAGGGAAATGGGTATTTCTCTCACAAAAGGGGCTCTCTCTCTCTCTCTCTCTCTTGGTGGGGAAAGGGAATGTGAATTGTGGGTTGTGGATTGTTGATGTGAATTGGTTATGTGAATTGGTGGTGATGGGTTTAAAGGCTTGGGATCTCCTCTATTTATAGTAAAAGAGAGGCAGGGGAATGTCCAGGGGGTAATAGAGTGGGTTGGCTTCGATTAGACCCCTCATTAATTCTCTGGTTCTTCTGTCAGAGACCAGGTGAAGGGTGGCTAGTGCTAACTAGCCGCCCAGGATGGGGCGGCTACTTCCTGGTAGCCGCCCCTATCATAACCTGCCAAACATCTCATCTCTGACAAGCGGTGGCTTGGGTTGGTTACTTCGGTTGATCCGGCCAAGATTGGGCTGCTGAAGGTCATGACCCGCCGCAATGATCAGCATTTAATATTGCTTTATGTCCCATCCAGGGGACTGGTCCAAAGTCAGCCAGGGGGGCGGCTAGTGCTAACTAGCCGCCTGGTATGGGGCGGCAAGTTAGGGCTAGCCGTCCATTGCCAGGGGCTCAGGGTTTTAGGGTTTTTCTTAGGTGGGGTTCTGGTTTGGGGCCAGGGTCTGGTTTGGGGTAGGGTTTGGGGTTTAGGTTTAGGTCAGGGCTAGGGTTGGGGTTTAGGGCTAGGGTTAGGGTTCCCGGTTTAGGTCAGGGCTAGGGTTAGGGTTTAGGGCTTCCTGAACTTTGGTTCTCTATTTAGATGTCCAAATGTGGGATATTTTCGTGTGTTACTTGAAGTATTTTCTGTCTCTCTGGACGGTCAAAATTGGGGTATCTACAATTGTCCCTCATTGGACGGAGTCTTTGTGCGAAGCAGGAAAGACTTCGACTGATGATAAGGAAAGAGACTCCTATTTTGGCCAGTCCGACCTTCAAGAGTTGTGCCAACACGAACGGTACTATTCGGGGAGTTGATTTAGACTGTCAGAGGCTAGGTCTTGACTTAGAAATTTTAGCCAAAAGGATGATCCAGGTGGAAGGCGGGGAAAAGTAAATGGTGAGTGATCCAACCCGCGGTCGGGGTTCTTAGCTATCGTGCGCGGAGCAGCCCAGCGTCAGTTTCCTCGTGCCTACCATTTCCGTGCTTGGGAAAACACAGCAAGGAGGGGATATCGCCGACAGAAAGCAGGTAAAAGTTTGATTTGGTGAATTGGATCATCCGAAGGATAAGATTCTGGAAAAGAACCAGAACTGAAGAAATTTGAATTTGAACGGTACTGAAAGTGTGGCAAAACTTCAGGAAAGTCGTGTTTGATCAAGTAGTGTCTGGATATAAACCAATACATGGTTGTTTGGTACGGAAAACCTTGAAATTTAGGGCTGAAAAGAGATTGGAAAGGGGTTTTAAATTGTCCGAGTGTACGGGGTAGGCAATTTCTCTTCTTTCAGGTAAATCGATTGTCCAGTTATACGTGTGTGAATGAAGCGGAATGATTTGGCGGAGATGTGTTCAAATAGATATGAGTTTATCTTTGAGAGTCTTATAATTCTATCATCAAGTACTAAACGCTGGAAATCGCAGGAAGGAAGAATAATAGTATTCAAGTATTGAAAGCTATTCATGCATGGAATTTCTTTAGATAAAGTGCATTCCACGAACCTGGAACCTCGACTCCTTCGGCATCTACCAAGCGGTAGGCATTCCCGGAATAGGCATGGGTGATCACATAGGGTCCCTCCCATGTGGGTTGCAACTTTCCTCTTGGGTGAGGCTGTCTTGATGGCATGATTTGCTTAAGTACTAACTCCCCGATTTCAAATTTTCTTTTTATTACCTTCTTTTCAAATGCCCTTGCCACCCTTCTTTGGTAGGCCTGGGCATGGTCTGCTGCTCTTAATCTTTTCTCGTCTAGTAGTTCACTTTTTTGGTATTTTTTTATGTTTTTGAAAGTGTAAAGACAGATACATGCTTACGGTTTTGAAAAGGCCTGTGTCGGCGAATAGATATGTTTTTGGAAAGAGAATGGGGATAAAGATTGGAAAACAGTTTTGTTTTTAGAAGGGGAGTATGGAAAGGTAGTTTGTAAAAATGTTTTCGGCGGAAATCATGGAAGTACGGCTTTGTAAAACATTTAGTTTTGAAGAAGCGCAGATTTGGAAAACATTTTCGTTGTGAAGAAGAGTGTGGGAAACATTTTTTTTTTGCAAATATTTTCGTTGTTTTTGGAAAACATGTAAATAAAGTTTGGGAAAGTGTTTTATTTATTATATTTTTTGGAAGCGCGGAAATACGGTTTTGTAAAACTTTTGTTTTGAAGGAGAGTGTGGAAAACATGTTTTTAGAAAATATTTTTTTTTTGGAAAACAGAGTGGAAGTAAAACTGGAAATAGGTATGTTCAGAGTTGGGGAATGAAAGCTGATTAGCACGTATTTTTGGATTTTGGTTTCTTTTAGGAAAGCAGGTAAACAAATATGTATAGGGTGATGAAAACGAAAGCTAGTAAACAAATATTTTGATGTTTTGATTTTTTTTTTGAAAAAAGCTGTAAACAAATATGTACAGGATGTGAAAAGGTAAACAAATATTTTTTATCTTTTTGATTTTTAGAAAAAGCTGTAAACAAATATGTACAGGATGTGAAAAGGTAAACAAATATTTTTGATCTTTTTGATTTTTAGAAAAAGCTGTAAACAAATATGTACAGGGTGTTAAAGCTTAAGCGGGGGGATCAGTACCTGGTTCTTGGATTCGTATTGTTTCCTCGAGTCGGCTTCACTTGATCGGCCGGCTGATGTCCGGTGGGGGTCCCCTATTCCCGAACTCTTCTTCCATGAGTCTCTTCAAGGGCCTTCCTTGATGGAGCAGTTCTTCGTCGGTGGAGCCTGGCTGCCAACATGCGAGCACCTCTAGCCAGATGCGCATGGCACAGACGCTCCAATTCCGGGCCCGTGTCTCGTTAAAGCGTGCTTCTCCCCATATGGATACTACTTTCCCGCGGTACAGGAAGCGAAGACATTGGTGTCAGGTGGATGAGACGGCTTCAATGCTGTTGAGCCATGTCCTCCCAACAATCAGAGGGTGGGGTGATTGAATGTTCATTATCATGCAGTTGACGATGGTGGAGACCAGGCCGATCTTTAATGGGAGTGTGACCAGTCCGCAAGCGTTCTTGCGCGTGCTGTCGAAGGCATAAATGTATTCATCCGAGGGCTCCAATCTAGGAACCCTGCCTTCTAGCTTCTGGTAGGCGGAATATGTAAGAATGTTTGTTTCCGCTCCCGTGTCGATGAGAATGTGCCGGAATACCCTCCCCCCGAGTATGACAGTGATGGCGAGTGGTGCGGAGCGTGCTCCGGCTTTTGCGACTTCATGGGGGAGGAAGGTGATCGAGTTGGGCTCCGTAAGATTGGTTGGTGGATGCAGGGTCCTGGTTGCTTCTTCCGAGGGATAGTTGTTGTAATAAGGGGACTCAGGTGGGCTATCACCTTCATCCTCGTTCCCCGGTCGCAGGGCTAGTGTGAACATATTATGTATCGCCCAGTTGTTATCATTCTCGTACTGGAGGCGCGCCTCTCCCCAGATTGTCAGGATATGACTCAAGAAGGGCAGTCAAAGGCATTGGTGCCGGGGGGAACAGATAGCTTGAATGTTGTCTAACCATGGTCGCCCTAACATCAATGGGTACCTTGTGTCGATGTCGGCCACGAAGCAGGCTACTTCACAGATAAGAGGGTCGACGGACAGCTCGAATGTTCCGGGGCCGCGGAGAGTCTTCCCGGTATGGTTGAAAGCTTGAATAGTATGGTGGGCCGGTTGGACGGGAGGACGGCCTAGTCCGGGTATCTTTTGGTAGGTGGAGCACATCATTATGTTCATTCCTGACCCTGGATCCACGAAGATGTTGTTTATCCACAACATTTGAAGTCGTCCGCGGATGTGTAGGGGGTAGACTCACAGTCTGGGATCCGGGAGGTCCTGGTCAGTGAATGAAATGGTCATTGGGCGGCGGGGGCCATCGACAGTGTCGGTACTCTTCGAGGACCCGTTGTCGTCCGGATGCAGATAATCCGACGTACATTCCCCTCCTTCGGGTCCTTCGCTAGCTCCTTCGGGGATCTCCTCGAATGGCTCTTCTTCTTCGTCTCCTCCCGGGTTTTCTAGTCCGCTTTCGTCGTACTCGATGTTGATGACTGCGGGAAGGGCGAGAACTGCATCTTCTTCTTCGCCATAGAGTATGGCAAGGTCATGATTGTCAAGGTTCAGCTGGAAGGGCTCGTTCTACTCTTCCTCCTCGGATTCTTCGGACAGACTGTCGTCAGTGACGTCTTTTGAACTGCTTGGTTGTGGTGATGGTTGTCTCCCTTCTGACCATGTTTACCATGTGGGCTCCAGACGTGGATGCTTGGTTGTGACCTGGCAATGGGTCAGTAAAAATGCCAAGTGGCTTGGAGGCTCGAGAATTGCCCTGGTTTAAGTGGCTTTTGATCATGGCCCAATCAAGGCGCCTGTCATCATTTAAATCGTAAATAAAATCCCAAAAAACAATGCATTGTTCTACGGTATGACCATGTTGTGGGTGGTATTGACAGTAACGCAGTCTGCTGGCCCCGGGGAGTGGAGGTTTAGCAGCTGGGAGGGAGATACTATTTGTTTCCATTAGTACCCTAAAAATCCTAGTTAGTGTTTTTGGGAGGGGAGGGTAAGAGTCCCTCTTTCCCATTCGTCTCTGATCATAGGATGTCGGAGGGGAGACCTCATTATAAGTATCTTGGGTGGGCTGTCTAGGATTTAGGTTCTGACTCCTTAGGAAGGTGGAATAAAAAGGGGTCCTAGGCTGGCCTTGTCTTGAGATTACAGGGATTTGGACCGGGGAATTTTGGATTACCGGGTTTTGTTGTGTCGGCACGGGGACGGGTACTGATCGAGTAGTGAAGTTTTGGTTGATTGGCCGAGGCGGCGCATATCCGGATGAACCGGACGTGTACTGTCTTGGAGCCGTTCCTCGATCAAGAACTCGTGCTCCGTTCGGGTAGAGTGCCGATACTTGTGTAATAATCCCCTCTACCGTGGGGGTTTGTGCCTTACGAGGCGGTTGTCCAACCCTATGGCTGATAGGTGGGGACTGGGTTTGGACTACTAGGGCTGAACAACGGGAAATCCTGTTGTGGCGGTCAATTAGAAGTTGATACGTAGTACAGTCTCCGTACGAAAGGCTCGTACGAAGCTCTGTACTTAGGCTCTGTAACATCATGTCAATTTCTTGACATTCTGTGAGTTGCAGGCCGGTTCGGTGGACAAGCGTGCGCCACCGAGACACGTATTGTTCGAATTCCTCCCTAGGCCTCATTCTCTCTACGGTTAAATCTAAAATAGAGGGGGTTCTAATCCCCAGGTAACCATAGCGGCCCAAGAATTTCTCGCTTACAGCCAAGAAATTCGACAAGTGATCTACAAGGAGGGTAGAGAACCATTGTAGTGCTTCTCCTTCCAATGATTTCTGGAAGAGGAAGACTAGCAGAGGTTGATTATCTAGAAAGGGGCGGGCGTCTAGATAAAAAGCAGTTAAATGGATGTCTGGGTCTCCACAACCGTTATACCAGCAGAATTTGGGGATTTTGAATCCCTCCGGTAGGTGGACTGACGGGATTTGTCTCAAGTTATGTAAGGACATGTGCTTGGGGGCTGAGGGACCAGTCTCGGAGAGGATTCTCCGGATGGTTTCATCTACTGTTTCTCCCCTGGGAGGGCTGCCTAGCGGTCCCGGGTTTGGGGTGGCCTGGTAAGGGCCTGGGGTGGAAACGGCTGGGAATATTGGATTTGCGGGGGAAGGGGGGGCGAATGAAAAGACGCTCGGGTTGACCGAGTGACTGGGTGTGAACGGGGTTTTGGGAACAGCCTTAGGGGTTTCGACAGGGGCCTCCTGTCTTAGGGTTTTGACCTGGCGGTAGTCGGCGAGGTCATGAAACATGTCCTCTACGGATTGGTATCCTAGACTGGCCATCTTTTCCTCTAGATGGGTCAGGAATTGCGTGGCCTGACCCTCTTGGTGGATTCTTTCCTCTAGTATCTCCTCCTCTATGCGGGATTCCATGATGCGTGTGAAATGATTTAAGGGAACAAATGCAGATATAAAGCAGTAAATAAAGCGGTAAAGGATTGCGCAGCGGTGTGCGGCTTACAAAGCAGTAAAGGATTGTGCAGCGGTGTGCGGCTTACAAAATAGTAAATGATTGTGCAGCGGTGTGCGGCTTACAAAGCAGTAAATGATGCTGTGACGTGAATTAGAGGAGGAACTGATTCGAGTGGTGGGAAACTCTAACCTTCCTAGAGGGTTGATAGCATTCTAGTCAAGCTCGTAAACGGGGGCAAAAGAGGATTACCTTTTGTTGTTTTTCACGAGGGAGGTCCCACCGTGATCGCCAGATTTGTTGGTGTCGTCGGGAAGGCCTCCGAATGGCCGCATTGTGTTGTTGGTGCTTTCAGAAGGGGTCCCGGCGGTGCGCGGGTGCGCGTGCATGTGTGGGGGTTCTTCGGGGATTCGGATCGGAGGCGTGCCCTGGCGGGCTCGGTCGGATCGTCTTCTCGGAAGGGTGAGGGGTGTCGTTCCTGGTTGAGGCGCCCGATAGCGTCTCAAGAGGATTCAGGGGGTTTGTGTGATCGCCACCTGCTTTTTCTAAAGCAGGAAAAAGGGGTTGGGTTGGATTTGATCGCCTACGTGGGGAGTTTGTGGGGTCTCCGCTCTGGGATACGGATATACTGTACACAGAGGTGAAAAACAGGTAATCCTATTCTGCTCCCGGGGCTTGACTAAAGGAGTCTTGGGACATAGGGGGTGTAAGTGGGGTGTGTATAGGGGGGCGGCTAGTCGGTTTGAGCCGTCTGGTCAGGGGCGGCTAACAGGGTTTAGCTGTCCGGGGCCTGGTCTGGTTTGGGCAGAACTTCGATAGGAAATGGGTTTGGTTTTGGACAGGGGCTAAGCTAGGTTTAGCCCGGGTTTCTGGAGGGTGAAATGAGAGGGTATTTTATGTAGGAAAATGGGTATTTCTCTCACAAAAGGGGCTCTCTCTCTCTCTCTCTCTTGGGATTTCTAGTGGGGAAAGGGAATGTGAATTGTGGGTTGTGGATTGTTGATGTGAATTGGTTATGTGAATTGGTGGTGATAGGTTTAAAGGCTTGGGACCTCCTCCATTTATAGTAAAAGAGAGGCAGGGGAATGTGTAGGGGGTAATAGAGTGGGTTGGCTTCGATTAGACCCCTCATTAATTCTCTGGTTCTTCTGTCAGAGACCAGGTGAAGGGCGGCTAGTGCTAACTAGCCGCCCAGGATGGGGCGGCTACTTCCTGGTAGCCGCCCCTATCATAACCTGCCAAACGTCCCATCTCTGACAGGCGGTGGCTTGGGTCGGTTACTTGGGTTGATCTGGCCAAGATTGGGCGGCTAAAGGTCATGACCCGCCGCAATGATCAGCATTTAATATTGCTTTATGTCCCATCCAAGGGACTGGTCCAAAGTCGGCCAGGGGGCGGCTAGTGCTAACTAGCCGCCTGGTATGGGGCGGCTAGTTAGGGCTAGCCGCCCATTGCTAGGGGCTCAGGGTTTTAGGGTTTTTCTTAGGTGGGGTTCTGGTTTGGGGCCAGGGTCTGGTTTGGGGTAGGGTTTGGGGTTTAGGTTTAGGTCAGGGCTAGGGTTGGGGTTTAGGGCTAGGGTTAGGGTTCCCGGTTTAGGTCAGGGCTAGGGTTAGGGTTTAGGGCTTCCTGAACTTTGGTTCTCTATTTAGATGTCCAAATGTGGGATATTTTCGTGTGTTACTTGAAGTATTTTCTGTCTCTCTGGACAGTCAAAATTGGGGTATCTACAAAGGCGTCCAATTTTGGTGAGTAAGACCACAAACACATAAAATTAGCTAGAATTACCCAAGACTCGGATATGCACGCATATGTGCTCGCACGCGTGCAAGTACGCGTGTACGCACGCATATCCGAGCTCCACGGGCAACCACACGCGTGGCCCCGCACGCGCACCCGCGCCCGCCGTTGCACTGCCCCGCGCCCAGCCGCATGCGCACGCGCCCGTTCGCTAGCCCACACGCGTCCGATCGCGCGTACGCGCACGTCCGCGTGCACGCCTGCTCGCTCGCAGACCTGGCGCTCGCGCATATGCGTACGCCTGCGCGCAGGCCCGCCTGCACCTGTGCCCCCTCTGCGCGCCCGACTGCGCGCGCCCAAAAGCCTAGCACCCCCTCCCAAAGCCCCACTCACACCCAAACACAACCACATAGCATACCAGGTTCCTGAACAACCCAAAACCCATTAAAAATCACATACAAGGGGGGAGAAAGGCTTACTAATTGAAGGGTAGTGAAAAGGGAAGATCCGGGCCCTTCACCCACCCGAAACTGTCACAATCACCACCACCACTACCACCATCCTCTCAGCCTCACAACAGCCTCTTCTCAGCCTTGAAAACAGAGGATCATGGGGGGGATAAGAGAGAGAGCTTGGGAGAGAGGGAAGCATTTACAAAGGAATCACAACAAACAATCAAAACTCACCTTTGATTCCTTCTTCTTGTGCTCCTTCTCTACTTTCTTTCTTCAAAACACACTCACACACACACTAAGAGGGGCTGGAGAGGGAGAGGGAGAGGAAGAGAGAGACATGGAGAGGGTGAGAAGTCGTAAACACTAAGAAGGGGGGGGGGGTGATGAGAAGGAAAAAAAGGGGAGGTAATGTTAGGCTTAAAACAACCTATAAACCCAACAAATATCCACAAGGTTCCTTCTTAACCAAGCAAAGGGGGGTGAGCATACCCAAGGTCACCACATTCACATAAATATCTATTCACTATTCCACCTAACAAAGCAATTACGAAGAAAACCCGGATACGGTTCAAAACTACATAATTTCCAAAACGTTATCGGAATTCGATGAAATTTTTATGGGTAGTACGGAATGGTATCAGGACCCATAATATGCAGTTAGATTTTCAATCGGAGTCCTATAGCTCACGCAGATAGCTAAAAATCAAAATTTTAGCAGTTCCGATCGAAAAAAGAAAATTTCAAAAATGGCCAGAATTGATCCAAAGGTTACCCATAGGCTAAAAAGTGACACATATATAACACCTGGAAAGCTTGAGAGCTTGAAAAACCTTAGAATCAGATTTTGATGATTATGAGAGTGATCTTTAGAGCCCTTATTTGATGGTTCTTTCTTTTCCCCAACGGAGACCCATGAGACAGAGAGAGAGAGCCCAAAGAATAGAAGGTGATGAATCTTGTTTTGGACTCTCTTCTTATACACGTGTTCATACACGTGCCTTATTTGACTCTCCCTTTTACATGTGTTATTTGGGGTAACTGAAAGAGCAATGGAGAGAGGGATCCCCTCTTTAAATATGTAATCAACTATGTGTGTTTCTCATCAAAACACAACACATCTTATGCATTTTTTTAAAATAGTCAATCATGACCATCTATTTTGATGGACTCAATAAATTACATAAATGTATCATCATCATAAACTTTTACAAATTGCATTACTTGATCCAGGATTTCAAAACCAAAGTGTGTGAGTTGCAAGATACATGCTACCATGATAGTGAGTTACTTTCATTAATGTGAAGTCATATGTCTCTATAATACAAAATAATGCACATTACCTTCCTCTAAAAATCTGACTTCTTTTATTTTTACTATGGTAAACAACAAAACATAAGCAATATTTACTACTATACAATTCTAATATTGACCACGTACAGTCAATTCTAGAATTCTACCTTCTCTAACAATCTGACATTATCATTTTACTTATAATGGTGAATAGCAAACCCAAGAATATTTTTCAACTTAATATAAGGTTTCATTAAGGAGATAAACCATCTCCAATGCAGATGAAGGTATTGTTAGATATTCAAAAGAACATATTTTCATATGCTTTTAAGAGTTATTTTAGAACATTTCCCTATGTAATTATTCATTTATACATGCATATTAGGGAATTTTCTATTCTTTATATTCAAAGCATATTTTGCACAAATTGACAATATTTATACAATTAATATGCATTATCATATTTTTCATATGGAGCCATATTTTAAAATTCAAAAATCTAAATTTGATAGTATTTAAATTTGGCAAGATCTAAATTTGACAGGTTATAAATTGGAGAAGGAATTGGCATTCAAAGATTCATTAAAGCTTCTAAATCTGATTCACCAAACCAATAAAATCTTCAATCAAATCAACTTTGACATCTCCAACAAATCAACAAGGTCACCAAAAGATTTTGCAATTATATCTCCCACATATTTTGGAAATCAGCATTTACAACTAATTCAACCCTCAAAACCCCTATAAAAAGGGCACTGCAGAGTGAGAGGAAGGAATCTCTTCATTAAGCCAAGAAGGAATTTATTTTCAGCTTTTGTTCTTTCTTTTCTGTTTTTAGTTTTTATTTTTGTTTTTAGCTTCTTTGATATTATAGACATAGATTTTATTGTGTTTTCAATAAAAGTATCTTTTTATTTTATTTTCATGGAATTTTATTATTCTACAATTTCACCAACCATGAGAGACTAGAAAATCCTTCCATCAAAGAGAGGATTCCACCCCATGCGTTTGAGTGATTGATTCTTTTCTTTGTGCATTGGTGTTTTCCGACTTGTTCTTCATGTTTATATAGTTTCTTCAATTCAGATTTCTTTTGATTATAGGTATTTTTAGATCTTCCGTTGTTCTACTTAGATGGGATACGATTGATACTTTAAAAACTCTATTTTTAAGTCGAGTAGAAGTTAACCGTTTTTGAAATAGTTTGTTTTCATTAAATACAAAAGAAAGAATCATCACGATACACGTGGGGTGGATTTCCAATCCTTGGTTGTCTTTTTTTTTATACATTGACTTCAACTTTAGCTTTCAAAATAGTTTTCTCAAATCAATCATTGACATTTTGTTTTTAAACCTTTTTGCCAAAAAATGATAATCTTTTACTTTTATTCATTTGCTTCAATAGCCTCCTTGTGGGATCGACCTCCTACTACCACTTTCTACCAAGAATAGGTAAGAGTTTGATATTTTGTTGGCAAAGACGAGATTTTAACGACAATCAAAGCCACCAACAGGTATAGCAGGATTTCAAATAAAGCATTTGAAATTAGTCATTTACAGTTGAGTAATGAGTAATGAGTATTAAGGAGTAATAATCTGGAATCGCACCACAATAGTTGATGATAGTTGGTATAAAAATTCCTACAAGTTTCTAAAAAAACACCCCCCATAAGTAAATTCTTATCACTCGGAAATACTCAATAGAATTTAAGAGTTCTGTTGTTTAGCAAGATGAAGAACCATTCACTTGATCATGCTTTGTAATTTTTCCAACTTCAGAAGCAAACACTGAAAATTTTACATGAGAACAAAACAAAAAAATTTAACGCACATAAGTAACTCAGCCACAAGATCAGACTACTCAGAAAAAGAGTAATATAAACTCAGATTAAATCAGCATTTAATTACAGAGGTTGAATCACCTAGTCATGAACAAAAAAGTGTACAAGAGTAGTTATAACTATGCCTTCCACATTTTCTTAATTTCAATTATGCAAAGTTGTGCGTTAAGGGAATATTATTTCTCTTTGGCACCAAAAAAATTCTATTTTTGTCAAAATATTAACATAAGTTACTTGGTAGTTGAGAATGTTGTTCCTACAACCAGACATGTACCAACCTACAATACACAATGGAAAAAAAAATACATAATCTTATGTAGATCTTATATAATTTTGTCATCAAATCATCATCCTCGTATCAGATGTGTAATTAAGTGTTACACTAAAAACTCAAAACACTTATCACTCATATACTCTATTGGCTAGTTAAATTTTCATCCAAATAAAAATGAATATTCAAGTAACTCATAGTTGCAATACGGAAAAATGATGTAAGCAAACATTATTTTAATCAAGGTACTAATCACCAGATGCACACATGTCCTACGTCCAACCACAATAGTGAAACGAAGAAGAATCTGTTAAGGGCAAACAATAAACACCTAAAACATTATTATAAAAAAAAGGAGCTGAAGACAGAAATTTTTTCCTCATACATAACAATAAGAAGCCCATAAAAAATATCAACAAAGAAATAAATAATACAGAGAATGAAGAAGTGAAGTCTAACTGTACCTATAACAAACAATGAGTTGAAGAACAAATTCTTTTTCCTCATACATAATAATGAGAAGGCCATAAAAAAATGAAGAACCAAAATAAACAAAAAATGGGGGATTAAACGAAAAAAAACATTTCTGAATCAAAGTGTGCATCATATATACAAACAATGACCTCACCTTCATAATGGCAGGAATATTTTTTTTACGGAGAGAGAAAAGAAGAGATGGACGATGGATCCACATAAATGGGGATGGGGATGATCGTGCTTTGCCGGTGAAGCTCCTCAATGTCGTGCGAATGAATGCGACCGTTTGTGGACCACCATCAGTTGACATGTCAGAGAAGATGAGGGGTTTTAACGGTGGGATTGAATGGCTAGGACATGAAGTGGAAGGTTTTATGGGGGGAAAGATGAAAAGCCAAAGAATTAAATGGCATGCCCAGGTTTTCAATTGAGAACTTTCAATTTTCCCTTCTGCACCAAAACCATGTCATTGGTCAAAGTGTGTTGGCAGCATCGATCGGGTGCCGATGCCACTTGGAAGCGAGAGGACGTCATGCGTGACTCTTATCCAAATCTTTTCCCTTCTTAGTCTTATAATTTTGGGAACAAAATTTCCTAAGGAGGAGAGAATGTTAAGTTTGTGTCATTTTGGAATTTATAAAATGGGTGTTATTATCATTATTATTTTGGTGTTGTTCCTCCTGGTTGAATGCTTTATAAGTGTTTTCTTTGGTTTGATAACGGCCTTGGCGTAATTGGAAATGTCTATTTTTTTTACGGTTTTCAGTTCCGATTGGTATCCGGATTTTCATTTGTTACTGGTTGGTGGTGGATTAGCTGGATAATTATAGAGCCCGTCTATTACCACCTGTCGGTATCGTCGGGAAGGCCTCCGAATGGCCGTGTTGTGTTGTCGGTGCTTTCGAAAAGGGTCCCGGTGGTGCTCGGGTGCGCGTGCGTGTGTGGGGGTTCTTCGGGGATTCGGATTGGATGCGTGCCCTGGCGGGCTCGGTCGGATCGTCTTCTCGGAATGGTGAGGGGTGTCGTTCCTGGTTGAGACGCCTGATAGCGGCTCAAGAGGATTCCAGGGTTTGTGTGATCGCCACCTGCTTTTTCTAAAAGCAGGAAAAGGGGTGGGGTTGGATGTGATCGCCTACGTGGGGGGTTTGTGGGGTCTCCGCTCTGAGACATGGATATACCGTACACAGAGGTGAAAAACAAGTAATCTTATTCTGCTTCCGGGGCTTGACTAAAGGAGTCTTGGGACATAGGGGTGCAAATGGGGTGTGTATAGGGGGGGGGCGGCTAGTGGTATCAAGCCGTCTAGTCAGGGGCGGCTAATAGGGTTCAGCCGTCCGGGGCCTGGTTTGGTTTGGACAGAACTTTGGCAGGAAATGGGTTTGGTTTTGGACAGGGGCTAAGCTAGGTTTAGCCTGGGTTTTTGGAGGGTGGTATGAGAAGGTAGTTTATGTAGGGAAATGGGTATTTCTCTCACAAAAGGGGCTCTCTCTCTCTCTCCCTCTTGGGATTTCTAGTGGGGAAGGGGAATGTGAATTGTGGGTTGTGGATTGTTGATGTGAATTGGTTTTCTTGATTGGTGATGATGGGTTTAAAGGCTTGGGACCTCCTCTATTTATAGTAGAAGAGAGGCAGGGGAATGTCCACGGGGTAATAGAGTAGGTTGGCTTCGATTAGACCCCTCATTAATTCTCTGGTTCTTCTGTCAGAGACCAGATGAAGGGCGGCTAGTGCTAACTAGCCGCCCAGGATGGGGCAGCTACTTTCTGGTAGCCGCCCCTATCATAACCTGCCAAACGTCCCATCTCTGACAGGCGGTGGCCTGGGTCGGTACTATTCAGGGAGTTGATTTAGACTGTCAGAGGCTAGGTCTTGACTTAGAATTTTTAGCCGAAAGGATGATCCAGGTGGAAGGCAGGGAAAAGTAAATGGTGAGTGATCCAACCCGCGGTCGGGGTTCTTAGCTATCGTGCGCGGAGCAGCCCAGCGTCAGTTTCCTCGTGCCTACCGTTCCCGTGCTTGGGAAAACTCAGCAAGGAGGGGATATCGCCGACAGAAAGCAAGTAAAAGTTGATTTGGTGAATTGGATCGTCCAAAGGATAAGAACTCTGGGAAAGAACTAGAACTGAAGAAATTCGAATTTGAACAGTACTGAAAGTGTGGCAAAACTTCAGGAAAGTCGTGTTTGATCAAGTAGTGTCTGGAAATAAGCCAATACATGGCTGTTTGGTATGGAAAACCTTGAAATTTAGGGCTGAAAAGAGATTGGAAAGGGGTTTTAAGTGGAAGTAGAAAAACTGGGAGGGGCGGCTAGTCCTAACTAGCCGCTCGAGAGGGGGCGGCTACTCGTGAGTAGCCGCCTCCCGATTGGGTCCCTTATAACCGAAAAGGGACCCTCTCTCTCTCTCCATACGTTTTAAAACGGTTACTCTTCCCTCCTCTCTTCTTCTTCTTCATTTTAAACCGAGAAACCTTGATTCCTTTGCCTTCTCTTCCTCCATTTCGTCCTTAATCCTCTCTCTTTCTCTTGATTTCGAAACCCTAGTTTGGGTTCTCCTTTTGCTTTTTCAAACCGAGGAGATGACGAGGTCGAAGGCGATTGCTTCGAGGGGAAACGGCCACGGGTGGCTGGTGGAGAGCGTAGCCCGAGCTCTTCATCATCGGAGAGCGATAGGCCGGAGGTCATGGTCGTGGGGGAAGCTTTGGGTGCGGCGGAGGTGCCGCCGGTGGATATCGGCGTGGGTGAGGTTGGAGATTCACTTTTGGGGACTGCTCCGGAGGTTGGGAGTAGCATGATAGAGTATATACGCAAGAGGAGGCGTGGGGATCGACCGGCGGTGGTTGAGGAGGTGGTTTCGGGGGTCGGGGGATCGGTTGAGGTTGTAATTGAGGGGGCAGGGGCTGAGGGGGTTAGTGAGGATGTGAGGGCGTCGTTGGATGCCCTCGTTGGGATGTTGGATAGGGAGGCCACAGAGGCCAGGGCTGAGGAGGAGGAAAGTAGGGCTATGGGGGCTTTTGCGGAGTTTATCTCCGGTGTGGGGAGGGTGGAGGGGATAGGAGAGGCTAGGGATGAGGCCGGGGAGGCTGAGGGTATGGGCACCGGGGCTGCAGAGGCCGGTGTGGGCGTGGAGGCTGAGGCCGAGGAGGCCGTGTTCGAGGAGGGTGAGGAGGAGGGGGATGACGATGGGATGGATGATCCCGACGAGGCCGAGGTGGACGCTCCTGGGTCCACACGGGCCGTGGTATGTTCCTAATCTTTTAGTCTTAGCCTTTTTATTTTGGTGTATATGCATGTGTTTTGGTTGGTATGAACAGGTTGTATATGTGTATTACTCGTATATGTGTGTTTTAAACAGGCATGCTTGTGTATAAGTTAGTCACGGTGGGATGTGTAAGCATGCTAAGATGGGTTTATTTTTATAGGGAGGGGGACAATTTCTATATATATATATCCATTTTTGTTATATGCATATAAAGGAGAGAGAAATGATATTGCTAATATGCTTGCATGTGATACTTTTCTACGTGTATGTGATTTCGTACGTGTTTGATCGTGGTAGAGCATGAGGGAGTGTATGCATGCATTCCACGGGCCCAAGTCCTATATGCTTAGGTGTGTCTTAGGGAAAGTACAAGCATGATAGGCTGTGATGTAAGAAAGAGCGTGAGTGGTGATCACGGTGGGTTTTGATATATATATTTTTTTTGCATGCGTGATCATATGCGGAGTGGGAGGTGAACCTCTACGTGAATGTTTTTGTGTTTGATATGAGAATTTTTACTTTCCTAAGCATGATCTCTAAATGATTTTCGAGTTTTGGATTCTTACCTCTCAATCTCCTTTTTTAACTAACCCATCTCTTCTTCGTTTGTTTTGTAGTGGCCGAATCGTATCTGGGCTTTATGGCACGGGACGAAGGGGTGGTGTGATGCCTTGGGGCAGGAGGAGAGGAGCTTAGTGGATGGGGCGGGCTTCCGCTCCTTGTTTTTGATCGAGCCGTTCCACGTCCATCGCCCTTATGTGGAGGCGTTGGCGGAGAGATGGGACCCGGAGAGTTGCACGTTCATTATCCCAACAGGTGTTGTTATGCCGACGCTCGAGGACGTCCATCGGATCACCGGCCTTCCGGTCTTGGGGGAGGCAGTGATTGCGGCCACCCTTGCGGACTACAGGGGGCTTTTCCGAGAGTTGATCGGGGAATGGGAGTTCGTGGAGCGGGAGCGGACGCTGAACCGGATCCCTTTGGGGAGGCTTTCAGGGCAGTACGGCCTCGGTTCCTTTACAGAGCGCCAGAAGGGCGAAGCTGCAGCTAGCTTTGAGAGGAGGCGAGCGATGATCGAGGCGAGAGAGGAGGCCGCGTGCCCACAGACGGCACAGAGGGAGTTGAGGGCGTTCTTTCTTTACTTCTTCGACTGGGTCCTCTTCTCGATGGCTTCTGATAAGGTTTCCTCTCACTCTCTTTTGCTGATGAGGGACCTGGAGGGCATGGGACGATATGCCTGGGGAGCGGCAATGCTTGCCCATCTATTTGCGGAGCTCTCGAAGAAGGTTAAGAGAGCCGGGGGAAAGAACCTTGGTGGCTTCGCGCCATTTCTTCAGGTATGTGTAAGTGGTAAGTGTCTTCTTCTTGGTTTAGCTCACTTTGATCATGATAATTTCCCTCTTGCTTTGCTAGATCTTCGGATACGAGCATTTCGCCATCGATTGCCCGTCTTTGGCTCCGTTTGATCATGCCCTTCCTTGGGCTATGAGATGGGAACCCCGGGGGTCTTCTCGCTTGCACCGCCTCGCTCAATTCCGAGAAGCCTTCCGTGTTCGGAGGAGGTTCCCGAGGCTCTGGCGCGAGACGTCTGGTTGATCTATTTCAACGAGGTCGTGTTTCATGCGATCAGCCGGGTTGTCCGCCAGCTTGGCTATCATCAGTGGGTGCCCAATCCTCTGCCGCGGCGCCCCTTGATTCCGGTGGCCGGGATTCCTTGGGACACGAATCTTCCGAGGAATTACGCTACGTATGTGGCGGGATGGATGGGCCGAGGCGTCTTGGTGGAGCGTCGTCCTGAGGTGACTTCGAGTGACGAATACCTAGTTTGGTATCGTCAGGAGTATGCAGGTATCCTCGGGACGATGGAGGAGGAGATCCCGGACGCTTACGTAAGTTGAAGATTCTTTTTTTTTCTTTCCTCGTTCTCCCTTGCTTGAATATTTTCTGAATGGTATTTGCTTTGTAGGTTGAGTTGAATGAGATGGAGAAGAGGCTCAAGACCGCCAATGACACCTCCAAGCGCGGGCCAGGCAGATAGAGGCGTTGCGGGTACAACGGAGACGCTTGCAGGACCAGGTCCGGGTCCTTGAGGCTCAGGTGGATGCTCTGTCAAGAGCGAGGGCCGATGGTGCCTCTTCTTCTTCCGTCCCTCCGCCTTCCATGGTTTTTGAGCGAGAGCTCGAGCTGACGAGGGAGTTAGATGCGGCCCGAAGCGAGTTGGTGGCCGCACGAATGGAGCTGGGCCAAGCGAGGGGTAGGGCTTCTCGAGCTGAGGAGGAGACGGACCGGCTGAGGTCCATGGTGGCTTTGAGAGAGGAGGGGTTCATCACCCTAGGCCGTGAGAGGGACTCCCTCCAGATGAGGGTGTCGGAGTTGGAGGCTTCAGCGGGCGTCCCTGGAGGTTTGATGGGGGACTTGGTTCATTCTCTCCAGGCGGCCGGGGATAGGGACCGAGAGGCACTCAGGGCATCAGAGGCGAGGGCACGGGAGTTGGAGGAGAGGTTGAGGGCTGTCAAGGATCGGGCCAGGGCAACAAAGAGTCACCTCCGTCAGAGATTGGAGAGGAGGGACAGAGATATGCAGCAGGTCCATTCTGGGAGGCGACCATGAGGGGGAAATTGGTTGGAGGGGGCTCTATGACCGAGGAGGACCTTGACCTTCTTCCGCTTGAGCCTGACCATTCTCTCTCGGCTTCCTTGGCTACTGGGGTCACCTTCAGCCGTGCTTCTCGTCCTTCGGCATCTCGGAGTCATGGGATATACGCGAGGGCTGCGTCTTCGGTTCGAGAGACTCCTGCCGCTCCTGATGCTCCAGAGGTTCAGTCCTCTCCTCAGCCACCGCTCCCTTCTCAGGCAAGCCAGGATGTTCCTCCTACTCAGCCTCCAGCGGATGACGATACGCCAAGGTATAGCTTCTTTGTGTCTTGGTTTTAGGTAGAA
Organism: Acorus calamus; assembly: GCA_030737845.1. NCBI lineage: Eukaryota > Viridiplantae > Streptophyta > Magnoliopsida > Acorales > Acoraceae > Acorus > Acorus calamus. Next base: position 10,357,613 of record CM060875.1, on the reverse strand, counting down.
GAATGGTATATATGCAAGGATTTCATGCTTTTCTTCTTTTCTTTTTGACTCAGGTGATTATTTCAGTGAAGTATAGCTCAAGACTGTGGAGCTTGAAGCGTTTTGAAGGAAAAGATTCTCTTTTATGTACTCTCTTAGGTTTAGAAGAACAGTCTATGTTTATGGTTTTGATGGGACAATTTAATTTCTCATTTTGTATGCATGGTTTAGAGTAATTTAGCATGGATTTTTATGGATACGTATGTGCGTGTAGGTGAATCTTAGCTTTTATAGGTTTGATTCATGGATGGACATGTGATTTTGAGACAGGGTTGTTTTTCGAAGTGTATACGTATTGGTTTTATGAACGTATATGTGTATGAAGTGTGTGTATTCCATTTTGGAAAGAAATGTTCTTGATAGGTATTGGAGACACGAAGACTTGATTAAAATGGGGCTGACAGCAGGTTTAAGGGTAGCAGGCAGGGGGCGGCTAGTGTAAACTAGCCGCCCAGTGGGGGGCGGCTAGTTGTGTTTAGCCGCCCCCTGTCTGGGGCATATTTTGTTGAATCAAAGGGCAGGGGCGGCTAGTGTAAACTAGCCGTCTGATGAGGGGCGGCTAGTCGGGTTTAGCCGCCCCCTGTCTGGGACAATTCTTCTGATTTTGCTTCTTGTCTGCTGCTGTTGGGAGCCTTTGTGACTGTTTCAACCTCCGAGACCTATAAAAACATTCCTTTCAGGACCAAGTGTTAAATCTGTTCAGATTGCGCCCCTGCACTGACTTTCGAGCTCTTTCTTGCTTGAATTGTCAAGGGCTACAATCCATCTTAAGGTGAAATGGAAAGATAATGTGAGAAAATAAAGTGTGGGAGGCCATGCTTTAGCATGCAAGGAAGGGATTCCAAGTGCGTGAGTGAAGAAAACTTTTAAGTACGCGTGAAAGTGGGATAATTTCTTCTCAAGCATGTGCGGAAGGGCATGAAATGGGTGGGGTCAATTTTAATATTTAGGTACGGGGGGTTAACTTTAATATTCTAAGAAAATCGAATGCCTACGTGCTTTGGAAAAGAAAAATGTGAACTCATGAGTAAGTATTGTGGCATAAGGGGGCATTTTAATTCTTCAATGGTTTTTCTTTCATATGAGAGGGCAATGTTCTCGATCTTCTTAAGTAAAAGATACCATCAAGTCCCTGTGGAGGAGCCCTTGTGGTCACCTATGTCCAAACCAGGGTTGTATTTGAAAGGTATAGGCCTTAGGTGCCGGTTTTTCTAGGTTCATGGTTCTCAAATGCTTGATGGTATTATTCTAAACATGCTGAAAAATCCATGAGTGTACCAGGAGTCAAGTTAGATAAGCTTCCTTTGGATAGGCAAGTTTCTAAGTTAACTCACGTGACTGTGTGTAATTTGTAAACCTGGAAATGATCTACCTTTGGTCGAAATTTCGCCTTTCCCGGTAGACATAGTCCAATTTTGAATCCCATTGCGAAAATAAAAGGGGGGGGAATGGGGTAAGAGTAATATCTTCCTTTTGGGCAATATTTTAGAATTGTCTTCAGTCTAACATATGTCCTACTTTCTAGGTTCTTCTGGCTTTCTTCTTTTTACCACTTCTTTATTTTAGGTGGAAAGTACAGTCCGTTGTTTGGATATGTACTGGTATAGCCGTTGTCTAGCGTATACCGTGCGTAAAGGCGTGAAAGCCTGCTAAAATAGAGAGTTTAACCCGTTCACTTGGGTGTTATTTTTCTTTTGTTGGCCTCTCATTGCCTGATTTTTTTTATTTGAGGAGGGGGCTCTTCTGTTTTTCACCCCGATTCTTTTCGTGCTTCCCCTCTAGAAGTGTTTGTATAGTGCTAGAGCAAGTTTTGGGACATATGTCAGGTCTAGGTAACTCCTAATTTTGACTTAGGGTTAATACGAGTGGGGCGGGAATAAGGGAGGTTTTGCTTTGGGGGTTTTAAATTGTCCCAGTCTGCGGGGTAGGCAATTTCTCTTCCATTAGGTAAATCGATCGTCCAGTTATACGTGTGTGAATGAAGAGGCATGATTTGGTGTAGATGTGTTCAAATAGATACGAGTTTATCTTTGAGAGTCTTATAGTTATATCATCAAGTACTAAACGCTGGAAACCGCAGGAAGAAAGAATAATAATTCTCAAGTATTGAAAGCTATTCATGCATGGAATTTCTTTAGATAAAGTGCATTCCACGAACCTGAAACCTCGACTCCTTCGGCATCTACCAAGCGGTAGGCATTCCCGGAATAGGCATGGGTGATCACATAGGGTCCCTCCCATGTGGGTTGCAACTTTCCTCTTGGGTGAGGCTGTCTTGATGGCATGATTTGCTTAAGTACTAATTCCCCGATTTCAAAATTTCTTTTTATTACCTTCTTTTCAAATGCCCTTGCCACCCTTCTTTGGTAGGCCTGAGCATGGTCTGCCGCTCCTAGTCTTTTCTCGTCTAGTAGTTCTCTCTTTTTGGTATTTTTGTTGTTTTCAAAAGTGTGGAGATAGATGCATATTTATGGTTTTGAAAAGGCCTGTGTTTGGCGAATAGATATACTTTTTTTTTTAAAAAGGAATGGAGATAAAGTTTGAAAAACAATTTTGTTTTTAGGAGGAAAGTATGGAAAGGCAGTTTGTAAAATGTTTTTGGCGGAAATCATGGAAGTACGGCTTTGTAAAACATTTTGCTTTGAAGGAAAGGTGTGGAAGCGCAGATTTGGAAAACATTTTCGTCGTGAAGAAGAGTGTGGAAATGTAGTTTGTAAATATTTTCGTTGTTTTGGTAAACAGGTAAAGAAAGTTCAGGAAAGTGCTTTTATTTTGGTTTGGAAGTACAGAAATACTGTTTTGTAAAACTTTTAGTTTTGGAGGAGAGTGTGGAAAACATTTTTAGAAAAACATTTTTTTTTTGTTTTTTTAAAGAAGAGTGGAAATAAAGCTGGAAACAAGTATGTTCAGAGTTGGGGAATGAAAGCTGATTAGCATGTATTTTTGGATTTTGGTATCTTTTAGGAAAGCAGGTAAACAAATATGTATAAGGTGATGAAAACGAAAGTTGGTAAACAAATATTTTTATTTTTGGTTTTTGGAAAAGGCTGTAAACAAATATGTACAGGGTATGAAAGCTTACGCGGGGGGATCAGTACCCGGTTCTTGGATTCGTATTGCTTCCTCGAGTCGGCTTCGCTTGGTCGGCCGGCTTATGTCCAGTGGGGGTCCCCTATTCCCGAATTCTTCTTCCCTGAGCCTTTTCAAACGCCTTCCTTGATGGAGCAGTTCTTCGCCGGTGGAGCCTGGCTGCCAACATGCGAGCACCTCTAGCCGGATGCGCATGGCACATACGCTCCAATTTCGGGCCCGTGTCTCGTTAAAGCGTGCTTCTCCCCATATGGATACTACTTTCCCGCGGTACGGGAAGCGAAGACATCGGTGTCGGGTGGATGAGACAGCTTCAATGCTGTTGAGCCATGTCCTCCCAACAATCAGAGGGTGGGGTGATTGAATGTTCATTACCAGGCAGTTGACGATGGTGGAGACCGGGCCGATCTTTAGTGGGAGCGTGACCAGTCCGCAAGCGTTCTTGTGCGTGTTGTCGAAGGCATAAATGTATTCGTCCGAGGGCTCCAATCTGGGAACCCGACCTTCTAGCTTCTGGTAGGCGGAATATGTAAGAACGTTAGTTTCCGCTCCCATATCAATGAGAATGTGCCGGAATTCCCACCCTCCGAGTATGGCAGTGATTGCGAGGGGTGCGGAGCGTGCTCTGGCTTTTGCGACCTCAGGGGGGAGAAAGGTGATCGAGTTGGGCTCCGTAAGATCGCTTGGTGGATGCAGGGTCCTGGCCGCTTCTTTTGAGGGATAGTTGTCGTTGTAAGGGGACCCAGGTGGGTTACCACTTTCATCCTCGTTCCCCGGTCGCAGGGCTAGTGTGAACATATTATGTATCGCCCAGTTGTTCTCATTCTCGTATTGGAGGCGCGCCTCTCCCCAAATTGTCTGGATATGACTCAAGAAGGGCAGTCGAAGGCATTGGTGCCGGGGGGAACAGATAGCTTGGATGCTGTCTAACCATGGCGATACATTGTGTCGATGTCGGCTATGAAACAGATAAGAGGGCCGACGGACAGCTCGAACGTTCCGGGGCCGCAGAGAGTCTTCCCGGTATGGTTGAAAGCTTGAATAGTATGGTGGGCCGGTTGGACGGGAGGACGGCCTAGTCCAGGTATCTTTTGGTAGGTGGAGCACGTCATTATGTTCATTCCTGACCCTGGATCCACGAAGATGTTGTTTAGCCACAACATTTGAAGTCGTCCGCAGATGTGTAGGGGGTAGACTCGCAGTCTGGGGTCCGGGAGGTCTTGGTCAGTGAACGAAATGGTCATTGGGCGGTGGGGGCCGTCGACAGTGTCAGTACTCTTGGAGGACCCGTTGTCGTCCGGATGCAGATCATCCGACGTACATTCCCCTCCTTTGGGTCCTTCGCTAGCTCCTTCGGGGATCTCCTCAAATGGCTCTTCTTCTTCGTCTCCTCTCGGGTTTTCTAGTCCGCTTTTGTCGGACTCGATGTTGATGACTGCGGGAAGGGTGAGAACTGCATCTTCTTCTTCACCATAGAGTATGGCAAAGTCATGATTGTCGAGGTTCAGCTGGAAGGGCTCGTTCTGCTCTTCCTCCTCGGATTCTTCGGACAGACTGTCGTCAGTGACGTCTTCTGAACTGCTTGGTTGTGGTGATGGTTGTCTCCCTCTTCTGACCATGTTTACCATGTGGGCTCCAGACGTGGATGCTTGGTTGTGACCTGGCGGGTCAGTAAAAATGCCAAGTGGCTTGGAGGCTCGAGAATTGCCATGGTTTAAGTGGCTTTTGATCATGGCCCAATCAAGGCGCCTGTCATCATTTAAATCGTAAATAAAATCCTGAAAAATACTGCATTGTTCTACGGTATGACCACGTTGTTGGTGGTATTGACAGTAACGCAATCTGCTGACCCCAGGGAGTGGAGGTTTAGCAGTTGGGAGGGAGATACTATTTGTGTCCATTAGTACCCTAAAAATCCTAGTTTGCGTTTCTGGGAGGGGAGGGTAAGAGTCTCTCTTTCCCATTCGTCTCTGATCATAGGATGTCGGAGGGGAGACCTCATTATAAGTATCTTGGGTGGGCTGTCTAGGATTTAGGTTCTGACTCCTTAGGAAGGTGGAATAAAAAGGGGTCCTAGGCTGGCCTTGTCTTGTGATTACAGGGCTTTGGACCGGGGAATTTTGGATTACCGGGTTTTGTTGTGTCGGCACGGGGACGGGTACTGATCAAGTAGTGAAGTTTTGGTTGATTGGCCGAGGCGGCGCATATCCGGATGAACCGGATGTGTACTGTCTCAGAGCCGTTCCTCGATCAGGAACTCGTGCTCCGTTCGGGTAGAGTGCCGATACTTGTGTAATAATCCCCTCTACCGTGGGGGTTTGTGCCTTACGAGGCGGTTGTCCAACCCTATGGCTGATAGGTGGGGATTGGGTTTGGACTACTGGGGCTGCACAACGGGAAATCCTGTTGTGGCGGTCAATTAGAAGTTGATACATAGTACATAGGCATCCGGGACCTCCTCCTCCATAGTCCCAAGGATACTGGCATATTCCTGGCGATACCAAACCATATACTCCTCACTGCTAGTCACCTCGGGCGAACGCTCCACCAAAGCACCTCGGCCCATCCATCCCGCCACGTACGTCGCGTAGTTCCTCGGGAGGTTCGTGTCCCGAGGAATCCCAGCCACCGGGATCGAGGGGCGCTTCGGCAGAGGATCAGGCACCCACTGGTGGTACCCAAGCTGGCGGACGACCCGACTGATCGCATGAAACACGACCTTATTAAAATAGATCAGCCAGATATCCCGCGATAACTCCGCTGGGACCTCCTCCTCCATGTAGGGCCTCCACGTCATCTATAAAGCATCAAAAGACAGGAAGAGCGTTTAGTCAAACGAAAACCGAATACAAGCCAAAACAAACCTCGAAGGAAAATTTATACCTCTTCCTCCGTCAAGACGCGGAAGGCCTCTCGGAATTGGGCAAGGCGGTACAAGCGCGAAGATCCCCGGGGCGCCCATCTCATGGCCCAAGGGAGGGCACGATCGAACGGCGCAGAGGTCGGGCGATCAATGGCGAAATGCTCATACCCGAAGATCTAGCAAAGCAAGAGGGAAATTATCATGACCAAAGTAAGCTAAACCAAGAAGAAGACACTCATCACTTACACATACCTGAAGGAATGGCGCGAAGCCACCAAGGTTCTTTCCCCCAGCCCTCTTGACCTTCTTCGAGAGCTCCGCAAATAGATGGGCCAGCATCATCGCTCCCCAAGCGTATCGCCCCATGCCCTCTAGGTCCCTCATCAACAGAAGAGAATGTGAGGAAACCTTGTCGGATGCCGTCGAGAAGAGGACCCGGCCGAAGAAGTATAAAAAGAACGCCCTCAACTCCCTCCGTGCTCTCTGTGGACACGCGGCCGCCTCTCTCACCTCGAACATCGCCCACCGCCTCTCGAAGCTAGATGCAGCTTCGCCCTTCTAACGCTCTGTAAAGGAGCCGAGGCCGTATTGCCTCGACAACTGCTCAAGGGGGATCCGGTTCAGCGTCCTCACTGTCGGTGTCAAAAAATCCGCGTGTGTGGGGTTTCTTCGGAGGGTTTGGATCGGATGCATGCCCTGGCGGGCTCGGTCGGATCGTCTTCTCGGAAGGGGTGAGGGTGTGGTTCCTGGTTGAGGCGTCCGACAGCGGCTCAAGAGGATTCAAGGGGTTTTGTGATCGCCACCTGCTTTTTCTAAAAACAGGAAAGGGTTTGGGTCGGATTTGATCGCCTACGTGGGGAGTTTGTGGGGTCTCCGCTCTGAGACACGGATATACCGTACACAGAGGTGAAAAACAGGTAATCCTATTCTGCTTCCGGGCTTGACTAAAGGAGTTATGGGTCAAAGGGATGTTGATATGGGGTGTGGATAGGGGGCGGCTAGTTGTGGTTAGCCGTCGGCCAGGGGGCGGCTAGCTAGGGTTAGCCGTCCAGGGTCTGGGAAATTTAGGCAGGGGTTTGGTAGGTAAAGGGTGGGGTCTTGGGCAGAGGCTAAGCTAGGTTTAGCCTGGGTTTATGGAGGGTGGGATGAGAGGGTATTTTATGTGGGGAATGGGTGTTTCTCTCACAAAAGGGGCTCTCTCTCTCTCTCTCTCTCTTGGGATTTCTGGTGGTGGAAGGATTTGAAGATGAATTGGTGATTGTTGTGGATTTTGTTGGGTGTGTTGGTTGTTGTTGAAGGCTTGGGACCTCCTCTATTTATAGTAAAAGAGAGGTAGGAAAATATCCCGAGGGTAATGGAGTGGGTTGGCTTCGATTGGACCTCTCATTAATGCTCTGGTTCTTCTGTCAGAGAACAGGTGAAGGGCGGCTAGTGATAACTAGCCGCCCGGGATGGGGCGGCTACTTCCTGGTAGCCGCCCCTATCATGACCTGCCAAACGTCCCATCTCTGACAAGCGGTGGCTTGGGTCGGCTATTTGGTTTGATCCGGCCAAGAGGGGGCGGCTAAAGGTCATGACCCGCCGCAATGATCAGCATTTAATATTGCTTTATGTCCCATCCAGGGAACTGGTCCAAAGTCGGCCAGGGGGCGGTTAGGGGGGCGGCTAGTTTAGTGTAAACTAGCCGCCCAGTGAGGGGCGGCTAGTTAGGGATAGCCGCCCCTTTCCAGGGACTTTAGGTTTTTAGGGTTTTGGTTTTGGTTTAGGTCTGGGTTAGGGTTTGGCTTAGGTTTAGGGTTTGAGGTAGGGTTTGGGTTTAGGTTAGGGTTTGGGCTAGGGTTTGGGGTTCGGTCAAGGTTTAGGGTTTCCGGTTTAGGTTTAGTTCACGGCTAGGTTTAGGGTTTCTGGTTTACCGAACCTTTGGTTCTCTATTGGTGTCCACTTGTGGGATATTTCCGTGTGTTACTTGAAGTATTTCTGTCTCTCTCGACAGTCAAAATTGGGGTATCTACAATTGTCCCTCATCGGACGGAGTCTTTGTGCGAAGCAGGAAAGACTTCGACCGATGATAAGGAAAGAGACCCCTATTTTGGCCGGCCCGACCTTCAAGAAGTTATGCTAATACGAGCAGTACTGCTCGGGGAGTTGATTTAGACCATCAGAGGCTAGGTCTTGACTTAGAATTTCTATCCGGGAGGATGATCCAGGTGGAAGGAGGGGAAAAGTAAATGGTGAGTGATCCAACCCGTGGTCAGGGTTCTTAGCTATCGTGCACGGAGCAGCCCAGCGTCAGTTTCCTCGTGCCTACCGTTCCCGTGCTTGGGAAAACTCAGCAAGGAGGGGATATCGCCGACAGAAAGCAAGTAAAAAGTTGATTTGGGTGAATTGGATCATCCGAGGGATAAGAACTCTGGAAAAGAACCAGAATTGAAGAAATTTGAATCTGAATGGTACTGGACGTGTTGCAAATCTTCGGGAGAGTCGTGTTTGATCAAGTAATGTCTGGAAATAAGCCAATACAAGGCTGTTTGGTATGGAGAACCTTGAATTTTAGGGTTTTAAAAAGATTGGAAAGGGGTTTTTAAGTAAAAGAGAAAAACTGGGAGGGGCGGCTAGTTGTAACTAGCCGCCCGAGAGGGGGCGGGTACTCGCGGGTAGCCGCCCCTTGACTAGGTCCTTATAACCGAAAAGACCCTCTCTCTCCCCATACGTTTTTTAAAACGGTTTCTCTTCCCTCTTCTCTTCTTCCCTTCGGTTTCAAACTCGAAAAACCCTGATTTCTTTGCCTTTCTTTCCTCCATTTCGACCTCAATCTTTCTCTTTCTCTTGATTTCGAAAACCCTAGTTTGGGTTCTCCTTTTTCTTTTCCAAACCGAGGAGATGACGAGGTCGAAGGCGATTGCTTCGAGGGGGAAACGACCGCGGGTGGCTCGTGGAGAGCGTAGCCCGAGCTCTTCATCATCGGAGAGCGATAGGCCGGAGGTCGAGGCCGTGGGGGAGGGTATGGGTACGACGGAGGTGCCGCCGATGGATATTGTCGTGGGTGAGGTCGGGGATTTGCCTTCGGGGGCTGTCCCGGAGGTAGGGGGGAATGTAATAGGCTATATACGCAAGAGGAGGCGCGGGGATCGACCGGTGGTGGCCGAGGAGGTGGTTCCGGGGGTTGGAGGATCGATTGAGGGTGCAACCGAGGGGGTAGGGGTCGAGGGAGTTAGCGAGGAGGTGAGGGCGTCGTTGGATGCCCTCGTCGGGATGTTGGATAGGGAGGCCACAGAGGCCAGGGCTGAGGAGGAGGAGAGTAGGGCTATGGGGGCCTTTGCGGAGTTTATCTCCGGCGTGGGGAGGGTGGAGGGGATAGGAGAGGCTAGGGATGGGGTTGGGGAGGCCGAGGGTATGGGCACTGGGGCCACTGAGGCCGGTGTGGGTGTTGGGGTTGAGGCTGAGGAGGCCGTGTTTAAGGAGGATGAGGAGGAGGATGACGACGGGATGGACGATCCCGATGAGGTCGAGGTGGACGCTCCTGGGTCCACACGGGCCGTGGTATGTTCCTATACCTTTAGTCTTTGCCTTTTATTTTGGTGTATATGCATGTGTTGGTGGTATGAACAGGTTGTATGTGTGTATTATACTCGTATATGTGTGTTATTTTTTAAATAGGCATGCTTGTGTATAAGTTTAATCACGGTGGGATGTGTAAGCATGCTGTCATGGGTTTGTTTTTTATAGGGAGGGGGATAATTTCTATATATATATATCCATGTTTGTTATATGCATATAAAGGAGAGTGCATGCGATACTTTTCTATGTGTATGTGATTTCGTACGTGTTTGATCGTGGTAGAGCATGAGGGGGTGTATGCATGCATTTCATGGGTTCGTGTTCCATATGGCTGTATTGCTTAGGTGTGTGCGATAGGCTTGATGTAAGAAAGTGCGTGAGTGGTGACCACGGTGGGATGTGTTTGATATTTGTCTAGCATGCGTGATCATATGAGGAGTGTAGTTTCTTACTTTCATTCTTTTAGCATGTGGGAGTCTTGATTTCGCTAAGCATGGTTTAAAAATGATTTCGTAGATTTGGACTTTTACCTCTCGCTCGCTTTTAAACTAACCCATGTTCCCTTCGCTTGTTCTGTAGAGGCCGAATCGTATCCGGGCTTTATGGCACGGGACGAAGAGATGGTACGACGCCTTGGGGCAGGAGGAGCGGAGTTTGGTGGATGGAGAGGGCTTCCGTTCCTTCTTTCTGATCGAGCCATTCCACGTCCACCGTCCATATGTGGAGGCCTTGGCGGAGAGATGGGATCCGGAGAGTTGCACGTTCATCCTCCCTACCGGTGCTGTCATGCCGACGCTCGAGGACGTCTATCGGATCACCGGCCTTCCGGTTCTGGGGGAGACGGTGATCGCGGCCACCCTAGCTGACTACAGGGGGCTTTTTCGAGAGTTGATCGGAGAATGGGAGTTCGTGAAGCGGGAGCGGACGCTGAACCGGATCCCTTTGGGGCGGCTTTCGGGGCAGTACGGCCTCGGTTCCTTCACAGAGCGCCAGAAGGGCGAAGCTGCTGCTAGCTTCGAGAGGCGACGGGCGATGATCGAGGCGAGAGAGGCGGCTGCGTGCCCACAGAGGGCACGGAGGGAGTTGAGAGCGTTCTTCCTCTACTTCTTTGGCCGGGTCCTTTTCTCGACGGCCTCTGATAAGGTCTCCTCTCATTCCCTTCTACTGATGCGGGACTTGGAGGGCATGGGGCGCTATGCTTGGGGAGCGGCGATGCTTGCCCACTTGCTTACTCGGAGGAGGTTCCTGAGGCCCTGGCGCGAGACATCTGGCTTATCTACTTTAATGAGGTCGTGTTCCATGCGATCAGCCAGGTCGTCCGTCAGCTTGGGTACCATCAGTGGGTGCCCGATCCTCTTCCGCGGCGCCCTTCGATTCCGGTGGCCGGGATTCCTCGGGACACGAATCTCCCGAGGAATTACGCGACGTACGTGGCGGGATGGATGGGTCGAGGTGTCTTGGTAGAGCGTCGTCCTGAGGTGACTTCGAGTGACGAATACCTAGCTTGGTATCGTCGGGAGTATGCGGATATCCTCGGGACGATGGAGGAGGAGATCCCGGACGCTTATGTAAGTTGAAAAATCTCTTTTATTCCTCGTTCTCCTTTGCTTTGAGCATCTTCTGAATGGTGTTTCTTTTTGTAGGTTGAGTTGAATGAGATGGAGAAGAGGCTCAAGACCGCCAATGAGCATCTCCAAGCGCGGGCCAGGCAGATAGAGGCGTTGCGGGCACAGAGAGGACGCTTGCAGGACCAGGTCCGGGTCCTCGAGGCTCAGGTGGATGCTCTGTCGAGAGCGAGGGCCGATGGCGCTTCTTCTTCTTCCATCCCTCCTCCTTCTGTGGTTTCCGAGCAAGAGCTCGAATAGACGAGGGAATTGGATGTGGCCCGAAGCGAGTTGGCGGCCACAAGGATGGAGTTGGGCCAGGCGAGGGGCAGGGCTTCCCGGGCTGAGGAGGAGGCGGACCGGCTGAGGTCCATGATAGCCTCGAGGGTAGAGGGGTTCATTACCCTAGGCCGTGAGAGGGACTCCCTCCAGATGAGGGTGTCGGAGTTGGAGGCTTCGGCGGGTGTTCCCGGAGGTTTGATGGGAGACCTGGTTCGTTCTCTCCAGGCGGCCGGGGATAGGGACAGAGAGGCACTCAGGGCGTCGGAAGCGAGGGCGCGGGAGTTGGAGGAGAGGTTGAGGGTTGCTGAGGATCGGGCCAGAGGGACAGAGAGTCGCCTCTGACAGAGATTGGAGAGGAGAGACAGAGACATGCAGCAGGTCCGTCTCTGGGAGGCCACCATGAGGGGGAAGTTGGTCGGAGGGGGCTCTATGACCGAGGCGGACCTTGATCTTCTTCCACTTGAGCCTGACCATTCTCTCTCGGCTTCCTTGGCTACCAGGGCCACCTTTAGCCGTGCCTCTCGTCCTTCGGCGTCTCGGAGTCGCGGGATATACGCGAGGGCCGCGTCTTCGGTTCGAGAGACTCTTGCTGCTCCTGATGTTCCAGAGGTTCAGTCTTCTCCTCATCCACCGCTCCCTTCTCAGCCAAGTCAGGACGTTCCTCCTACTCAGCCTCCAGCGGATGATGATATGCCGAGGTATAGCTTTTGTGTCTTGGTTTTAAGTAGAAGAATAGTATATATGCGATGAATTCATGCTTTTCTTCTTTTGTTTTGGTTTTAGGTGATATTTCGGTGAGATATAGCTCAAGACTTTTGGATTTTGGAGCGCTTTGAAGGAAGATTCCCTTTTTATGCCCTTTTTTAGGTTTTAGAAAAACGGTCTATGCTTGTGGTTTTGGGTGGGACAATTTAATCATTCTCCTTTATATGTATGTGTTTAGAGTAGTTTAGCATGGATGGTTCATGGATATGTATGTTTGTGTAGATGAATCTTGGTTTCATAGGTTTGATTCATGGATGGATGTAGGTTTTGATATATAATTTGTTTTAGCATGGTATCTATACAGGTTTTGCGTATGAATATGTGTATGAAATGTGTACGTGCAGGTTTTGGAAAGAATTTGATTTTAATAGGTACAGAAGTATTGAAGAGTTGATTGGATATGGGCTGACATAACTGACAGGGGTGCAGGCAAGGGGCGGCTAGTGTAAACTAGCCGCCCAGTGAGAGGCGGCTAGTTAGGTTTAGCCGCCCCCGGCCTGGGGCAAACTTACTTGAGACAAGGGGGAGGGGCGGCTAGTTAGGTTTAGCAGCCCCCTGCCTGGAGCATTTTGGGCCTGCTGCTCCTGTCTGCTGCTGTTGCTGAAAGCTTTTGAGACCGTTCTATCCTTCAATACCTATAAAAACATTCTTTCCATGGACCAAGTGTTAAATCTGTCCAGATTGTGCCCCTGCACTGACTTTCGAGCCCTTCTTGCTTGAATTGTCAAGGGCTACAATCCATCTTAAGGCGGAATGGAAATATAAATGCGAGAAAGTAAAGTGCGGGAGACCAGGCTTTAGTGCGCAAGGAAGGGATTCCAAGTGCGTGAGTGAAGAAGAACTTATGTGTAGGAGTTGGGGACAATTTCTTCTCACGCATGTGCGGAAGGGCATGAGGTGAGTGGGGACAATTTTCATATGAGTGGGGATAATTTTGAATTTTGCGGGGACAACTCTCATATGAGTGGGGATAATTTTAAATTCGGGGGGGGGGGGTTAACTTTAATGTTTCAAGAAAATCAGATGCCAAGGTGTTTTGAGAAGGAAAATGCGAGCTTATGCGTAAGTATAAGTGGCATAAGGGGGCATTTTAGTTCTTCAATGACTTTCTAGGTGAGAGGGCAATGTTCTTGGTTTTCATAAGTAAAAGACGCCATCAAGTCCCCGTGGAGGAGCCCTTGTGGTCACTTATGTCCAAACCAGGATTGTATTTAAGAGGTATAAGCCTTAGGCGTCGATTTTCCTAGGTTCATGGTTTTCAAATGCTTAATCGTATTATTCTAAACATGCTGAAAAATCCATGAATGTACCAAGAGTCAAGTCAAATAAGCTTCCTTTGGATAGGCAAGTTTCTAAATGAACTCGCGTGAGTGTGTGTGTAGGTGTAAACCTGGACGTGATCTACCCTTGGTCAAAATTTCGCTTTTCCCGGTGGACATAGCTCAATTTTGAACTCCCATTGCAAAAAAAAAATAAAAAGGGGAGAGGGTGAATGAGGTAAGAGTAATATCTTCCTTTCGGGCAATATTTTAGAATTGTCCCAGTCTAGCACATGTCTTACTTCCTAGGTCCCTCTGGCTTTCTTCTTTTTACCACTTCTTTAATTTTGGGTGGAAAGGTACAGTCCGTTGTTTGGATCTGTACTGGTATAGCCGTTGTTTAGCGTATACCGTGCGTAGAGGCGTGAAAGCCTGCTAAATAGAGAGTTTAACCCGTTCACTTGGGTGTTTGGCCTCTCCTTGCCTAACTTTCTCTTTTTTTTTTGTTTTTTTTTTGTTTGCTTGTTTTGATTTGAGGGGGGGGCTCTTCTATTTTTCACCCCGATTCTTTTCATGCTTCCCCTCTAGAAGTGTTTATATAGTGCCAGAGCCAGTTTTTGGGACATATGCTAGGTCCGGGTAACTCCTCATTTTGACCTAGGGTTAATACGAGCGGGGCGGAAATAAGGGACATTTTGCTTTGGGGAGTTTTAAATTGTCCCAGTCTACGGGGTAGGCAATTTTTCTTCCATCAGGCAAATCTAGTCGAGTTATACGTGTGTGAAGGGAGTGACATGATTTGGTGGAAACGTGTTCAAATAGATACGAGTTTATCTTTGAGAGTCTTATAATTCTATCATCAAGTACTAAACGCTGGAAATCGCAGGAAGGAAGAATAATAGTTCTTAAGTATTGAAAGCTTTTTTTATGCATGGAATTTCTTTAGATAAAGTGCATTCCACGAACCTGAAATCTCGACTCCTTCGGCATCTACCAGGCGGTAGGCATTCCCGGAATAGGCATGGGTGATCTCATAGGGTCCCTCCCATGTGGGTTGCAGCTTTCCTCTCGGGTGAGGCTGTCTTGATGGCATGATTTGCTTAAGTACTAATTCCCCGATTTTGAATTTTCTTTTTATCACCTTCTTTTCAAATGCCCTTGCCACCCTTCTTTGGTAGGCCTGGGCATGGTCTGCCGCTCTTAATCTCTTCTCGTCCAGTAGTTCGAGGCGTAGTAAAGACAAATGTATACTTATGTTTTTGGAAAGGGGCCTGTGTCGGCGAAAAGATATGTTTTTGGAAAGAAAAGAGTGGAGATAAAGTTTGGAAAACGGTTTTTATAAGGAAAGTATGGAAAGACAGTTCGTAAGAATGTTTTTCGGCGGAAGTACGGCTTTGTAAAATATTTTATTTTGAAGAAAGGTGTGGAAGCGCAGATTTGGAAAACATTTTCGTCGTGAAGAAGTGTAGAAATGTAGTTTGTAAATATTTTCGTTGTTTTGGTAAACAGGTAAAGAAAGTTCAGGAAAGTGCTTTTATTTTGGTTTTGAAGTACGGAAATACTGTTTTGTAGAACTTTTAATTTTGGAAGAGAGTGTGAAAAACATTTTTAGAAGAAACATTTTTTTTGTTTTTAAAGGAGAGTGGAAATAAAGCTGGAAACAAGTATGTTCAGAGTTGGGGAATGAAAGCTGATCGGTATGTATTTTTTTGTTAGCTTTTGGTTCCCTTTTAGGAAAGCAGGTAAACAAATATGTATAGGAGTTGAAAGTGAAAGCTGGTAAACAAATATTTTGGTCTTTTGTATACATATATTTTTTTTGAAAAAGCTGTAAACAAATATGTACAGGATGATGAAAGACGAAAGCTGGTAAACAAATATTTTGGTCTTTTGATTTTTTTAGGAAAAGCTGTAAACAAATATGTACAGGACGATGAAAGACGAAAGCTGGTAAACAAATATTTTGGTCTTTTGGATTTTTTTAGGAAAAGCTATAAACAAATATGTACAGGACGATGAAAGACGAAAGCTGGTAAACAAATATTTTGGTCTTTTGGATTTTTTTAGGAAAAGCTATAAACAAATATGTACAGGACGATGAAAGACGAAAGCTGGTAAACAAATATTTTGGTCTTTTTGATTTTTTTAGGAAAAGCTGTAAACAAATATGTACAGGACGATGAAAGCTTACCAGGGAGGATCGGTACCTGGTTCTTGAATTTGTATTGCCTTCTCGGGTCGGCTTCTTTTTGATGGCCGGCTGATGTCTGGTGGGGGTCCCCTATTCCCAAATTCTCCCTCCCTGAGTCTTTTCAAAGGCCTCCCTTGATGGAGTAGTTCTTCGTCTGTGGCGCCTGGTTGCCAACATGCGAGCACCTCTAGCCGGATGCGCATGGCACAGACGCTCCAATTTCAGGCCTGAGTATTATTAGAGCGCGCCTCTCCCCATATGGATATTACCTTCCCGCGGTACGGGAAGCGAAGACATTGGTGTCGGGTGGATGAGACGGCTTCGATGCTGTTGAGCCATGTCCTCCCAACAATCAGAGGGTGGGGTGATTGAATGTTCATCACCATGTAGCTAACGATGGTGGAGACTGGGCCGATCTTCAGTGGGAGCGTGACTAGTCCGCAGGCGTTCTTGCGTGTGCTGTCGAAGGCATAAATGTATTCGTCTGAGGGCTCCAATCTGGGAACCCGGCCTTCTAGCTTTTGGTAGGCGGAATATGTAAGGACGTTTGTTTCCGCTCCTGTGTCGATGAGAATGTGCCGGAATTCCCTTCCCCCGAGTATGGCGGTGATCGAGAGGGGTGCGGAACGTGCTCTAGCTTTTGCGACTTCATGGGGGAGGAAGATGATCGAGTTGGGCTCCGCAAGATTGCTTGGTGGACGCTGGGTCCTGGCCGCTTCTTCTGAGGGAGAGTTGTTGTCACAAGGGGACCCAGGTGGGCTATCGCCTTCATTCTTGTTCCTCGGTCGGAGGGCTAAGGTGAACATATTGTGTATGGCCCAATTGTTCTCGTTCTCGTATTGGAGGCGTGCTTCTCCCCAAATTGTCAGTACATGATTCAAGAAGGGCAGTCGAAGGCATTGGTGTCGGGGGGAACAGATAGCTTGGATGCTGTCTAACCATGGTCGCCCTAGCATCAATGGGTACCTCGTGTCGATGTCGGCCACAAAGCAGGCTACTTCGCAGATGAGAGGTCCGACGGATAGCTCGAATGTTCCGGGGCCGCGGAGAGTCTTCCCGGTATGGTTGAAAGCTTGGATAGTATGGTGGGCTGGGTGGACGGGAGGACGGCCTAGCCCGGGTATCTTCTGGTAAGTGGAGCATGTCATTATGTTCATGCCCGATCCTGGGTCTACAAAGATGTTGTTCAGCCACAACATCTGAAGTCGTCCGCGGATGTGTAGGGGGTAGACTCGCAGTCGGGGATCTGGGAGGTCTTGGTCAGTGAATGAAATGGTCATTGGGCGGCGGGGGCCATTGACAGTGTCGGTACTCTTAGAGGACCCATTGTCGTTCGGATGCAGATCATCCGACGTACATTCCCCTCCTTCGGGTCCTTCGCTAGCTCCTTTGGGGATCTCCTCAAATGGCTCTTCTTCTTCGTCTTCTCCCGGGTTTTCTAGTCCGCTTTCGTCGGACTCGAGGTTGATGACTGCGGGAAGGGCGAGGACTGCGTCTTCTTCTTCGCCATAGAGTATGGCGAGGTCATGGTCGTCGAGGTTCAGCTGGAAGGGCTCGTTCTGCTCTTCCTCCTCGGACTCTTCGGATAGGCTGCCATCAGTAGCATCTTCCGAGCTGCTTGGTTCTGGCGATGGTTGTCTCCCTCTCCTGATCATGTTGACCGCGTGGGCTCTAGATGTGGAGGCTTGGGTGTGTCCTGGCAAGGGGTCAGTCAATATGCCAAGTGGCTTGGGTGCTTGGGGATTTCCCTGGCTCAGATGGCCTTTGATCATGGCCTAGTCAAGGTGCCTGTCATCATTAAGATCATAAACGAAGTCCCGAAAAACAATGCATTGTTCTACGGTATGGCCATATTGTTGATGATATTGACAGTAACGCGTCGTGCTGGCCCCGGGTAGTGAAGGCCTGGCATCGGGGAGGGAGATACTATTTGTGTCCAACATCACCCTAAAGATCCTAGTTAAAGTTTCTGGGAGGGGAGGGTAAGAGTCCCTCTTTCCCATTCGTCTCTGGTCGTAGGATGCGGGAGGTCTAACCTCGTTATAAGAGCTTTGTATGGGTTGCCTAGGGGTTGGATTTTGTGCTCTTGGGGGAGCAGAGTAAAAGGGAGCCCGAGTTTGAGTTTGGCTCTGGATTATAGGGCTTTGGAGTGGGAAATTTTGGACTGTGGGGTTTTGTCGTATTGGCACGGGGACGGGTGCTGATCGAGGGGTAAAATGTTGATTTGCTTGCCGAGGCGGTGCATATCCGGATGATCCGGGCGTGTATTGTCTCGGAGCTGTTCCTCGGTCAGGAACTCGTGCTCCGTTCGGGTAGAGTGCCGATACTTGGTTAATGATCCCCTCTACCGTGGGGTTTTGCGCCTTATGAGGCGGTTGTCCAACCCTATGGCTGATAGGTGGGGACTGGGTTTGTACTGCTGGGGCTGCACAACGGGAAATCCTGTTGTGGCGGTCAATCAGAAGTTGATACGTAGTGCAGTCTCCGTACGAAAAGGCTCGTACGGAGCTCTGGACTCAGGCTCTGTAACATCATGTCAATTTCTTGACATTCTGTGAGTTGCAGACCGGTTCGGTGGACAAGGGTGCGCCACCGAGACACGTATTGTTCGAATTCCTCCCTAGGCCTCATTCTCTCTACGGTTAGATCTGAAATAGAGGGGGTCCTAATCCTCTGGTAACCGTAGCGGCCCAAGAATTTCTTGCTTAAAGCCGAGAAATTCGACAAGTGATCTACAGGGAGGGTGGAGAACCATTGTAGTGCTTCTCCTTCCAATGATTTCTGGAAGAGGAAGACTAGTAGAGGTTGATTATCTAGAAACGGGCGTGCGTCTAGATAAAAGGCAGTTAAATGAATGTCTGGGTCTCCACGACCGTTGTACCGGCGGAATTTGGGGATTTTGAATCCCTCCGGTAGGTGGACTGACGGGATTTGTCTCAGGTTATGTAGAGACATGTGTTTGGGGGCCGAGGGACCAGTCTCGGAGAGAATTCTCCGGATGGTATCGTCCAGTGTTTCTCCCCGGGGAGGGCTGCCTAGCGGTCCCGGGTTTGGGGTGGCCTGGTAAGGGCCTGGGGTGGAAACAACTGGGAATTTTGGATTCGCGGGGGAAAGGGGGGTGAACGAAAAGACGCTCGGGTTGACCGAGTGACTGGGTGTGAATGGGGTTTTGGGAATGGGTTTAGGGGTTTCGACAGGGGTTTCCTGTCTTGAGGTCTTGGTATGACGGTAGTCAGCGAGGTCATGAAACATGTCCTCTACCGTCTGGTACCCTAGACTAGCCATTCTTTCCTCTAGATGGGTCAGGAACTGTGTGGCCTGACCCTCTTGGTGATTCCTTTCCTCTAATATTTCCTCTTCTATGTGGAATTCCATGACGTAGAGTGGGGGGATGAATGCAGATCGAAAAATCCGCGTGTGTGGGGTTTCTTCGGAGGGTTCGGATCGGATGCGTGCCCTGGCAGGCTCAGTCGGATCGTCTTCTCGGAAGGGGTGAGGGTGTGGTTCCTGGTTGAGGCGCCCGACAGCGGCTCAAGAGGATTCAAGGGGTTTTGTGATCGCCACCTGCTTTTTCTAAAAATAGGAAAGGGTTTGGGTCGGATTTGATCGCCTACGTGGGGAGTTTGTGGGGTCTCCGCTCTGAAACACGGATATACCGTACACAGAGGTGAAAAACAGGTAATCCTATTCTGCTTCCGGGCTTGACTAAAGGAGTTATGGGTCAAAGGGATGTTGATATGGGGTGTGGATAGGGGGCGGCTAGTTGTGGTTAGCCGTCGGCCAGGGGGCGGCTAGCTAGGGTTAGCCGTCCAGGGTCTGGGAAATTTAGGCAGGGGTTTGGTAGGTAAAGGGTGGGGTCTTGGGCAGAGGCTAAGCTAAGTTTAGCCTGGGTTTATGGAGGGTGGGATGAGAGGGTATTTTATGTGGGGAATGGGTGTTTCTCTCACAAAAGGGGCTCTCTCTCTCTCTCTCTCTCTTGGGATTTCTGGTGGTGGAAGGGTTTGAAGATGAATTGGTGATTGTTGTGGATTTTGTTGGGTGTGTTGGTTGTTGTTGAAGGCTTGGGACCTCCTCTATTTATAGTAAAAGAGAGGTAGGAAAATATCCCGAGGGTAATGGAGTGGGTTGGCTTCGATTGGACCTCTCATTAATGCTCTGGTTCTTCTGCCAGAGAACAGGTGAAGGGCGGCTAGTGATAACTAGCCGCCCCTATCATGACCTGCCAAACGTCCCATCTCTGACAAGCAGTGGCTTGGGTCGGCTATTTGGTTTGATCCGGCCAAGAGGGGGCGGCTAAAGGTCATGACCCACCGCAATGATCAGCATTTAATATTGCTTTATGTCCCATCCAGGGAACTGGTCCAAAGTCAGCCAGGGGGCGGTTAGGGGGGCGGCTAGTGTAAACTAGCCGCCCAGTGAGGGGCGGCTAGTTAGGGATAGCCGCCCCTTTCCAGGGACTTTAGGTTTTTAGGGTTTTGGTTTTGGTTTAGGTCTGGGTTAGGGTTTGGCTTAGGTTTAGGGTTTGAGGTAGGGTTTGGGTTTAGGTTAGGGTTTGGGGTTAGGTCAAGGTTTAGGGTTTCCGGTTTAGGTTTAGGTCACGGCTAGGTTTAGGGTTTCTGGTTTACCGAACCTTTGGTTCTCTATTGGTGTCCACTTGTGGGATATTTCTGTGTGTTACTTGAAGTATTTCTGTCTCTCTGGATGGTCAAAATTGGGGTATCTACACTCACGCGCTCCACGTTGTCCCATTCTCCAATCAAGTTCAGGAAGAGTGCCTTATAGTCGGTGAGGGTGGCCGCGATCACTGCCTCCCCAGACACCGGAAGACCGGTAATCCGATAAACATCCTCGAGGGTCGGCATGACAGCACCGGTAGGGAGAATGAACGTGCAACTCTCCGGATCCCACCTCTCCGCCAAGGCCTCCACATATGGACGGTGGACGTGGAATGGCTCGATCAGGAAGAAGGAACGGAAGCCCGCTCCATCCACCAAACTCCTCTCCCCCTGCCCCAAGGCGTCGTACCATCTCTTCGTCCCGTGCCATAAGGCCCGAATACGGTTCGGTCTCTACAAAACGAACGAAGGGAACACGGGTTAGTTTAAAAGCGATTAAAAGATAAGAGTCCAAGTTTACGAAATCATGTTAAACCATGCTTAGCAAAATGACACTTCCATATGCTAAATATAGAAACAAAAGCATGAAAGTAAGAAGCTACACTCCTCATATGATCACGCATACTAGACAAACACCAACATATCCCACCGTGGTCACCACTCACACGCTTTCTTACATCACAGCTTATCATGCTTATACCTACCCTAAACACACCTAAGCAATATAAAACTGGGACCCGTGAAATGCATGCATACACTCCCCCATGCTCTACCACAATCAAACACATACGAAGTCACATACAGGTAGAAAAGTATCAAATGCAAGCATGCTAGCCGTATCACTCCTCTTTCTTTTATATGCATACAACAAGCATGGATGTACATATAAAAAATTGTCCCCTTCCTTTTTTTTTCTTTTTTTCTCTTTTAAACACGAACCCGTTCGCATGATTACAAAATCCCACCGTGATCAAACTATACATACAAGCATGCATCTTAGACCCACATATCACTCACTACTACCTACTCATGCATATTAGACACACATATCACACACTATCACCTATTTATAACACGAAAGACATACACATATAAATAAAAGGCTAAGACTAAAGTTAGGAACATACCACGGCCCGTCTGGACCCAGGAGCGTCCACCTCGGCCTCGTCGGGATCGTCCATCCCATCGTCATCCCCCTCCTCGTCCTCCTCAAACACGGCCTCCTCGGCCTCGGCCTCGGCCTCGGCCTCAGCGCCAACGCCGGCCTCCGCAGCCCCCATGTCCATACCCTCGGCCTCCCCGGCCTCCTCCCCAACATCAGCCCCTCCTACCTCCTCCGTGCCCGCCGCACCGTAGGCTAAGCCCTCAAAAACACCCATAGCCCTTCTCTCCTCCTCTGCTGCCCTGGCCTCTATGGCCTCCCTATCCAACATCCCGATAATGGCGTCCAATGACGCCCTCTCACTCTCACTCACCCCCTCGGCCTCGGCCCCTCCCTCCGTTGCACCCCCAACCAATCCCCCGACCCCCGAAACCACCTCCTCGACCACTTCCGGTCGATCCCCACGCCTCCTCTTGCGTGTATAACCTATCATAGCACCCCCAACCTCCGCCGCACCCACGACCTCCCTCACGACCTCCTCCTCCACCCGATCACTCCCCGACGAACTAGACCCTGAGACAGCCCCTCTCTGCTCTCGGGAAGACCTAAGGTGCTTCATCATCGAAGCCGTCCTCTTCCCCTTCGTCATCTCCTCCGATTTCGCACCAAAGAAAAAATCTAGGGCTCCGAAATCAAGAAGAAAGGAATGATGGAAGGCTCAAACAAAGGATTCAAGGTGTTTTAAAATCAAGATTTTCGGTTTGAAATGAAAAAGAAGAAGAGAGGAGGGAAGAGTAACCGTTTTAAAACGTATGGAGAGAGAGAGAGGGTCCCTTTTCGGTTATAAGGGACCCAGTCGAGGGGCGGCTACCCACGAGTAGCCGCCCCCTCTCGGGCGGCTAGCTACAACTAGCCGCCCCTCCCAGTTTTCTCTTTCATTTAAAAACCCCCCTTCCAATCTTTTCAGCCTTAAATTTCAAAGTTCTCCATACCAAAACAGCCATGTATTGGCTTATTTCCAGACAATACTTGATCAAACACGACTCTACCGAAGTTTTGCAACACGTCCAGTACCATTCAAATTCAAATTTCTTCAGTTCTGGTTCTTTTCCAGAGTTCTTATCCCTCGGATGATCCAATTCACCCAAATCAACTTTTACTTGCTTTCTGTCGACGATATCCCCTCCTTGCTGAGTTTTACCAAGCACGGGAACGGTAGGCACGAGGAAACTGACGCTGGGCTGCTCCGCGCACGATAGCTAGGAACCCCGACCGCGGGTTGGATCACTCACCATTTACTTTTCCCCGCCTCCCACCTGGATCATCCTTTCGGTTGAAAATTCTAAGTCAAGACCTAGCCTCTGACGATCTAAATCAACTCCCCGAGTAGTACTGCTCGTGTTGGCACAACTCCTTTAAAGGTCGGGCCGGCCAAAATAGGGGTCTCTTTCCTTATCATCGGTCGAAGTCTTTCCTGCTTCGCACAAAGACTCCGTCCGATGAGGGACAATTGTAGATACCCCAATTTTGACCGTCCAGAGAGACAGAAATACTTCAAGTAACACATGGAAATATCCCACATTTGGACATCTAGTAGAGAACCGAAGTTCGGGAAACCGGAAGCCTTGACCTAAAGCCGGAAACCCTAAAGCGGAAGCCTTGACCTAAAACCGGAAACCTTGACCCTAAGCCAAACCCTAAACCCTAGCCTTGACCTAAACCTAAACCGGAAACCTAACCCTAGCCATGACCTAAACCTAAAACCAGAAACCCTAACCCTAGCCTTGACCTAAACCTAAGCCCTAAAACCTAGCCTTGACCTAGCCCTAAACCCTAACCCTAAACCTAAACCTAAAACCTAAATCGGAAACCCTAATTCTAAAAAAACTAGAACCCCAAGTCCCTGGAAAGGGAAGGCTAGATCTAACTAGCCGCCCCATACCAGGCGGCTAGTTTGCACTAGCCGCCCCCCTAACCGCCCCCTGGCCGACTTTGGACCAGTCCCCTGGATGGGACATAAAGCAGCAATAAATGCTGATCATTGCGGCGGGTCATGACCTTTAGCCGCCCTCTCTTGGCTGGATCAATCCAAGTAACCGACCCAAGCCACCGCTTGTCAGAGATGGGATGTTTGGTAGGTCATGATGGGGGCGGCTACCAGGAAGTAGCCGCCCCATCCTGGGCGGCTAGTTACCACTAGCCGCCCTTCACCTGGTCTCTGACAGAAAAACCAGAGAATTAATGAGGGGTCTAATCGAAGCCAACCCACTCCATTACCCTCGGGATATTTTCCTACCTCTCTTTTACTATAAATAGAGGGGTCCCAAGCCCAAATACATCATCAACAAATCCACAAATCACCAATTCATCTTCATCACCAACCCACCATCCCCACTTGTTCAAACCCTTCCACCACTAGAAATCCCAAGAGAGAGAGAGAGAGAGCCCCTTTTGTGAGAGAAACACCCATTCCCTACATAAAATACCCTCTCATCCCGCCCTCCAGAAACCCAGGCTAAACCTAGCTTAGCCTCTGTCCAAAACAAAACTCATTTCCTACCGAAGTTCTGCCCAAACCAACCCAGACCCTGGACGGCTAACCCTAGCTAGCCGCCCTCTGGCCGATGGCTAAATACAACTAGCCGCCCCCCTATCCACACCCCATATCAACATCCCTTTGTCCCATAACTCCTTTAGTCAAGCCCGGAAGCAGAATAGGATTACCTGTTTTTCACCTGTGTGTACGGTATATCCGTGTCTCAGAGCGGAGACCCCACAAACTCCCCACGTAGGCGATCAAATCCGACCCAAACTCTTTCCTGTTTTTAGAAAAAGCAGGTGGCGATCACAAAACCCCCTTGAATCCTCTTGAGCCGTTGTCGGGCGCCTCAACCAGGAACGACACCCTCACCCCTTCTGAGAAGATGATCCGACAGAGCCCGCCAGGGCACACATCCGATCCAAATCCCCGAAGAACCCCCACACACGCGGATTTTTCAACACCGACACCTGGGAGGGCTGCCTAGCGGTCCCGGGTTTGGGGTGGCCTGGTAAGGGCCTGGGGTGGAAACGGCTGGGAATATGGGATTCGCGGGGGAAGGGGGGGGGACGAACGAAAAGACGCTCGGGTTGACCGAGTGACTGGGTGTGAACGGGGTTTTGGGAACAGCCTTAGGGGTTTCGACAGGGGCCTCCTGTCTTAGGGTTTTGACCTGGCGGTAGTCGGTGAGGTCATGAAACATGTCCTCTACAGATTGGTATCCTAGACTGGCCATCTTTTCCTCTAGATGGGTCAGGAATTGCGTGACCTAACCCTCTTGGTGGGTTCTTTCCTCTAGTATCTCCTCCTCTATGCGGGATTCCATGATGTGTGAAATGGTTCAAGGGAATGAATGCGGACGTAAAGCAGTAAATAAAGCGGTAAAGGATTGCGTAGCGGTGTGCGGCTTACAAAGTAGTAAAGGATTGCGTAGCGGTGTGCGGCTTACAAAGCAGTAAAGGATTGCGCAGCGGTGTGCGGCTTACAAAGCAGTAAAGGATTGTGCAGCGGTGTGCGGCTTACAAAGCAGTAAATGATGCTGTGACGTGAATTAGAGGAGGAACTGATTCGAGGGGTGGGAAACTCTAACCTTCCTAGAGGGTTGATAGCATTCTAGTCAAGCTTGTAAAAGGGGGCAGAAGTGGATTACCTTTTG
The DNA here is from genome assembly GCA_030737845.1 of Acorus calamus. Taxonomy (NCBI): domain Eukaryota; kingdom Viridiplantae; phylum Streptophyta; class Magnoliopsida; order Acorales; family Acoraceae; genus Acorus; species Acorus calamus. Next base: position 10,332,549 of record CM060875.1, on the reverse strand, counting down.
TTGTTTTTCACGAGGGAGGTCCCACCGTGATCGCCAGATTTGTCGGTATCGTCGGGAAGGCCTCCGAATGGCCGCGTTGTGTTGTCGGTGCTTTCGGAAAGGGTCCCGGCGGTGCGCAGGTGCGCGTGCGTGTGTGGGGTTCTTCGGGGATTCGGATCGGATGCGTGCCCTGGTGGGCTCGGTCGGATCGTCTTCTCGGAAGGGTGAGGGGTGTCGTTCCTGGTTGAGACGCCCGATAGCGGCTCAAGAGGATTCCAGGGTTTGTGTGATCGCCACCTGCTTTTTCTAAAAGCAGGGTGGGGTTGGATGTGATCGCCTACGTGGGGAGTTTGTGGGGTCTCCGCTCTGAGACACAGATATACCGTACACAGAGGTGAAAAACAAGTAATCTTATTCTGCTTCCGGGGCTTGACTAAAGGAGTCTTGGGACATAGGGGTGCAAATGGGGTGTGTATAGGGGGGGGCGGCTAGTGGTATCAAGCCGTCTGGTCAGGGGCGGCTAATAGGGTTCAGCCGTCCGGGGCCTGGTTTGGTTTGGACAGAACTTTGGCAGGAAATGGGTTTGGTTTTGGACAGGGGCTAAGCTAGGTTTAGCCCGGGTTTTTGGAGGGTGGGATGAGAAGGTAGTTTATGTAGGGAAATGGGTATTTCTCTCACAAAAGGGGCTCTCTCTCTCTCTCTTGGGATTTCTAGTGGGGAAGGGGAATGTGAATTGTGGGTTGTGGATTGTTGATGTGAATTTGTTTTTTTGATTGGTGATGATGGGTTTAAGGGCTTGGGACCTCCTCTATTTATAGTAAAAGAGAGGCAGGGGAATGTCCAGGGGGTAATAGAGTGGGTTGGCTTCGATTAGACCCCTTATTAATTCTCTGGTTCTTCTGTCAGAGACCAGGTGAAGGGCGGCTAGTGCTAACTAGCCGCCCAGGATGGGGCGGCTACTTCCTGGTAGCCACCCCTATCATAACCTGCCAAACGTCCCATCTCTGACAGGCGGTGGCTTGGATCGGTTACTTGGGTTGATCCGGCCAAGATAGGGCGGCTAAAGACCATCATCCGCCGCAATGATCAGCATTTAATACTACTTCATGTCCCATCCAGGGGACTAGTCTAAAGTCGGTCAGGGGGCGGCTAGTGCTAACTTGCCGCCTGGTATGGGGCGGCTGGTTAGATCCAGCCGCCCCTAGCCAGGGACTTAGGGTTTCTGGTTCTCAGCTTAGGGCTAGGTTTAGGGTTTTGCGGTTTAGGTTAGGGCTAGGGCTAGGGTTAGGGTTTGGATTTAGGTTAGGGTTTCCGGTTAGGGTTAGGGTTTGGGTTTAGGGTTTAGGGTTAGGGTTTCGGTTAGGGCTAGGGTTAGGGTTTCCGGTTTCCTGAACTTCAGTTCTCTACTTGATGTCCAACAGTGGGATATTTCCCGGTGTTACTTGAAGTATTTCTGTCTCTCTCGACGATCAAAATTGGGGTATCTACACCACCGTCCTAAATTCTTCCCCCCCCCCCAACCCAATAAAAATTTAAAACATGTTTTACACTTTTATTTTACACACTCATCCCACCAGCCCTAGTTAACACAAAGTCAGTCATGCTGGGGCGTCTAATGTGACCCTAGGTATGTCATCTAGAAATTTTCATCTGCAATATTCTAAAAGTGGCGTGACACACCTTGGGTCACCGTAAGTTGTTCAGTTTGACACATCCTGAATCAAACCATGATGTCTAATGTGACCTAAGGTGTGTCAGCTAACACTATTTAATTGACAATAATTAAATTTTCTTATCCATCATAAATATCATAAATACACAACAAATAAATATCATAAATAAACAACATTTGCATACACAATCATATAATTTTTTGTAAGGAAATGACGAAATGTACACCATCTTATAACTATCAAACTTGAGTTACATAAGGTCTGAATAATCATATAAGTTAATTCAACATTCACATATCCAAACTAGTCTTTCTTGTTCAACATTCACACATCCAAATTCAATTAACCAACACATCCACATTATATTTTGGCTTTTTAACAATGTGTATGAGTAAAAAAGGTATTAATGTGAATATGTTGGTTGGTTAAATTTGGATGTGTGCTTGTTAAACAAAGAAGAATGTTATGTGAATAGTAAGTTTTCATTTGCAAAAAAAAAAAAAAAAATTGATTTGTGAATGTGTATGATAGGTTGGATATGTGAATGTTGAATTGACCTATATGATTATGTATGATATATGTTGTTTATTTATGATATATTTATTTGTTATATATTTATGATATTTATGATAAATAAGAAAATTAATTTATTGTCAATTAGATAGTGTTTGGGGACACACCTTGGGTCACGTTAAACATCACGGTTTGACTCAGAGTGTGTCAAACTAAACAAGTTACAGCGACTCAAGGTGTGTCGCTCCGCTTTTAAAATTTTACTGTTGAAAATTTTTGAATGACACACCTTGGGTCACATTAGACACCCTAGTATGACTGAGTTTATATCAACTCAGGCTAGTGGTATGAGTGTGTGAAATAGAAAGTGTAAAATATGTTTAAATTTTTATTAGGTTGGGGGAGAAAGAATTTGGGTTGGTGGTAATAGATGGGCTCATAATTATAACCATCTTGGTGTGATAGGAACACCTTGGGTGAGCTTAAGAAGTCTCAACTCCCCATTGGTTATTTTTTCTCTTTTATTGAATAGTTGGGTAAGCTTAGCTTAAATTCACCCTCTTATTAGCTTCACCACTATATAAACCTTTCTAGTGACTTTATCTCACTCAAACCCTCATTTTCTACTAAGTTTTCTCTCTCTTTCGTGGGTGTCCCGACTGGGTTTGATGAGAGGGTTTGGGGAGGGTGTTTGAAGAATTTTTGGTGGATCTTTGTTGGGGAAATTGTGTGGGTTGTTCAGGTATGTTCAATGGCTTATGTATGCATGTATTATGTTAATCACCCTTCCTAATCCTTCCCCTCTCTCTCTGTTTGCTCTGTTTTGTGTGGACCAACAATGGTTAGGTTGAGGAGAAAGTGATTTTGGTGATGGGAGTCATGTATAGCACTTAAAGAGGTATGGCAGATCTCCGTCTTCTTGAAATTCTTGTAAAACTAGTACCTAGAGTCATATTCAGAGGTTTAGGTCTTCATGTTCCATGATCATGCTTATGTCTAAATTTTATGTATGAAATTTGGGGTTAAAATATTAACTGTGTTGGAAGTTATAAACCAATCTCTAAGGACTTCGCGCGTGAAATGACCAGCTTCTGAAACCATTTTATTTCAGGCATTTAGAGGCTAATTAGACTCCAATGTCTTCATGGATTATGATTCGCACATGTGAATGAATGTGTGTAAATTAGTTTGGAATTTTAGATGTGTACTTGGTGCTGGAGTGATGAAAGTTCATGGATGTTGGGGGTAGACGAACCAGTTCTGGCATGTGTGAGTTTTTATGCCATTATGCATGCTGTGACCTATATCTGGAGTTGGTGTCTTGATCGTTTATGCTTGTTTATGTGTCAGGAGTTATCTTATTAAATTTTAGTACTATCGGTTGTAGGATCTAGAAGTTATCAGTTTTCTTGCAAGTTTGTGCTGTGGTGGGAGTGCATCGTGCTCTTCCCACTCCCGCCCTGCTCGCTACCCCACATCAACTCCTCGTGGATTGAGAGAGTGATGATTTGGTATTGGTGAGTGGTCCGACTCATGCAATAGAAGTTATAATAGCATGCTTGTTAGGTGCTATAATATATTTTATGCAATGGAATGATACTATAGAGAACTTATTTGGGTTGTATTGCTTGTATATGATGATGTATGTGCTATTTAGGATTAAATACCATGATGTAGGATCATTTGCACATATTTATTGATATGCTCCTTTGAGTTAACTATAATGTTTGAGTCTACTAGTCCTTACATCATGTTTGTACATTTAGTAAGCGTGGATAAGAAATAGTTTTCCCCCGCGTCCTCGTGGTGCACCTGTTGGGAATTCTACCGATTCCAACTAGCTAGTTATTGAGTATGGTATATGTTGATCAATGTGATCTCCGCGAGTGTGGAGTGTATCACCCCGGCGTCACGTGCGTTGAAGCTACCCAGCGTCGGAGCTACCCTGTGAGGTGCCTCCCCGTGACTGGTACCATCGTGGGTAGGCTGCCAGGGAGAGGGCTACCTAGGAGAGGGCTACCGGATGACATGGTGTGATTGTGGAGTATTTGTTGACAACTTCTTGTGTATTCGTTTAAGTGTTGGCTATGTATATCTTAATTGTGTGGTGGTTGACTATTCATTGAGCTTTTAGTTCATCCCTCATTTTCTTTTGTTTCTCTCCAGTGGAGACAGAGCAGGTCACGAAGGCGGAGCTCCCATGAGGTGTTTCTTGGTTGCCTGTGTTACGTCCATCTTTTGAGATTAGCGAGCGAGGTCGTCAACAGTCTTATTGTTTTTGTATGTATTTCTTTTTGGTGAATGGGCACATGTTGTATGTATTCTATTTGTTGATCAGACTTGGCTCACACAGGACAGTAATTGTATACTATAACGCCCCCGAACCCACGACTCCGTTTTGAAGCGCGAAGTCCGGTTGCGTTACCTTAGTTCCTCGAATTTCAGAGTTCTATTTTTTTTCTTTTCCTTTATCCAGTTATAGAATAAAATAATGATAAAGTAAACTTCATTCTTGATAATAATAAAACATCAAATATTTCACAATGCTCTCAATTTGATCTGGATATAACTTATATAAAAATATAGAACTTCATACAAATATGGTTACTAGGGAGATGGGCCAATTACATGCCAAATAAATGATCAACACCTTCTACATGAGTCTAGTGCTCCAGAAATCATTATACGAGCTTCAACCTCCAATGCCTTAACGGGATCGACGACCACCACCAACTAATCTGAAAGGTTGGGAAAATGAGGGGTGAGCAACCATACGCTCAGTGAATGGACCTATGGCGTCCCGTTAGTACATTTATAATCAAAATATAATAGTCATAAAATGTCCACACAGACATGTAATATATCAAGAGAGAAAATATATAAAAGACCACCAAGACATGCAATAATATATATATACACACACACACACAATCATATCCAACATAATGCATGCAACACCACGAACACGCATGTCCGTCTTCGCAGCACCTATCTCGCGGGGCCTTCCACAGGCATGGCCACGTAGACATAGCCACAAAGACTTGGGTCCTACGTTCTCAGACCTGGCCACGTAGACGTACGCTCACCTAGACGTTGGCCACCAAGACCGAGCCACCTAGATGTTGTAATGCATGCATGATCAACCATTCGTTCCAAAACATATGCACGCGATAAAAATATGGTCTCCAAATATATAAGTTATATATATAAAACAACGCATCAAAATCATGACGACATGTTCAAGTACTCCATACCCCAAATAACAATTATATATTTTAAAGTAACCATGATGCAGAATGATATAACATATAGATAGTTTCGAAAACTACATATGAGACTAGACCCACTTACCTTCGGTCCACGCAAGCATCTACGATACACACTCGCACGTTGATAACCTAGCATAACAATTATACAATAATAGATCAGAAACAATCAATCACAACCCAAACAACTGACAATCAACTTATAACAACATCATGCCCAATAATCCCAAAAGCCCACATCTTATAGACCTATAATCAACAACTCACTTCAAGGTCCTAATGAAAATCCCAACTTCGAATAAACATTAGAATACTCATATACTCACAATGATCCGATCCGATAATCAATATCCATTTATTCCATAAGACTCATATGATCGATCAATCCTCGAATAAATATTTGGACAAATCCAATAAGGCTCAACTATAATTCCATGATCGAGTAACTCAAATCCAATCAATTTATATCCAAATAACAATAATATCCAATCAATATTCATTGATCCCACTAACCAAATTATCGATTTAAGATCCAATTTAAGTTCTCAAGATCAATAAATCATCAAAACCCACAAAACAAATGTATACTTCATTAAACATCAAATTTGGGATCCCTTTAATCTCTAAAATTCATCAAACTTGGTCATCAAGTTAAATATTTGAATTCTAATAAACTGCATAGAAATCTTTCAAAATTCATAGCTTTCTATCCATAACTCCGAATTAGACGATTCATGATTCGTTGGAAAGCTCTTTTCAAAATCTATTTCTGTTCGTCAAATACATTTTTCCCAGAAACGATTCTATCATAGTCAAAAACACGATTTACATCCAAGCATAAAATCAACCCGAAAATAGCCATTAAATCCTCAAAACTAATAAATCTAATTTGATCTTAAGAATTCCTTCGAGATTCATTGAAATATAATCAAATAATCAACTAATTAAAATTGATCAAACCCTAACCCTAATCCATCAAACTTCTTCCCCAAACAATTAATCGACACATTCATATCCTAACAAGAAAATAAATTGAAACCCTAAACAACAAAATTAATAGAAGCATGATTTCTCACCTTAGATCCGGTTACACCACCCACCATCTCCATCTAGGGTTAGGTCATCACCACCCTTCACACCTTCTGAAATTTGGATGAAAACCCTAACCCAAACATGTTATTTAAATGGGTTTTCTGAAATTACAAAACGACCCCTGAAGTGTTCTAGGTTTACAATGGGGTCCCTATCCGATTTACAAACAGATCCCTATCCGATTTACAATAGATCCCTGAAGGCTATTAAAAGGTATTCTGGATTCGCAACTAAATCCCTGGGCCCAATAACTTAACACAAAATCCTAAAAACCAAACTTTCCGAACTCTGAATCTCACCAAATTTCAACCAAAGTATCTTGACAAAATAAAGATCTATAGAGAAATATAAAATAAATATTTGAAAATCAATTTATAATTATCATAATTATAAATCAAATTGGACACATTTGAGCCCATCGCCAAATCTAAAAAATGAAATATAAAAAATCAAATTTAAAATTTCTATTATATATTTAAAATAAATATATAAGGCCAAAAAATACCGAAACGTTACATATACCCTCTGTCTGTAATGATATTTTTTGTTACAAATTTGTTTATACTATGCTTCTGCTTCCCAGCCTAGTCTTTGCTCTACCAGTCCATATATGTGGATATCTTTTTAGCCTCCTGTATGATATTCTGATATTGTGTTATTATTGTTACAAACCGGGGACGGCCGCTTCGAGGCGTAACAGTCTCCTCTCATTCTTCAACACAGCAACAAAAAAAAAACTCCATAAAACACATAGCAGCACCCTTAGATCGGATCGACCTCGTCTTCTCGACTGACCACCCCCATCATATCCCATTTGCCGACAACCGCTGGTGAGCTCATCAACCGCTCCTCATCTCATCTCTCATTTCTGATTAGTCTATAAATCTAGGATGTTTTTTTTTCAAATCTTTCTTTTCAAATCTAGTTTTTTTTTTAAACAAAATTGCTTGCAAATCTAGGGTTTTTTCATATCTAGTTTTTTTTTCAGAATTTTTTACATCTAATGTTTGATTTTGGAAAAATGATTGATCCAGTTTTACATATATATAAAAAATTTGAAATAATTTTTCAAAAACCATAATTTTATTGGATTCCTGAAAAATTGTTTCGGTTTCTTCAAAAGTTAGAATGTATGGCATTTAAAAATTTGTTTGGATCAACAAAGCTTTCAAAACTTGAACCAACAGAGAACCATTTATGAGACCTTTCTATTGTTTATTTTTTAATTTTGGAATGATTTATGAAATTAATTCCTAGACTTTTAATTTTTTAATAGAAATTGAAATTGTGGTGCTGAATCCACAATTTGTATTGAATAGGTTGTGGTGTTATGGTGTTGGTCACATTGTTGATGGTGTTAGGGTGTAGCTGTTCAGGTTGTCTTTTTGGTTATATAATTTTTTATGGAAAGAACTTGGGAATCTTATTCAAGAGGATAAGCTGGGAAGGGTCCAGATCCGAGTGGGCTGATATGCACACCTTTTTCTATTTTTTTTTGCCCTCTGTTTTATAATCAATCAGCCAAGCACTCTCAAATTCTTTTTGTAAATGGGTACTAGTTTAGTATGCCATTCATTTTCTTCTTCAAACTTCACAATGTACATTTGTAAATTTGACAAAGCAACATTACCAAGCAAAAAAGAAAAAAAATACTTAGTAATACCGACTAATGTATATCTGTTTACAACCTTAATTTGATTCCACAATTCTATAGTAGTGAATGCAATTTACAATGCAATTTTCAGTGAATGCAGTTTACAAGTTTTGTAGTGAAAACAATACCATATAGCACTTCATGTTATTGCCTGCTGCTGCCTGCTACTACATGTAGTTTACAAGTTTGTTGTTTCTAAGGGTTCAGATTTGCTGTTGTATGTTGAGTATTATGTGGTATGTGTAGTTTTTTTTTTTTATTCAACTAAGCTACAAAAAAATTGAGTATTTTGTAGGGGATGGAATTTAAAGAGGAGTATTGAACTGGGAATCTTCAAAGTTTTAATTCCAATACCAATTCCATATGTGTCTATAAGAAATCATCGAGACATATACTCACATTAAAAAAGTATATATATCAATAGAAATTTTTTACATTTTCTATAAATACGTACATATTTTTATAAAAGATGAAACATATGCTCTAATGAATTGTATGGTAAATTATTTAAAAAAATTTAAAACATGTGTAAACTGAAATTGAAATATGGGATATATGTAACATTATCCTTCATTCGAAAATACACATTGCATAAATGTTCAAAAGATTCACTGAAAACTATACGTTTGAAGAATCGGAACGTGAGCACTTTATTATCCTTGCGGAGAATCTCCTTTTGTTATCCCTATTTTGTTTGCTTCTTTTTTTTTCTTTTTCTTTTTTTTTTTTAATTTTTTTTGTGGGGAAAGAAGAATATACAAAGGGGTCAGATTTTTGGGTTGTGTTTTTATGACAAAAAGACTCGAATGCCCTTTTTCAGAGCTTTTTGGGAAGGTCTAGACCCACCATCTTAATAACTGATCCCACCATACAAAATTCATTTTTTTTTGTTATTTCTTAACACACCACCGTGTAGACCAAACCCTAAACCCACTGCCCGTGCCTCCGCGACCCTATCTCGATTCCGCCGTCGATTTCTCCTCCGTCGCCACCCTCTTCGCCTCCGCTTCATCGACCTTTCTCATCGGCTCCACCTCCTTCGCCCTCATAACACAGCTCCTCCTTCTTCGCCGTCCTCGTTTCCATCTCTACAGGCTATCCGAAGAGGTATCCTTGCAGTGGACACACCGTGACAGACCCACTGTCCGATTCAACATCGACGGCCGCCTCGTCTTTGGGCGGTTCCGGGAAGAGGACCTTCTCAAGCTCGGCGTTGACGAGCTTCAAATCGATTTCTAATTGCGCTTCGGCTTTGGCTTCGGCGGTGGAGGAGGCGATCTCATTGGAGAGGAGGCCGCCGACGCCGAGGGTGTCAATGGCGAGGAGGCCGTCGATGAGATCAGGCGGCTAGGGAGTCGGTGTGCCGTAGTCGATGTTCTGTTTATTTTGGTGGGGTTAATGGTTTCCGAGATAAATTTTTTTTTGGGTTTCTCTTGTTTCAGGGGGGGGGGGGATAAGCAAATAGACGGGTGGGAATAGATGTGCCCTTTTTCTAATTTAACCCTGATTGTACAGTTGCAGATTTTTTTTTTCCCAAACGAGTGTCTCGTATTCGGATTATTTAGGATCCGCCGTAAGAGAGACGTCTTCGTCCTCAAAAATTAAACAAAAAAAAGGCAAGTAAATCACGCGCCGCCATAGCCTCTACGCTCTTCATCCAAACCAGAAACAGAGGTATTGATTTGCACTTTTTTTTGTTACGATCCTTGCCTCCCATAGATTCTGCTAGTTTGATTGTTTTCCTTTGTCCATGTTTAGATTCTGCTAGTTTGATTGTTTTCCCCTCTCTATGTTCCGATTCGTGCCTCCCATGGATTCTGCGTTCTGGTCCTGATTAAGGTTTTGATCGATTAAATGAATGGGAAAGTGTTTATTTCTTTTTAATCGGGACAGGTTTCAGATTTTGAAACTCGAATTGTTGGATTTTTGGTTTCATTTTATTTTTTTACTGGTTCAGTTGTGTTTGTTTCATTATTATTGTTTTTGGCTGCCAAGAAAGCTTAATTTTTTTTGTTAAGCTGAGGTATTGCAAAAGATGTGAAATGCTTACAATTGTTCTCCACTCTTTGTGTTCCGACTTCCGATTTGTGCCTCACACAGATTCTGCGGTTCTGGTCCCAATTAAGGTTCTGATCGATTAAATGAATGAGAAAGTGTTTGTTCCTCTTTAATCAGGACAAATATTAGATTATGAAAAATCGAATTGTTGGATTTTGGTTTCATTTTTTATACTGGTTCAGTTGTGTTTGTTTTGTTATTATTGTTTTTGTATGCCAATAAAGCTTGATTAGGAAGCGCTTTACAGTCTTGCTATATAGTTTCCCTGTTAAGCTGAAGAATTTAGTATTGCAAAAGATGTGAAGTGTTTATATATTTTTTTTGCATGTTTCCCATCTTGCACAGATATATATAGATAAAATGGCTTCCTCTACTATCATCTCAAGATTGATGCCCTTCACCACTAAGGTTCTCCTTCACTTCCCATTTTATTTATTTGTTTATTTATTTGAAAAATTGAAATAATATTTATCTTTCCTGGAAAATGTTGACAGAAGGAAATAAATATACCTTTATATGCTAGTCCAATTTCCTCGAGCAAATGTAAAGGACGAGTTCCACGGAAAGTGGTTGCTGTTATGGCACCAGCAAAGTCACCTCGTGATCCGTCAACCACTGGTTCAGTTGGGTTTCTTGTCTTCTCTACCTCAATTTGATTGACTATTTTCTCTGTCTTTCTGTATGTTAGGCATGGTTTGTTGTGTTTAATCTTGTTTGCTGGATGTAGGTGAAAGTGGGGATGACGATGACTGAGAAGATCTTTGCGAGGGCATCGGAGCGAACCCAATTGGTTCCCGGAGAGAACGTGTGGGTGAATGTGGATGTCTTGATGACCCATGATGTTTGTGGGCCAGGGACAATTGGCATTTTCAAAAAAGAGTTCGGTGAGAATGCAAAGGTAGCAATCCTCTTTCTTTTACTGTTCTTTGGATGTGTGGATCACGAATGAATTCAGTGTTATTTTAGTATTGAATTTGAAGAAATTAATTAAGTTTCTTCTATCCTTTTTTTTTCTTTTAAAGAAAACACTCCTTGATGACTTTCAAGTAGATATGTTTCGAATGAGAATCTTTTTTTTTCTTTTCTGGGGATGGATGTTTGGCATTTAATGATATCTGGTGGATATCTTGTTGTCTCTTACAATAAAAAAGTGGAAAATAAAATGAAAAAGAAATGCATAGATTATAGGTTGATGTCACAACTAGATGTTTCCTGGACATGTGATTAACGTAGAATAGTGGCATTTTGAAAATTATAGAATAAAATGCCTGTGTATTTTGTAAACCTAGGTTAAATAAAACCGACACACACCTATGACAGTCGAATATACGTGTGTGATTTTGATGTTAAATGATTTCAGTGTGCATTGTATGTTTTTGAATCTGGCACCCAAAAAATTTCTGCTATTGGTTCCCTAGAAATGAGAAAATATTTGAGGGGAGGACATTGTATGTGGACTGTGGTCTTGCGCGGTTTCTCTTCTAATTGATTGGGGAATTTACATATTTGAGGTTGAGTCTGTCAATATTGAAAAGTTTAAGATTGGTGATTGTATAAGGTATTGTAAGTCATTTTTCCTGATAGGCTTCATCCTTCAAGAAGGGGTGTATTGCGATAATTAATATTCCTCATATTCTTTGCTTTTTTTTTTTGGTGGTTCTGTTGACTTCTTCTTCTTCTTCTTCTTCTTATTATTATTATTATTATTATTATTATTATTATTTATGGTTGGCGCTCGCGGGGGGAGGGGGGGTGTATCTTTGGAGCTGTATTCATTATCTAATAAAATTGTTTCATGGCTGTTGCTCACTGCCTCATTCTATTACTCAAAATCTCTATGCTTTTGTTAGTTCAGCTAGTATAATTTTCTCTCTTGTGCCTTGTGGCATCTGATTTTGATCACACTTTACTGACATCTGATGATGAAGACTTGATATAAGCTTTGCACACATATATCTATCATATGCAGATCTGTTAGGAGAATCAGAACCATATGTGTGTAGCCTATAAATGCCACACACACTATTTTGTGTTAAGGTGGAAAAGATCCTTTTCTAATTTTCAGTTGATATAGATTCAGAGCTCATGTAATTGGGATATGTGCATTATACACAAGCTTAGAAGAGGCTAGGGAGTGAGCAATACTAAACGATTATGAAACTTGTGAAGCTTGTTTTGGAAGAGAATATAGACACAACATTTTTTGGTAAGGGAAAATTGCTTTAAGATGAGTTTTTATTATAATTCAAGAGAAAATTTTGTAGATCACCTCTTAGGGAGGGCCCCACCAAGCTAATAATATATATTCCACAGAATCAATCCCTTCCCTTGAGTGAACAATGTGGTGGACCGCATAATGTAGGTTCACATTATGTGGTCTAGTTGCTGCCTTTTTTTTTTTTGGAATAAAGATAGGAACTTTTATTAATTTAAAAGCCCCCGAACAAAGGAGACGAGGGATCTCCAAAAGAAAGTAAAAAACAACAACTGATATGAGCAAAAGCCCAAATCGTATAAGCACAATAAAAGTTGAATCACTTCCTCATGAACCAAAAAGGACCCATAATCGTGGTATGGTTGTCTTCCTGGAGAATCATCTTCACCCAATCCTTGAGCAAGTATGAAATATGAGCTCAAGTATTTTCCTCATATACCCTTTTCCTCTGAAATAAACACTCATTTCTTGTCAACCAAATACTTCAACATACCGCATGAGGAATTAAAAGCTGAAATTTAGCCATATTACTACGATCCCCTTTTTTCTTTCTATGACGAAATAGGTTCAACATCTCATCAATATTTTAGAAATTACATGTTGAACCAATAGCTTTCCCAACCAATTCCCAAATTGATAAGGCAAAAGAACATGTGAAGAATAAATGCTCTCTATCCTCCTTGGCAGCACCACACAATAAACAGGAAATGTCACTGTTTGGAACCCACTTAGCTCTATTAACCTTGGTGAGCACTTTGTTTATCAAGAGTAGCCACATAAAAGCTATGATCTTCAATGGCGCAAGTGAACACCAAATAAGGACCTGAATGTTAGCATTCTGGATTGGAGAAAAAACTTTGTTAATCTGCTGATAAAGGTTTTTCACCGAGAACCCAAGAAGAGGTGCTAATTTCCAATGTACGACATCCTCATCTTCCAACCTTAACTCCACGCCTTGAAGTAGGTCCAGCAGGTTAGTGAATTCCGTGGCTTCGACATCATTTAAGTTTCGGCGCAACCGAGGACACCAAATAATAGAGTTTACCCTACAAGTGAAAGAGTCACATACCATGTCATCCACATTAGTTGCTACGCGGAAGAGATTAGGACAAATATTAGCTGGAGATGAACCACGAAGCCAAGGATCCTTCCAAAATTTTATCTCAACTCCATTGCCCGGAACAAATAATGAGTTTCCTTTAATAATCTCGGCACTCTCGAGGATATCCTTCCAAATTTTGGATAAAGACGCTCTAGAATGAGGAATTAACTCTAATCGCGAACAGTGCATATAATATCTCTCTCTTATAATACGAATCCAAAGCGAGTCCTGGTCTGCAATCAATCGCCAAAGCCACTTGCCCAACAATGCCTTGTTCATGTTTTGTAGATTAAGAACCCCCATGCCTCCATCTTTCTTATCCCTGCATACCAGGTCCCACTTAGCTAAATATGGGCTCGAACCTCTATCTTTTGTGCCACGCCATAAGAATCTTCTCCTTATTTTGTCCACCTCATTAAGAATGCCGATAGGAATTTTGAAAATAGAGAGGAAATAAATTGGGAGACTAGTAAGGACCGCATTTAGAAGAATCAGCTTGCCACCCAAAGTCAGTGCTCTTCCTTTCCACCCATCAAGTTTCTTACTGAATCTTTCAATGAGAGGAGCCCAATCTCTTTTCCGAAGTGATGAAGTATGAATAGGAAGCCCAAGATATTTAGTAGGAAAACTCGAAGCTTTACAATTCAACCGAGAAGCGATAACATTAACCTTGTCCAAGGGAATATGAATACCAAATAAATTACTCTTGTTAAGATTAACCTTAAGGCCAGCGAGAATTCCAAAGCACTTTATAATGAACATAAAACCATCCAGGTTGCTCTCCCTCTCATCACAAAGGAGAATTGTGTCATCCGCATATTGAATATGAGATACACGAGGACCTCCTTTTGTAACCTCTAAGCCACGAATCCAACCAAGGGACACTCCTTTGTGAATCGTTCGGTTGAGAACATTTGCCACAAGAATAAATATGAAAGGTGATAGGGGGTCCCCTTGCCGAAGACCTCTTCCCGAATTGAAAAACCCACTGCTTTGCCATTGACAAGGATTGACAGTTTGACTGTGCTGATGCATTCCTTGAGCCACCATAACCATTTCGATAAGAAACCATAAGCCTCCAGTAATTTCCAAAGAAAATCCCAGCGGACTGAATCATAGGCTTTTTCAAAATCCAACTTACATAGGAAACCTTTCCGTTTTGAACTATGAGCTCCAGCCACGCATTCTTGGGCAATCAAGAACCCATCTAGTAGAGACCGTCCATGAATGAATGCCGACTGGCTCAGGTCCACTAACTCCTTTAGCACGCTCCGCAGTCGACTGGCTAATACCTTGGCGATAATTTTATAAGAACTGTTAAGGAGGCTAATAGGACGGAAATCACTAACTCGATCTGCTTCAGTCTTCTTAGGAATGAGGGCAATAAATGTGGCGTTGAGGCACCTACATCCCTGTCGACCAGAGTGGAATTCCTCGAACATTTCCATCACATCTTCCTTGACCAAATGCCAAAATATTTGAAAGAATTTAATAGAAAACCCATCCGGGCCAGGGGCCTTATCCCCTTCCATACCAAGAACTGCAGCTTTAACTTCCTCCTCTATAAATGGAGCATCAAGGGCCAATCTTTGCATATTGGAAAGTTGAGGAAGGGATTCATCATGCCAATCCGGTAACCAAGATTTATCTTTGCAAAAGAAGGATTTGAAATGATCCCCAATATGGTTTTCAATTGCTTCATTAGTCTCCAGATTTACATCACCATCCAGAATTGAAGTGATGAGATTTTGGCGTCTTCTTGAGTTGGCAACCCTATGAAAGAATTTTGAATTGCCATCACCAGATTTTAGCCATAACGCTCTGGACCTTAGATGCCAGAACTCCTCCTCCTGTCGGAGAATAACAAGAAGCTCTTCTTTGGATTTCTTCCTTTCCTCAAACTCCAATGATGATAATGGACCACCCTCCTCCTTGATCTCCCAAAACCTTAGAGACTCTTCCAACGACTCTTTTCGAGCATGCCGTTTGGATTTGATATGCTTACTCCACTCCCTAATCTTCCCTTTTAGGAATTTGAGTTTGGAAGCAATTTTTCTTGCCCCCTTACCATTCACATTTGCTGAGTTCCACCACATAACAACCATATCACGGAAACCCTCTTCAAGTAACCACCAATTCTCGAATCTAAACCGAGGGGAGCGGGCTTTAGATGATGCCGAAGATAAGAGAATAGGATTGTGGTCAGAAACCGTTCTAGTGAGGCCCTCCAAAATAGACAAAGAAGTAAAATCCTCCCAGGCAAGATCCACAAAACATCTATCGATCTTGGATAAAGTAGGAGTATCTCGAAGATTGCTCCAAGTAAACCTTTTATTAGATAGGGGAATTTCAATCATTCCCGAGTCCGATATCCAATCCCTGAATCCTCTTGATCCATTACAGGTCCTGAAGAAGAATTACGATCAGAAGCAGTAATAATTGCGTTGAAATCCCCCATAACACACCACGGTAGGTTGCTGAAATTACGGCAATCATGTAATTCCAGCCAAAGAGACTCCCTCAAAGAATCTTCCGTTGGGCCATACACCCCTGTAAACATCCACCGAACACCAGAGTTGACGTCCTCAATAATAATAGACACTGAGAATTGGCCATATTTTTTATCAATTAGCTTCCATAGATTACTCCTCCACCCAACAATAATTCCCCCTGAAGAACCAATAGCCGGAAGAAATTCCTCATCAACCAATAGACAACCCACTAACTGCATTTCAGTCTCCTGAAGGCAGAAGACATCCACCTTATGATGATTCAGAAGATCCTTCACTGCTTCTCTTTTCCTGGAATCCCCCAAACCCCTGATATTCCAAGAAAGTAATTTCATTGAAGCTGATGGACCCCCTTATACGAATTGCCTCTTGTATCAGAGGCAGCACCACCAATACGTTTGCGCCTAGACAACGATGAGTCACCGCAACCCCACGAAGCCTCCCCTTTCATCAAGTTCATAAGCTCTCGATGACCTCTGAAAGATTTGTGTTTTGTATCAACTGAGTGCGAAGCAACCATAGAGTTCTTCTTAACAGAATTTGCAGTGTCTGGTTGCTTTTTATGCATCAGCTTAATTGCAGCTGTACTTCTCATCCATGGATTCAGGACTATGGCTGGTCAACTTTAACTAGAGGGATGCCATATAAGTGGCACGGTTATTTTCAAACAAGGAGATACATGCATGGAATCCTCAAAATCTATCACATTTTTGAAAATTGGTGTCCCCTTGTGCACATTTGGCGTGGTGGAGTTTGATCCCCTGGGTGCTAACCGGCTAACCATGGCTTGGTTTGCCAAAATCTATCACACTGCCTTCAAACAAATGGACTTCTCAAGATGTTAATCGATCTAATGAATGTAAGGATTCTTAGAAACTCTCCAAGATTAGATCATTTTTCATTACAGGATTCAAATATAGCCTTATGATAGATAGATACACACCCTTGAGGTTAATGGATACAATCAAAATAATGAAAGCTAGCAGCGCAATTTTATAATTAATATAATGTCCATGATGATGTTTGGAAATTCTGTAGGAAGCTTACTAAGTCATTCCATTACCGTGCAAACTTCTAAATCAATACATGCCAACACATATACTTATTTGATTCATTTTGGGATTAATAGCTTTCATTTCATTCATGCCTATCTCTGTTCTATTGCTCAATCTGTCTTTGGAATCTAATTTTTGCTTTCATGTTGCATTAATTGATATATATATATATATATATGAATTTCATATATTCCAACTTGACATCAGGTTTGGGACCGTGAAAAAATTGTCATTATACCTGATCACTACATATTTACAAGTGATGAACGTGCAAATCGCAATGTGGACATTTTAAGGGACTTCTGCATGGAACAAAATATTAAATACTTCTATGACATAAAGGATCTTGGTAATTTCAGGGTACGGTCTCTCTTCCATTTGTTGTAGAAAGAAACTTGCTTTGTATTTAGAGCAATTCTCTTGACACAAATTAGGAGTTCATTTCCTTTTCCCCCTTTCTGATACTATGTACCTTCATGGCTTTAGGCCAATCCAGATTATAAAGGAGTCTGCCACATAGCTCTTGCCCAAGAAGGTCATTGCAGACCTGGAGAGGTGTGTTTTTGTTTGGCAAATTAATTTGTTATTTATTTGTTATTAGATGGGTTCAATTCATGATTCTATTTCAAAGATTGTTAATCTGTTTGCAGGTCTTGCTTGGCACAGATTCTCACACATGCAATGCTGGCGCATTTGGTCAATTTGCTACTGGAATTGGCAATACTGATGCAGGTTTTGTGATGGGTGCTGGCAAACTTCTTCTGAAGGTATTTATCTATTAGATGTTTTAGTTTAGGTTTACATGTAGGCTCTGTGAAGCATCATTTGAGAGTTCACTTGCTAGTGTCCTGAATAGATATCACATTATTGAGAGAGCAAGATCATGAAGCATTTTCTCTCTCATTTATGTGTAAATGCAAACAGTTCTCATTAATGATACCCATAATGTACTGAACAGATGCTCTGGAATGAAAATTCAACTACAAAATGTATTATAGTCTAATTTATGAAATTATTATAATTTGCAATTTAAAGTCAGATACGATGGAGGGGTTGATGTGGTTTGAGAAAATAAAATTAAGGGATTTTTAGTTTTAAGTCCCCGGAAACTATCGAATTTAGCGATCGATCCCTCTCTTCTTCATATTTTGGTTTTAGTCCCTACATTTAAATGATAATTTAGGAATAGGTCCCTGGGAGGGACTTATTCCTAAATTATTAAGTTTGTTTTTTAGTCCCTGGGAGGGACCTATTCCTAAATTATCATTTAAATGCAGGGACTAAAACCAAAATATGAAGAAGTGAGGGATCGATCGCTAAATTCGATAGTTTCTGAGGACTTAAAACTAAAAATCCCTAAAATTAAAGAAGATAGATTTTAGGGCATCACACCCAAGAAGGTTAGGGTTTCACACCCTAGGGCTTCACATTCACAAAAGTTAGGGTTTCACACCCTCACAAAATCCCATCACAGGATCTCTAAAAAAGAAACTTTTCATTCATTCTCAATCTGTCTCTCTCCGTAGAGATTACAATTTTATTTAACGAGAAAGTGATTTAATCTAGACCATTGATCATTCTAAAGAACTATGGTCTAGATTGAATCATACAATATCATAAACTAAATAACAAACAAATTAAGTGATTTAATATAGGCCATTGATCATCCTAAAAATCAATGGTCCAGATAAAATCCTACAATTCTTATTCAAAATAAAATAAAAAAAACTAACTAATCTCTATCCATAGAAGAATAATATTAAATCTCTTGCAATTCCTCCTTTGATAACCTTTAAATGCATTTATTGACTTGATGTCCCCATCAATTCTCCCCTTGTTTGAGAAAACTCGTCCTCAAGTTTTAGAGAATGATATAACTCGAAGGTCATGAGGTTCTTGTTGCATGTATCTGAAAGGATTCTGATAGAAAAGTAAAATATTCCATTGCAGCTTTGCATCAAATATTTGACAAGGAAATATTAAGTCCACATGTTCTATCACCAAATATTAAGTTATATCAATCTCTAAAACTCGAGGACGAGTTTTCTCAAACCAGGGGAGAATTGATGGGGACATCAAGTCAATAAATGCATTTAAATGTTATCAAAGGAGGAAGGGCAAGAGATCTAATATTATTCTTCTATGGATAGAGATTAGTTAGTTTTTTTTTATTTTATTTTGAATAAGAATTGTAGGATTTTATCTGTACCATTTTTTTAGGATGATCAATGGCCTAGATTAAATCACTTAATTTGTTTGTTATTTAATTTATGTTATTGTAGGATTCAATCTAGACCATAGATATTTAGAATGATTAATGGCCTAGATTAAATCACTTTTTCATTAAATAAAGTTGTAATTTCTACGGAGAGAGACAGATTGAGAATGAATGAAAAATTTCTTTTTGAGAGATCCTGTGATGGGATTTTGTGAGGGTGTGAAAACCCTAACTTTTGTGGGTGTGAAGCCCTAGGGTGTGAAACCTTAACCTTCTTGGCTGTGATGCCCTAGAATCTATCTTCTTTAATTTTATTTTCTCAAATCACATCAACCCCTCCATCGTATCCCGTCCTGCATCAATTTTGGTATCAGAGCCAAGGCTCCTAGGGTGTGAAACCCTAGATCTAAGCCTCCAACAGCCCCTGCTGCTGCTGCCTGGACCTACAACAGCCCCTGTGGCTGCTGCCTGGGCCTCCATCAACCCCTGCTGCTGCTGTCTGGACATCCAACAACCTGTTCGGCTGCTGCCTGGGCCTCCATCAAAAGCCCTTTTGCTGCTGCCCTGGACCTCCAACAGCTCCCGTGTTGCTGCTGTGTTGCTGACGTGCTGCCCTTGTGTTGCTGCCATCAATATTCTTCTCGTGTTATTGCCCTATTGTTGCTGTGTGAGTCCCTCGCTTGCATCCAAATTGTCAATACCATCAAGAGTTAAGAAGAAGAAGAAGAAAAAAATGGTTGATTCTATGTTCGTTCTGAAAACCCTAATTCGCTTACCTAATGGGAAAGGTGCTTCCTTGATTATCGATGAAAGTCTTGAGAAGAATATGATTTCTCAAGCGGTTGTGGATATGTTTTCTAAGACTGGGGAAATTATCGTAGAAAATCAAGCTGCTTTTGTTGAATGGTCTATGAAAACCTTCGTATTTTGATGGAGCGTGGTGTGACATGTTTTCATCATCCAAACGTTCTATTATATTGGGTTAGCCATGGATAAGCGCTCGGAAATGTATATTTGATCATGAAGGGAGATCATGCACCATACGCCCGCTTTGTATACAGAAGAAAATTATCCTTAAAAGATTGCCAGATGTGAGATCATCAATGCCAACAAAAGATGCACCTCCAGAGAGACAACATAAAGATGAAATTCAAGAGAAGTTTGATGTTTCATTAGTGGAAGATCGGATACCTATGCCTATTTCACAACAACCATCAACTTCCAAGGAAATTGCTATAGAGATCGGCAATCCAAAAGAAATTTATATGGTGATAGAACAACAGGTGGACTTAATATTTCCTTGTCAAATATTTGATGCAAAGCTGCAATGGAAGATTTTACTTTTTTATCATAATCCTTTCATATATATGCAACAAGAACCTCATGACCTTCGAGTTATATCATTATCTAAAACTCGAGGACGAGTTTTCTCAAACAAAGGGAGAATTGATGGGGACATCAAGTCAACAAATGCATTTAAAGATTATCAAAGGAGGAAGAACAAGAGATCTAATATTATTCTTCTATGGATAGAGATTAGTTAGTTTATTTTATTTTATTTTGAATAAGAATTGTAGGATTTTATCTGGACCATTGATTTTTAGGATGATCAATGGTCTAGATTAAATCACTTAATTTGTTTGTTATTTAATTTATGTTATTGTAGGATTCAATCTAGACCATAGATCTTTAGAATGATCAATGACTTAGATTAAATCACTTTCTCATTAAATAAAGTTATAATCTCTACGGAGAGAGACAGATTCAGAATGAATGAAAAGTTTCTTTTTCAGAGATCCTGTGATGGGATTTTGTGAGGGTGTGAAACCCTAACTTTTGTGGGTGTGAAGCCCTAGGGTGTGAAACCCTAACCTTCTTGGGTGTGATGCCCTAGAATTTATCTTCTTTAATTTTATTTTCTCAAACCACATCAACCCCTCCATCATATCTCGTCCTGCATCAATTTAAGATCTATGGTCTAAATTAAATCACTTTAATAACATAAATTAAATAACAAACAAATTAAGTGATTTAATCTATGCCATTGATCATCCTAAAAATCAATGGTCCAAATAAAATCCTACAATTCTTATTCATAATAAAACAAAAAAACTAACTAATCTCTATTCATAGAAGAATAATATTAGATTTCTTGCCCTTCCTCCTTTGATAACCTTTAAATGCATTTATTGACTTTGACTTGATATCCCCATCAAAGGTTATCAAAGGAGGAAGGGCAATAAATCTAATATTATTCTTCTATGGATAGAGATTAGTTAGTTTTTTTTTTTTTTTTTTTTTCTGAAAAAGAAATTTTCATTCATTCTCAATCTGTCTCTCTCCGTAGAGATTACAGCTTTATTTAATGAGAAAGTGATTTAATGTAAGCCATTGATCATTCTAAAGATCTATGGTCTAAATTGAATCCTACAATAAAATAAATTAAATAACAAACAAATTAAGTGATTTAATCTAGGCCATTGATTATCCTAAAAATCAATGGTACAGATAAAATCCTACAATTCTTATTCAAAATAAAATAAAAAAAACTAATTTCTATCTATAGAAGAATAATATTAGATCTCTTGTCTTTCCTCCTTTGATAACCTTTAAATGTATTTATTGACTTGATGTCCCCATCAATTATCAATGGTCCAGATAAAATCCTACAATTCTTATTAAAAATTAAAAAAAAACTAATTAATCTTTATCCATAGAAGAATAATATTATATCTCTTGCCCTTCCTCCTTTGATAACATTTAAATGCATTTATTGACTTGATGTCCCCATCAGTATTATAGTCTAATTTATGAAATGATTATAATTTGCAATTTAAAGTCAGATATGCTGATTTACTACCTTGTTATGCGAGAGGTGTAATTTAGTTGTTTGGTGGTTTGAATTTAGTTATTAACAGATATTTCATTTTGTAATGTCAAATTCCCTAGTTAATAAACCATACAATTGTCATATCTTGTCTAACCTTGAGGGATACAAGTCCACTAACTTTGAGGAGAGCTTCAATATGTTGTCTAGTGGATCTCAAAGTCCGGGTTGCAGTAATTTGAAGTTATGGGGCTTTGTTTTAGCATGTCATTTATCTGCATCACTATGCATGGAATCAATTTATTTTGTAATTTTTTTGTCCTATCATTTAAATTATGTAATAAGTTAACCTGTTGATGTCATAAACAAGAGCACTACCTTTATTTAAATCAGTCCCTTTTGTTAACTTGGCTTCTGAATTTGCAGGTACCTCCAACATTGAGGTTTGTCCTAGATGGAGAGATGCCTAATTTCTTGCTTGCCAAGGACTTGATTTTGCAAGTGCGTGTATATGGTTATCAAGATTTAGCTTATTGTGAATTGTCAATCTTACTTTTTCTTGCTTCTATGATTTCATTTGCAAATTTTGTTGCCAAATGTGGGCTGTTACAATATGGAGAGTATGTAAATAATTTTCATAATTCATGAGATGCAATATTGAATTTGGATTTGCAGATCATTGGTGAAATAACAGTGTCTGGTGCGACATACAAAACCATGGAGTTTGTTGGTTCAACAATCGAAAGCTTATCTGTAAGATCTCTTTTCTCAGTATTTTCACCCTAGTTATTAAGCGTATCAAAATTTTCTCTCTATATATCTTTGTTATAATGACTTAATCTTGATAACCGCAGATGGAGGAGAGAATGACATTATGTAACATGGTCATTGAAGCTGGGGGGAAAAATGGTGTTGTTCCTGCTGACCAAACTACGTTTAAGTATCTTGAGGTTAGTTATGCTATGTTTTGCATTCCATCTTTAAGTCTTTCAAATGCTGCTTCTTCCTGCAGGATCATTTTTGGCTCTTAATGTTACTCTCATTTATTTACTCAGGGAAAGACTTCTACAAGTTTTGAACCATTATACAGTGATGGAGGGGCCAGGTAATGGGGACTTGGTATCATACACTATATATCAAGTGTCGTTTTTTTGTTTTCTTTTATTTTGAACAACAGGATTTATCAATATGGATAGTTGAAACCACAAAATCACTGGATCTTTGTGCTTTCCAATAATTCATTTAGATCATCATGCCCAGAATTTTCAGTGAGATATCTGTCTTTTAATATACTTGGTTCCTAATGTCTTGTTTATTTCTGTAAATAACTAGCATGACTTTCATTTGGTTAATTATGACCTACTTTGAAGTCTCAGAGGGTGAGACTATGTTTTGTAATTTAATTAAGGTAGTGTCTGGAAATGGGTTTGAAAAGGAGCTTTTAACTTAAAATTGCTTTTGAAGTTAGCTTCCCGAGAAGCATACGTTTGTTAAGAGTCTTGAAAAGGACTACTTTTCACTGCTTATAACGAATTTTAATTTATTTCTTATGTATTTGTTTTTCTTTCTTCAAAAGCTGGGACCATGTAGGACGTTGGAAATGCATTTTGGTTACATATGATTTCTGCAAAGGCAGAATGATACAAACATATTTTTAAATGCTGCCTAAGGCATCTGAAACGGTGCTGCTTAACATCTAGATAGGGAACTACTTCCCAATTGATGTATTCTTTGAATGGTTTTGAAAGAATACAGCCATGTGGGTACCTCAATTGGTTTTGGTTAGATGGTTTTGAAAGTTGTCTTAAATCCATCATAGCCTCTACTATGATGGATTTAAGACAACTTTGAACTGGCAAGTTGGTGATCTCCTGAATGGAAAATTTATATTACTTTTATTGATAGTGAGTTTGAGGAGGCCCATACAGCTCACAAGTTTATCATTTTATAAATTTTCCTCCGAAAATTATAAATTGGGATTTCCAATAATGAGAATCAGCAGTTTATTTTCCTGGTTTTCAGGATAATTTTTATATTTTATTTACTTCAATTGTGTTTGACACACATAAAATTTACATTTAAGGAAAGCTTGGCATTTCGCAGTGACATATCGTACATACATACGTAGTAACAAGCGGTGCTGTTCACTGCACTTTGATAGAATGAAAAGAATGATGAAGATCGATCTTAATTGTTTGGTAACCTACAACTTAATATGGCAAGATTAATTTATAAACTATCATTTGGAATTTGATAATTCTAAATTCAATCATACATTGGTTGTGGTATCTTCTTGTATGATATTATTTGACAAGGTTTTATATATCTTATTTATTAGATTTCAGCAAGAATACAAAATTGATGTGTCCAAGTTGGAGCCAGTAGTGGCAAAGGTAATTGATTTCATTTCTGTCTATTTGAATTTCAATTATTTATAGAATTGGGGTTCTCCACAGGGCTACTAATTTATTTGTTTATTAGTCAATTAATTACAAATGAACCACACTTCTAATTCTCTTTTATGTGATTGCAGCCTCACTCTCCAGACAATCGTGCTCTAGCAAGGGAATGCAAAGACGTGAAAATTAATAGAGTATATATAGGATCTTGTACTGGTGGAAAGACTGAAGACTTCATGGCTGCTGCTAAGGTTTTTCTAGCTTCGGTAAGCAGTTGATGACCTCATATGCATCCATGTGTATTTTGGTCCATCTATGATAAGAACCTTGTGCTTCCATATTTCAACATTTCATGGGGATTCAAGTAGGAGAAGCATACCGGAGCATTTTGTTTGGTGATAGGGGACAGCTAGGATGTTTTCTTTTTATGGGGATCAGGAGTGGGGTTGGTTTAGTCTCCCTATATATTAAGAAAGATTTCTACTCTGCCTTTACAGAGGTGTTACATATCATGGCCAGGATAATGGATGAGAATCACTGGTTCCAGGAAAGATGCTTGATCTGTACATTTGTTTGATGGATAGAGTAATATATTCTCGCATACATCCAATCAATATATCAATTAATGGATCCACAATGTGTCACTAGATTAAGCAATTCCCCTGAAAGGTACTGGTTTTGTTCACAAGCCATTTTCTTACTCTATACATACACAGGTTATTGTATAATCAGATTTGCACATGGTAATCTCCTCTCAAAGACTGAATCCTTAAAAAAGTAATTCCCAGTTGGTCAATCCTTTATAACATCTGAGACTTGTTTTTCTTGATTTTGGTGCACAATCACAGTTGAGTTTTGTATGAAATGTGAATAATATGGTTGTGAAACCAGTATAAAATTTTCATATATGCTTCACAGTTTGGATCTTTCTTTCCTTCCTTTTTTTTTTAATGACTCCTATGCATAATGATTTACTTATATCCAAGCCTGTGTCAACTTTGTCAGACTCTCTTTTAATGGCAAGATCTGTTGTGCACAAACATGCAACAAAATTGAATATTGCAAGCAAAACTATACTATTGGGTTTCCATCGTTTCTTAAATATTAACCTTTGATACTTATGTTCAGGGCAAGAAAGTCAAAGTCCCAACATTTCTTGTCCCTGCTACTCAGAAGGTGAGTAATTAATCCAGATTTGTTTTACTCACTGTAAATAAGCATATACGTATGGAATAACTGGAACTAACTCAAGATGCATACAGGTTTGGATGGATTTATATGGCCTTCCAGTTCCAGGAGCTGGTGGCAAGACTTGCTCTCAAATATTTGAAGAAGCCGGGTGTGATGTGCCAGCAAGCCCGAATTGTGGTGCTTGTTTAGGAGGACCCAAGGATACTTATGCACGTATGAATGAGCCCCAGGTATGTCATTCTATTTCATCACGAATCACAGGAAGGTCCATCTTTTGGCCCAAATATTTGAATGCTGGCTGTGGCAGTCATCTTTACGGATTATGTTATATAAAAGAAGATATATGATACTCATTAACCTGTGTGCTAAATTGTGATCAAATTTCAAACCATGCATATGCAGATGCTCCACCTGAATTTGCAGTCAGTAGAGTGACACCTGCAATTTGCTTATTAGCGTTGACCACACACTACCAATTTAAGATACCTTCTTTTGTTTGGAACTATGTCTGACCCTTTCAGACAAGTTTGATCATATGCCACTTCTTCTGATGACACTCATGGATTGGTTGAATCTTTTTTGTGCTGTGATAATCCCAGGATGGGTGGCACATAGTAATTTTGTTAGTCGTGTTTTTTTTTCCCCTTTTTCTGTAGGATCTGTGCATCCAGCTGTAGCACTCCTGTTGTTCAATTGATTAGAACTGAACAGTCATCAGAATGCAGTAAGAGTGATGTTTCTTATGTTTTCCTTGGGGTGAATGCACTGTTAGGACCAGTTTGTGAATGCTGGTAGTATGCATTGCTATGCTTATTTAGTATTCTTGTTGATACTTGTCAAAACATCATGGAATTCCAGCCATCATAAAAGCAGGGATAATGAATTTGCCAGTGGTGGTGGTAACTAAGTCTCATCTTGGTCAAATTTAAGCAATCATAACATTTTTTGTACCCTTGAAGTAAAGGATGCATGTCCCGTGTTCTTTTAAAGTGCCTGAAATTCCTGATAGACTTGTCACTTGCGTCTTTAGTTTGTATTTCATATAATCAACTATGAGTTGTATATGCTTTTGAATATTAAGGTTGCATGCAAATTTGAAAATCTCATCAAGGTTGATCTGCTTACGAATTATCCAGTTATCAATTAGTGGTAATAAATATGATTGACCATCTATAACAAGGTTAATAATGTTTTTTTCACAATGTTTTTGGGTATATCCTAGACTGAAATGGCATTGAAATCTAATGAGTTGTCCACTGTCCCATGCAGGTGTGTGTGTCGACGACAAACCGGAACTTTCCTGGAAGAATGGGCCACAAAGATGGCCAGATTTATCTGGCCTCCCCATATACAGCTGCTGCATCAGCCTTGACTGGTTTTGTCACAGATCCGAGGGAGTTCTTGCAGTAACAAGACTGAGCATTTTATACTTCTAATTATTATTATATTATAGGAGAATGGAGTGACTTTCTTTTGTACTTTTTTTTGTATCAGACTCTCACTGTATGACGGCAAACCAAATGCATAAACTATTTGAATGCATCTCCCAGAGTGAAGATGGAAATAATGTAATTTACAAGTGGAGTACATTTTTGTAGGATTATAAAATACAGGAGTACATTCACTTTCAGGGGTCATGTGGTAGAAGTTCATGGAATTTAGAATCCACTCACTTTCACGAATAAGTGTAATCCGACACTTTGAAACACCTGAAATGTGATTATCAGTATATATAATAATAAATAATATAAAATTGAATGAATCAATGCAATCTAGTTATCCATTTATTGTAGGTGATATACCATTAGATATGATTATAATTTGATTCAATTTGAATTTGTGATATACCAAATTGAACATACCAAATTGTACCTTTAGTTTTTGAACACCACAAACGAGGGCCCATTTGGATGTGTGATTAAACCGTTGGTATTTTGAAAATCCAATCCGCCTTTAAAAAAACATTGTTTTTTGGTTCTGCGTTTAACTTTTACGGTAGAATCTATTCAAACACGAAACCAAACGGATCCTAAACAGGACGTCCTTTATTTGAGCGTTGGAATGCTCTCCTCTTGAATCGCTCGAGAAGTGATCACAACCTTTGAATCCATGCGCATGCGGGTTTGAGTACGTCATCAAAAAGAGAATTCATCTTTATAATGGAAGAAAATTCGTATATCAATAATTATATATTTCATTTATATACAAAATTCGCACCAATAGATATATATTTCATTAAACAGGTTTTTAAGCTAAAAAATACAAAACATGTTGGGAGATACAAAGGAGACTATATGAACAGCTGTCACTACCATTTTCCAACATAAACTAAACATATTGTTACTACAAAGCCCATATTCCTCGCTCAGGCAAATATCTCAAACTCAAGTCTCCCTACAAGTCTTACCCAAAAAATGTCTCCTTGCACACACAAACATCACATAGTCACAAAAGCATCACGAACGCGCGCTATGCTTATACAACATGTATTCCCAAACATAACATATAACATCAACTCTACCCAGTTCACTTAAGAGAAACTCGAGCTCTGATAGGATTCTTTACAACCGAGGCATCCTTTTCGAGCATGTCATAAGTGAAGGAACCGAAGACAATGCGAGAGGTGCACGAAGAGTTTGGCAATGCAGGGCACGAGACGATCCTGGTCGCATCCTTGTTAACGCACACAAATACTTCATAGATGATCGACTCATCCCAGTCGTTCTTGGCGCAACGGATGGCTGTGTTGGCTCCAACACCGCTGTTAATGGCCTTCTCCATTTCTGATAAACTGTAGTCCGCGTAATCCGTTAAAATAATGCCTGGTTAAATATGGATAGACCAAGTCATTAGACATATTGGTTATGTTCATTGCAGCTTTAGTTTACAAATATAGATTTTAACTTTCTGATAAGTAGTAGACATGTTTGTTGTAATTATAAAAAAGAAGAGAATAAACTTTAAAACAACTTTTAAAACACTAGGCAATTAGTATTGAAAATAAAGAATATTTAAAGTACACCATATGCTATAATCTCATAAGCACCATTTATTCGGTCTACAAGCCGGTTCTGACTTTTTAAGTTGTTTTGGCATAAATAAGTTCCAATAAATTTAAACAATGTGTAGTTTAACTTGAGTTTACCAATTGTTATTCAGGATAGAGAGCAAGTCAATCTTCACCCTGAGTTCCAATATTTTCTTGAAGTAGTAGTCGTGTGCACGATTTGGACGATTTTGCTTTTTGAAAAGCTAAAATCCCAAAATCGTGCGAGGCGGAATCCGGATTCCTTTTAATTTCTCTCTCGCCGTGTTTTAAACCAGAAACTGTGATTTTCATGTGTTTTTTGAATTGAAAAGCCTTTCTCTACCAAACATTAAACTCCTTTCAAATATTGTTCCTAAATTAAAAAAAAGTCCCAAAAAGATCTTAAAATCCAAAAAGCACTTTATTCTAAAATCTACTTTTCAATCTGTGTTTCCAAACGGCCTCGTGTTCCTCCGGAGCAAACCCCATGTGTACCCTGTGTTCTTCCACACGAAACGGCCTCCCTTGCTCGGGCATTTGATGTTAGGCCAGTAACTGATCAAGCTCTCCTTCATGTCGACGAGCTACATATATATAGGATATGATTTATACTACTAAGATAAGAAACTAGTACATGAGCTATGGTTTATTAATGGAGAATTGGTGAAAATAAGACCTCTTTGATGTGGAAGGGGATCTTGTTGCACTGCAAGAGGAGTGTTCCATCATTTGACGCCGGCAGTAAGCCACTGACAAAGAAGTCGAGCTCCGGCTTTCCTGTCTCCGGGTAACAACAACCGTTGCTCGATTGCTTGCAATACGCACCTGGCCACTGCATTATGTAACATCATTACTGGATCCCATCAGTTTTTCTTTGTCCCAATGAGTGATAAGTGTGATTTCACATGTTTACCGTACGTGTGAGGTCTTAAGCCAATTTTAGACATTTGTTACTGGTTTGAAAAAAAGAGGTTTTGAAAAAACATGCATAATTAAAAAGTTTGTTTCTAGAAATCAAGTTTTATTAAGCTATATTATAAATAATCATACTTTTCAAATGAATTTCCAAACCGCCAGAAAACATGTTTGGATTTGATAATTACCATGAGGACTAGATAGTGGAAATCTGGATCACTGGTGGCGATGGCAGCACCGATGGAGACGGCAAAAAATGACTATGAAAATCATAGAAACAAATGTTGAAGAGGTGGCCATCTCTGTTTTTCCTTTCCTTTTCAGATTCTCTTGAATGGTGGGGATGAATGTGACCCAATGAACAATTTATGGAGGATCAGTGAGGATTGATGCTTATGAAGAATGCTTGTTGGTTCATCCAGTGGTGTCTCGCGTGGGTTGGATTTAGGCTTCTTTTGGATTTTTATTGAACACTGAAAGATTTGTCAAATGAAGTTGGTGTAGCCTTTTGATTTTGTTAATTATTTAAAGTAGGCGCCGGTTAGACCCACTTGCATTGGTTTGAAGTAATTCTCTAATTGCAACGACCGGAAATCAAAACAATATTATCATAGGTGACCTGTAAAAGGTCATCCGACACTCAGCCAAGTGTAAGTTTAGTGTTTTGTTTTATGAAAAAAAAGACGAGTTTTTCACATATTCTCAATAAAAAGAGCCGATTTCTTATTTATAGAGTTGGCTGAAGATGCGCTAGGATTGATGATTGATCTCTCTCTGATTGGATGGATGGCAACGTCGGATGTAAGTGGGCTGTCAGGTGGACTCATGGATCGCAAGCTATTCAAGTTGTGGACCCTCATTAATTGAATCATGGGCCGTGGACACGTGGTGTACTGTCATTGGGTTTATAAAATGCCTCATACAATATGGTAACCACTTGTTTGGATAGCGAAATAAAATATTTCAGAATAAATAATTATTTTAGTATAAATAAGAAATTTTTTTATTGAAGCTGTTTTTAGTTATTCTCGATAATGTAGTTTTTGTTGTTTTATTGAACATAGATAAGTTGTAAATAAATTTTTTTCTCACTTATTCTAATATAGCTATACTTTTTTTTTTTATCAAAATATATTTTTGGGGTTATTCACTTTTATTCTAGCATGTTCCACCTTTAATTTTCTAACCAAACGTAAGGGACAAGTTTATAGTGCGGAATAATGAAAGTATAGGCTTTAATTAGTTAATTATTAAGTGGATTGGGTTATGCTTGCATTACGACCTTGATCCTTCGCTTCAATAATCCATATGCTTTGAAAATGTGAATGTTCACAACAGTCAAATGACTCGTCATCATGATGGATTGCGTTGAATATTTAATGGTTTAGTTTGAAAAATTAATGTTAATTAAGAGTCACAAAGATTGAAGGAGTTATTTTTCTATTTCAATGAGTAATCAATTTTTTTTCCATATCATTATTTAGTAGGGAAAAATTCATATAAACCCCTGTAATCTGTCTTATACTCACATAACCCCTTAGACTTTTTCATTTATCCATATAACTGCGTGTAAACACACCCATAAATTCAGAAAATCCTTTCTGTCAGTCAACTAACCATCTTCTAATCCCACATACAAAATATCGAGTTTACCCTATGTGTACATTAAGCCCTCATCATCTCCATCGTTGTTGTCGGCGTCATCTCCCTCTACATCGGCGAGCATCACCTAATTTGTCAGTCAATCTAACCACTTTTTTTTTATCGGTAATTTGAGGGAACAATGAACCTAATCATCGTGCATCCTACCAATCCTTAGCAACCACCTTATTTACAATCCTTGCTTTACAAGATACCTTCCTAAGAGTTAGAAGGTTTACGTTGAAGCACAAATACATAACAAACTGAAAATGACATTCATGGCTACTGATGGCGTGTGTGTATGGTGCCAACCCTGTCTGAGAGGTGTGCCTCTTCAAGTGCAAGCCATGTTCGGTGAGGGGAGATCAGCTACTCACCCATTGTTTGTTTCCAAGAAGTTAATATGTCAGCTAGGTTGTTGCCTTTACGATACACGTTTGAATTTCCATTTGTTCAACTGGAGTAATCCTTGTTGAAGTGACCTCATAAGCCTCATGGCAGTCCAAGGTATTCTACTTTTCCCTTTGCCCAAGCTAGTGCAATAGTAGAGTCAGTCTCGAAGATAATCTTTCTGAAGTCTCTCTTAAGACCTATGATAAGACTAGCTACAAGACCTTGAAGTTCCAATAGATTAATAGATGGGAGAGGAGATATGCCCACTATCCCTCAAGAAAGTTTGATTCCCTATTGCGAAGCAAAGCTCCATAACCCCCGTGATCATCTGTTGAGGAACCATCAGAGTTGAACTTGATCCATTCCCTAGGAGGAGGCTCCCACTAAACAGTGCATGAATGAGAGGTTGGTTAAGAAATATCGACATCGAAAGCTTCAACAATTTGTTGTATTTATGGAGAGGAAGGGTACTTGAGGTTTGCGGATATGAGCTGAAATTTGACCTCCCCCTTGATGCGTCAAAGAACCTGCATCTTGTGAATTGATTTCACCCTGAAAATTCTTGCATTTCATTCCTGCTATAAGGACCATAGTGTGGTGGTAATATGGATATGACAATGAGCTTAACCACCGGGTTAAGTGAAAGCAACTTCAGCCAGTCAGGAAGTTGGGACAATGAGTTGGGAATGCGATGACGAATCTTGAGAGCATGGAACAAAGCAATCCAGATGTAGCAGGAATATGGGCACTGTAGTGCAATGTGGTTCGAACTCTCCACAAAAGATAAGCATAAGGAGCAATCTAGCTGGCTAACTAATCCTTTGCGAAGCAATCTGTCCCGGTTGGTAACTTGTTGTGAAAAAACTGCCAAGAACAAAAGCTGTGGCGTTGCGACTGAGTGGGATGCTAGAGCCAACAAGTCCACGTGGGCGTAGGAGAAGATGTTCTCTGAGCTTTCCAAGCAGCTTTATATTCCAATGAGCCTGACCGACTAAGAGGCCAAATGAGGATGTCCTCCCCAGTGCCCCCAACATCCAACTGTTGAATCTCATCCCAAAGTGTTTCCATAGCAGGGTTCCATCGTGCTGGTTTGGTCCATCTTCCATTGTAAATGAGCATGTTCATCTTTGTCGATCTAGGGGGACCCTAATGACTAGATCCCTCTGCAAAACATCCTTTAAACTACACCCATTGAGCTAGGGGTCCCGCCAAATGTTGATTGTTTTTCCTTTAAAAATAATATAGCGAATAGCTCCCTTTATCTAGCTTCTTGACTTGATAATCTGCTACCACGAACTTGAGGAGTTCTGCAGTGGAGAATGGTCCCATAGGGTGGACTTCTTAAGATATCTTAATTTAACCCATGATGACCAAAGGGAAAACTTATTGCAAGCTAGATCCTAGAAGCGCACCCCCTTGGGAAACTCTGCTCCAATCAAATAGACGCAATAGACCCAGGCCTCCCTCTTCTTTCGGCTTGCAAGAGCCAGTTGATATGATGGAGTTTTTTTTTTTTTGTTGTGGAACAACCCTGCCAAAGGAAGTTGCGGAGCAGCCTTTTGATTTATTTGATAGTTCTTTGTGGAAGGGCGAAAGCAGCAAACCAAAAAATATGGAATGAGCTAAAAACTGCTTTGATTAACTCGAGCTTGCCTGCTATGGAGAGGAATATGCTGGTCCATGCCTGAATTCGGAGATGGACTTTGTCTATTAGTGACTGGCAGAGGCTGTAATTGAGTGAACCAGAGAACGGGGGGAGCCCAAGGTAGCGAACTGGTAGTATTTGTTAAGGAATCCCAAGACATTGACTAAAATATGAATTTGAGCAGTTTGTAGAAACCTGACTCTTTGCCGCATTGAATTGGAGGCCTGATAGAGTGTGAAATTGGAAGAATAACTCTTTGGGTGACTGGGCAATTTGTGAAGAGGCTTCCACAAAAAGAAGTAGATCGTCCGCAAAATAAAGATGAGTGACATTTAAAGGGTCCTTGATATACGATCCGATGAGGCTCTCTTCGCTGCACTTGTTGGTGTATATGGAAAAAGACTCCATTACTAGTGTGAAGTGTAAAGGCGATAATGGATCCCCTTGGCGAAGACCAAAGAAGGCGGAGAAGAAACCTTCCAGAGACCAATTGATGAGAACCGGGAACTTGGGCGTCTCAACACACTCCATGCACGAAATGATCCATTTTTTCGAGAAGTTAAAGCCTCTAAGAACTTCTTCAAGGTAAGACCAACGCACGCTATCAAAGGCTTTGCGTAAGTCAATTTTTACGCATGCTCTTGGATTACCTGTGCAACCCAGCAAGCTAACCATCTTATGTGTAAGAAGGATGGTATGGTGTATGTTTCTACCCTTGATGAATGCCAATCGATGTTGACTGATAAGTTGAGGAAGAGTAGTTTGGAGACATGTGGCCTTGATCTTGGTCAGAATTTTGTATAAAGTGTTTCACAATGAGATGGGTCTGCAATCAAGAGTGTCAGCATTAGAAGACTTCGGCACCAATGCACTGAAAGAGTGGTTGATTTGCCAAAGAAGGTGACCATGGAGAAAGAAATGCTGAATTGCATTAAGTAAATCAACACTGATGAGTGACCAAATTTTTTGATAAAATCGGGATGGAAATCCATCTGGTCCTAGAGAACTGAGTGCTTTAAGGCTAAATATTGCTTGCCTAACCTCCTCCAAGGAGATTGGGCCTGTGAGTACCTCATTCTGGTCTAGTGAAACTAATTTGGGAAATGACAGCCTAGGAGTGAGGGAACCCAAATCCCTATTCAGCAACACTGAGTAGTGGAGACAATGAACTCTTTGATGCCCGTTGGATCTGTGCAAAGTGCCCCGTCACAGGATCAGATACAACTGATGGAATTGCGAGATGACCTTGCCTTGATTGAAGAGTAGAAGTACTTTGAATTTCCATCTCTAATTTGAAGCCAAAGCTGTTTGTATTTCTAGCAGAGGAAACTAGCTTCAGCTGCCAGGGAGGAACTATACTTCAGATGAGCCGTGGCCTCAGCATTCATAAGATCCACATTGAGAGGGTCCGTGTGGAGTAAAGATTGGGTGTTGTCAAGTTCCTGGTGGCAATGAAGAAGGTGATGCTGCATGTTGCCAAATGTGTTCTTATTCCATGCTTTCAAGGAGAGTTTGACATTCTAAAGCTTCTTGACCAGCTAAATCAGAGGTGAGCCATCTACAATGATCCGCCATGCCTCTTCCACGATAGCGGTGAATGTGGGATGGGACTCCCACATTTCAAAATATCGAAAAGGATGTGGTTTGGAGGCGACGATAGG
This sequence comes from Acorus calamus, assembly GCA_030737845.1. Taxonomy (NCBI): domain Eukaryota; kingdom Viridiplantae; phylum Streptophyta; class Magnoliopsida; order Acorales; family Acoraceae; genus Acorus; species Acorus calamus. The sequence goes on along the minus strand of CM060875.1, from coordinate 10,297,514 downwards.
TTGCGGTTGAAGACGGAGGGCTACATGGTGTGAAGGACCCGGGGGGAGATAACGCAATATTGCATTCAAGAAGGCAGAGAAAAAATGTGAATTGGCTAAGACACGATCTAGTCCACAAGCTACTTGATTCTCTTGCTGATTATTTTAGGAAAAGATGTGACCAATTAGCTTTATGTCTTCCAGGGAGCAAGAGGTAATGCAGCTGTTGAATTTTCTAGAGTGAATTGGAGTCCCTCCTAATTTCTCCAAACCGAATCGAATCTCATTAAAATCCCCTCTAACGCACCAAGGAGAACCATGGATCGTTTTGGAAATACGAATAAGAGATTCAATAGTCAGTGTTTCAATGGGAATGACATGTTACAGGTTTAGACTGGGGTGAAAGAACCTCTAGGGTGAAAAAGTTTGGGCAACATTAGCGGGTATTGCTTTGGACGGTGTATCACGCCCCAGGGTGGCTGTCCCCGAGACGTGGTAAATATTTATAATATCAGCAATCCATACACGAGATCAATAAAGACTCCATATAACAACAAAGGCAATAAAGCAGTTAACAGAGTAGCTGACATAATATATATACATATAACGGAAGCTTAAACGACTAAGTCTGTAATTCAAAGTACTGTGCACAAGCACGAATAAAGATATATACAAGGAAAAAGGGGGATGCTGATGGCCTCTCACACTCGCAGACCCAAAACGTGGACGCTGCTCCGCTACTAGTACTACGCCCCGGGGAGCTCCTCCTTCAGATCCGGCTCAGCGACAACTGGAGAAAAACATATGCGAGGGGTGAGCCACTCTCAGTGAATGGCACAATCCACGCAACACAACTCATATTAACCTTCAAATCATTAAAGTCCCTACAATGGGAGCAACTGCACAATTAGTGGGTCGTAGTGACGCCGACCCACCCCACCCTCACCCTCACCCTATGCTAATTATTAGTTAATGAAATATATTTAAAAAGGTCAAGGCAATATGTGATTGGATAAGTACTGACTCAGAGGATGGTCATTGGATTTGGGTGGGTTAACAGGTCTATTGGATTTGGCCCGTATTGGTAGGCTTTGAAAATTTGGCGCCCGTGCCTCTTGAATTGTTGTGTTATATGTATTTAGCCCCTGCCATTACCCTGTTTAACCATTGATGTGGTTAATTTAACCTAAATTGTGAAAAGTCCAAATTACCCTCACTCAAAATATAAACCTAAATCTAAAATCCCAAATTACTTCTCTCTACCTCTCTCACTTGCAATCACCGTCTGCCTCTCCCAAACATCACTGCTTCTCCAAACGCCGCCTCTCCTTCTCAAACAATGCCGACTTTGGAAGATGCAGGGGGAAGAAGAATAAGATCTATGAGGTTTATATAAATCAGGGGGAAGAAGAAGAATATTGAATAAATCAACTGTCAGAAAAATGATCGTTGTGACATAAGAAAGAATCAAGTGGGTCTTTTTGCATTTTTTTTTTGGTACAAAGTAGGGATTTATATGAATATGTAAAATAAAAAGTGGTTCCTTCTGGATTTTTTGAACAAATAAAGGGGTTATATGAATATTTGAATTAGTTTCCAATAACAATAGCTAAAGAATAACATTTTGGTCATATATTTGGGTCATTTTGAAATTATTGAACAAATCAAGGGGTTATATGAATACGAGAATTAACAGCCGACATAATACTATAGGAATATTCTTCATTTTTTTTACAAAAAATTAACCAAGGGGGCTAAATGCTTAACCATGTTAACATTCAAGGAGTTTTATGGATATTCGATGATATTAGGGGGTTATATGGATATATATTTTAACTTTCAAGGGATTATATGCATTTTGGAGTGTTTTAACTCTTAAGCTATTATGGGATTTTGGGGGTTATATGGATATATATTTTAACTTTCAAGGGATTATATTTTAACTCTTAAGCTATTATGGGATTTATACCTATTTTAGAAATTGTTGATTTTATCAATAGAATACGTGATTTTTTGTTTGATTGTGTTTTAAGTTATTCTCATTGGGAAACGTAATAATAAATGTTGGAGTGTTTGATTGATGAAAATAAAATGTGAATAAAGTGTAAAAAGTTGATTTGACATGTGGGCCCCATTGATGTATAAGAGATGATGACAGGTGATTTGAAATGAAAAAAGAAAAAAAATAGTGAGACCCATTTATAATTGTTGTTGGAATAGGCTAATTCCATAGGAAATGGGGGATTACTATACCCCTTTATCTTTGTTATTCCGGTATCCAAATACCACCTTATTTCTCTCACCCAAACACCTTTGCTTATTCTTACCTATTCCCCCCCTTATTACTCCACCCAAACAACCCATAAAAGAATATAAAATTTTTAAGCAAGGTTTAGATAACGGAATATGCTTCAAACATTCTAACTCTGTGAACAGATTTTTAACTCGAGTGGTTTTTTTGGATTCATGGATGTGTTCACAAGGGGTTATATGGATATATGGAAAAGTCAGGGGTTTATGTGGATATTGAGCAAAATACATGAGTTATATGGACTTTTTCCTTAATTATATTGACACATTTTAGAAGTTAAACCGGAACCTGACCCGAGCCCAACCCGGAAAACCCGAACCAAACGTGACAGGTTGGGTTTGGGTTGACCTTCATGGGTTTGATGACATGTTAGGTTGGGTTTTGATTGGCTTCCTTCAATTTCATGTTAGGTTCAGGTTGAGCTCCAACCCGACCCAATTTGCCGAGTTTCACCCGTGCCCTTCCCCCCCCCCCCCCCCTCTCTCTATCTTTCTCTCTTCCCCTTCCTCCCACCACCCTTCACCATTGCCCTCCTCTGCCCACGACTTCTACCACCCTCTGGTGCCCCCAACCCCCACTCTATTTCTCTCTCTTTCTCCTTCTCTCTACCTTTTTTTTCTTCCACCTTCAATCCCACCCCAAAAATTAAAATAGATAAATAAAAATATGTGTGAACTGAATTGAGGCAAAAAAAATGCAATAGTGTACTTAACAAATTCCATAGAGAAAATAATGACACATTCGATTAATAAGTGTGGTCGTTACATGTCATCTTTATTTATGATTTTTCTTACAGTCTTGTGTTTTGATCGAAGTATACACACTTTGTTAAATAAAAGTACCAAATAATTTTTTTATAAACTTTTTGAATGGTTCATATAGAATATATATTTTCAAGTTTCTTTTGCATATATACCCTTTTTAAATCTAGATTTTTTTTAAAATACCCCGCTTTAAATGTTTTGTCTAATAATACCCCTGAAAAATTTATAAATTGTGCATCCATACCCCTTCGTGACATGATGTTAACATCTCGTGCCCAACCCTAGTTAATTGGTTAACCATGGACGTGCAATTACAAAACTACCCTCTTTTAATCCTTCCAAACCCCATCAAAAACCCTAACCCTAACCCACATGAAACCCTAACATTCTCTCTCCTTAATGAAGAGTTGATGATGCTTGAGATGAATTCGTCTTTGTATGAGAGTTTGGGTCTTGAATGGGGTCCGTGCAAAGAAGATTTGGTGGGATGTTGAAGGAGAAGAAGTGTTAATTTTGGGTGGGAGGTTGAAGAAGAAGATGAAACCATGATTAGTTTGGTCATTTCAGTCGTTTTTAACTGTGCTAACGGCCTCTTGATGGAGAAAATTAACTCCAACTCACCTTTATCGATTATAGGGGTATGGATGCACAACTTATGAATTTTTCAAGGGAATTTTTGGACAGACCATTTTAATCAGGGTATTTTGACAAAATTGAGGTTTAACTAGGGTATATATACAAAAAAAACCCCTACATTATCATTTTTTTTATATTATTATTTTGGGTTCTATATGTATGCTTCACACCGCATGCGGGATGACGCTATCCTTTTGTGGATGCTAAGACAAGTGGCCATTATTTCTCATCAGGTGGAGCTGGACCACCCACTTTCATCCATGGTGGTGGTATCCTTAAATTTATGCTCACGAGATTCAATCTAACCCGAGCAAAATCCACGCTTCACCCGTAGCTTTAATGGTCATCAAACAATTCGAAATCGGAGACAAGAAACTCCGAATTCACGAAATGGAAAACGTCACAGACCCAAAAACGGGTCGAACCCTAACAGGTTCCTGGCTTTGGGAATCGTCCCTCTACCTCTCCGAATGGCTCACAACCCAAACCCATCTCATCCTCGTTGGTAAGACCGTCGTCGAGCTCGGCGCAGGCACCGGACTTCCCGGCCTAACCGCAGCTATCATTGGATCCAACCGGGTCATCCTCACCGATGTCGAGCCTCTGTTGCCCGGTCTCAGAAAAAATGTCGAGTCCAATGGACTCGGCGACCGAGTTGAGGTTCGGGAGCTCGTATGGGGATTGGAGGGGAATGACTGCGCTGAAGGTAATTCTATCCTAGTTATTTGGATACAAATATTAATTTTTATAATTGGATATCTTCGAATACGGATTGATATTATCAAAATTAATCAAATGATATATTATGAAGGTATAAGAATTAAAATTGTGATTTTTTTTTAAAAAGTACACATTGCTACCGGCATTTATATTCCAAAGTGTGTTATAAGTCGAAAGATCGAGAGAGAGAGAGAGAGAGGAAAGAAAAGAAAAGAAAAGAAACAAAACAAAACAAAACAAAGGGGATAGGGGTGAGGACGTAGATGGGCTATCTACCGACACACACCCTTTCCTACTCAATATGCCATCATTCGTTACAAGATGATCGAAGGACAATGCGATCCTCTAGCCTCCGTTATGCCACATGCCCAATTTACTGATGGACTGCACAACCGTCTTTCAAATTAAAATTGAGATTTGAAGGCTTATTCTTTCTTTCAAATACTATACATAATTTTTTTTAATAATATAGCATATCATGATTGAGATTAATAATACAAGTAATATAAAATATAAACATATTTAATTTTATAATATATGTTAGATTCAAATATTTTTCAGATCGAATACAGTGATATCTATATCCGCATTCTCTGGATATTCAATGTTAGATATTTTTTATTTTTCGGATACGGATTCAGAGTGGATGCAAACTTTGTTCGGATAATTGACAGGTTTAATTGAGGGTAAGATTGATTTGGTGCTGATGTCGAACGTATTTTACGACCAAACGGCGATGCCTATGCTCGCAGAGAGGAGGTTGTCTAATAAGAAGGAATTGGTGGTTTTGGGAGCGACAGAGGTGCGATCGGGAACAATGGATTGTCTGGGAGCACTTATGGAAGAAGGGTTTGAGGTAACAGAGGTTCATAATTGTTGTAGAAGTATGGACTCGGACAAAACAGGGGAGTCAGTGTTTGCTATTTATCTTATTGTACCAAAGTAATCAAAAAGAGTGAATGGACTGTAGAGAAATAATTGAATATGATATTAGTCTTATGGTCCGTTTGGTTGCGCGATTTGGTCGGATTTCGCTTTTTAAAAAACTGAAATCCCAAAATCGTGCAGCCAAACAAAACGGATTCCGGCGGAATCAGAAGCTGGATTCCTTTTAATTTTTCTCGCTAAATCCGTGTTTTTAAAAGTTCAAAAACTGCGATTTTTTATCGGAATCGATTTTTTGAATTGAAAAGCAACTTTCTCTACCAAACATTAAACTCCTTTCAAATATTGATTACTGAATTAAAAAAACATCCTAAAAAAGTCAAGGTCTAAAATCATCTTAAAAAGCAGCTTTATTCCAAAAGCTACTTTTCAATCTGTGTTTCCAAACGGACCCTTAGTCCATGTTTGATTCGAGAATAAGCTCGGAATAAGTTACAATTAGTCGGAATAACCTCATTATGGATGTTTGGATGACTGGAATAAATGGGAATATGCATGTCAGAATTAATTAGTATAAAGTGATATATGAATTACATCCACCAATTAGAATTAAGTTATTTCAGGTTATTCAAATTAAAAGAATATATGAGCCCACTGTTAAATCTGTCATCACTTCTTATAAATCAACTATCAAATCAACTTTTTTTTTTTTTACCTTTTATAAATCTTTATCCACACTTTATCCATATTTTATCCAAATAATAAAAAAATTATTATTGCGTTTTCCAATGAGAATAATTTAAAACACAACCAAGCACAAATCATTTTATCCTTATTTATACTAGAATAGTCATAAATTTCATAATAATTTAATTCTCGAATCAAACATGGGTAGTTTTACATTCAATTTTTTTTACAGTTTCAAATATAATTTTATATATCTTATTAGCCCCATATATTCACCATAATGAAGTATATACTCATTAAAGAAATTTACTTTTTAGAAATAGCACTAGTTGATGCATCAGTTCGTTAGAGTGTGTGTGTATGGAAAGTATATATATACATGTGTTAGAATTAGATAATGAATAATAGAAATCCTTGTATTTCACTTAGGTTTAATCCCTTTATATACAAGTGTCTAGGAGTTACACGTGTAATACACTATACATATTATGAGATAACACATACAATCTAACAGCCCCTCTCAAACTCATGGTTGATCTTACAAGGTGAGTTTGTGAATGAGAAACTAAAATCGAATAACTGGATGTGACTTCATAAATAAATCAGCAAGCTGCTCAGTAAAGGAGTTATGCAGAAGCGATAATGTCTCTGCAAGAAAGTGCTGACGACGAAGTGACAATCGATCTCAATGTATTTAGTCCTCTCGTGAAAGACCGGATTATTAGCAATCTGAATATCAGACCGGTTATCACAATAAAGAGAAGTAGGACCAATAATAGTAACTTCTAGATCCACCAAAAGATGTCGAGATGAACAATCTCCTTGGTGGTGATGGTCATGGCTCGATACTCAACCTTGGTACTGGAAAGAGAAACAACCCCCTATTTCTTGCTGTACCATGAGATGATGGAATCTCCAAGAAATATGCAGAAACTAGCGGTGGAGCATCTAGTGGTCGTGTCTCCAGCCCAATCAGTATCAGTGTAAGATCTAAGAACCAGAGTTGAAGAGGATGACAGATAGATCGATCTAGTGATAGTACCGCGCAAATATCTAAGAATACGCATAAGAGTACCATAATGCACTGATCGAGGAGCCGAGACAAATTGCCTAACAATACTGACGACATGAGCAGTGTCAGGTCTGGTGATGCAGAGATACACAAGCTGACCCACTATCTGTCTGTATCGAATAGGATCTCGGAGGAGCTCACCATCTGTAGGACGAAGCTTCACATGAAGCTTGAGAGGGGTATCTGCACTGCGAGTATCTGAGAGAGCAGCACGCTCGAGAATATTAGTTGTATACTTTTGTTGAGAGAGTAGAATACCACAATCACTCTATGTAATCCCAAAACCAAGGAAGTAGTGAAGAGTACCAAGATCTTTCATCTGAAACTATCGACTGAGGTGGTTCTTGACCAGAGTAATACCGACGGAGTCATCGCCAGTGATAATCATGTCATCAATATATAGAAGAAAAATAACCCGGCCCTACGATGAGGATCGCACAAACATAAAGTGATCCTGGTGACCTTCAACAAAATCAGCTGCAAGAATAACGCTGTGAAAACGCTCAAACTAAGCACAATGAGCCTGTTTGAGACCATAAATAGGACGTCGAAGTTGTCAAACATGCTGAGGAGGAGTGCTGAGACCTGGAGGTGGTTGCATATAAACAACCTCAGATAAATCACCATGAAGAAAAGCATTCTTGATGTCCAACTGAAAAAGAGGCCAGCGACGACCAACAGCAACAGCAAGAAGGGTGCGAACAATAGTCATCTGAGCAACGAGAGCGAATGTCTCCTCATAGTCAATACCATACTCCTGTGTGAAACCTCTGACAACAAGACGAGCCTTGTGTCTTTCAATGGATCCATTAGGGCAATGCTTTATCTTGAAGATCCATTTTCAGCTGATAGGTGTAACGTCATTCGAAAGGAAAACAACATCCTAGGTCTGTGTCTGCTCAAATGCCTGAAACTCCTCAGCCATGGCCTGCTGCCACTCAGGGTACTCGACTGTCTCTTGATAGGATCAGGGCTCAGATGGGCATGGATAGCGATGAGATAAGCCTGGAACTGTGGAGAATAAAATACTCACGGATGCAAATCCAAATCGGTCAGGTGGTCCAAAGTCAAAACTGAAGCGGGCAGGTGGATAACGCTCACACTGAGGGTAGCGAGTCGAGGGACGAGGATCCATATCAGAGGAAGGTGCATCAGTCGTGGAAGACATATCATCAACGGAGTCATTAATATGAGGAGGTTGAGGGAACACAATAGGAGGAGAACTAGGAGGACCATGGGAGTTGAATGTAGGAGAGCCAAGAGGAGATGAAGAACTAGAGGAGTTAGCAGTAGGAGTGCCAAGAGGAGACTCTGGAAAAGTAGAACTAGGAGCGGGCTCAAGCACAATAGACGGTCAGGGAAGAGGTAGAGACTCAATAGGAGAGATTTGAACAGGAGAAGGCACATGAGGAGGGGAGGCAGTGAGTGTAGAAGAAAAATAGGGAACATCATCGACAAATGACACAGGATGAGCGAGCCAAAAACAATCTCCAATAGGATCGTAGCAGCTGTCGGTGTGTCGGATCTCCGTGGGTGTCGGAAAGAATCCACCGGTTGGGGGTGTGCTTGTGTGGGGGTTCTTCAGGGATTCGGATCGGATGCGTGCCCTGGCGGGCTTGGTCGGATCGTCTTCTCAGAAGGGTGAGGTGTCGTTCCTGGTTGAGGCGCCCAACAGCGGCTCAAGAGGATTCCAGGGTTTGTGTGATCACCACCTGCTTTTTCTAAAAGCAGGAAAAGGTTGGGTTGGATTTGATCGCCTATGTGGGGAGTTTGTGGCTTTCGGGGGCTTGACTAAAGGAGTCTTGGGACAAAGGGGTGCAAGTGGGGTGTGGGTATGAGGCGGCTAGTCGGATCTAGCCGTCGGGTATAGGGCGGCTACTAGGGTTTAGCCGTCCGGGGCGTGGTCTAGTTTGGGCAGAACTTTGGTAGGAAATGGGTTTGGTCTTGGATAGAGGCTAAGCTAGGTTTAGCCCGGGTTTCTGGATGGTGGAATGAGAGGGTGTTTTATGTAGGGAATGGGTATTTCTCTCACAAAAGGGACTCTCTCTCTCTCTCTTGGGATTTATAGTGGGGAAAGGGAATGAATGATGAGTGTTTTTTATTGTGAATTGGGAATGTGAATTGTGTTTTCAAATGCTTTGGACCCCCTCTATTTATAGTAAAAGAGAGGCAGGGGAATATTCAGGGGGTAATGGAGTGGCTTGACTAATAGTGTGTGTGATTAGACCCCTCATTAATTCTCTGGTTCTTTTGTCAGGACCAGGTGAAGGGCGGCTAGTTCTAACTAGCCGCCCGGGATGGGGCGGCTACTTCCTGGTAGCCGCCCCTATCATGATCTACCAAATGTCCCATCTCTGACAAGCGGTGGCTTGGGTTAGTTACTTGGGTTGATCCGGCCAAGATGGGGCGGCTAAAGGTCACAACCCGCTGCAATGATCAGCATTTAATGCTGCTTTATGTCCCATCCAGGGAAGCCGCCCCTTGCCAGGGACTTGGGAGTTTTTTTTTTGAGTTTAGAGTTTCTCTTAGGTGGGGTTCCCGGTTTGGGCCAGGGTTTGGTTTAGGGTAGGGCTTCCCAGTTTCCTGAACTTTTGGTTCTCTATTAGATGTCCAAATGTGGGATATTTCTGGGTGTTACTTGAAGTATTTTTGTCTTTCTGGATGGTCAAAATTGGGGTATCTACAGCAGCGATATCCCTTGTGTTCGAAACTAATCCCTAAGAATACACACTTGACTGACCAAGCGGCCAACTTGGTTCGTTGATGGGGAGGGAGAAGTACGAAACAAGTACACCCAAATGAGCGAAGTCTGCTATAATCAAGTTTGGAGGAGTAAATGCACTCTTGAGGAGTCATACCAGAGATGACAGAGGAGGGAGTGATATTGATAAGATAAATAGATAGAAGAGTAGCCTCAGCCCAGAATTTGCTGGGGACTAAAGAAGAAAGCAAGAGGGAATGAGTCATATCAAGAATATGGCAATATTTTCTTTTAACAACACCATTCTATTCATGAATATAGGGGTAGAATTGCTGAAAGATAGTACCATGAGAATGAAGAAGAAAACGCATCGTGGAGTTGATATATTCATGAGCACAATCAGACTTGAAGGTCTTGATATGAATTTGAAATTGAGTGTGAATCATAGTGGTAAAGACCTCATATATCTTTGGAATCTCAGATCGATGATGCAATAAATAAATCCAAGTAAAATTAGAATAGTCATCAATAAAATTGATATAATATGAAAAATCATTCTTCTATGTGATATGAGAAGAACCTTAGATATCAGAATGAACAAGCTCAAACGGACTAGAGGATGGATGATTACTAGAATGGAATGGAGTAGCAACAGGTTTGGCCAATTTACAGCCCTCACAAATAGAAAGAGGAGAAAAGGAAACACGATCTAAATCACCATACTCAATAAGGTCTTTAAGTCGAGACTTAGAAACATGATCTAATATTTTATGCCACAAGTCAATATTAGATGTGATAGTGCTAGAGAAAGTTGAGGGATCGAGTACAGGAAGATGAAGATCATCTACATAATATAGTTCGTCAATCCTACGACCAACATCAATCCTCTACCCTGAACGTGAATCCTGCACAAAACACCCAGAAGAGGTAAAGGTAATGATGAATCAAAAATCACATAATCGACTAATAAACACAAGATTTATGCAAAGGTCAGGAGCATGCAAAACAAATGGTAATGAAAGGTGACTAGTTGGATGAGATGTGGTGGTGATCGATCCACACTACGTAATGACTAAAGGAGACCCATTAGTAATATGAATCGAAGGTAGGTGTGAGGATGCAGGTGAGTATGCAATGAGGATATAACTATCAGATGTCATGTGATGTGAGACACCCGAATCAAAGATCCAATAAACAGAAGTACCCGTAGTAGAAGACAAAGCAAAGGGAGTAGAAGAACTAGGAAGAGACTGTTGTAGAATCAAATGGTCTAAGCACTGACTGGTTTGGACAAGATTATGCGAGTGGGTTGAATGAAGCCAATCGAAGTAGCAGTCGTAGCGGCAACATGAGAAAGATGATGCCCTCGGCTTTTCGGTCTAGGACGCCCTCATAGATAAACGACGAAGTAGTCTAACGAGATACCATAGAATAATGGGGTGCTGTACACTCACCCCATTAAATGATATACCCAACCCACTTAAAAAATAAAAAATGTGTATTAATATACTTCTTAAATAACCACAACCCACCCCTACCAGTCTCACCCCTCATATTCATTAAACATACACACCCCACCCCGAAAAGAGGTGGCCGAAGGAGCAGTAGGCGAAGTAGATGGTGATGAAGGTCGCGGTGTCGGAGTACCGTCCGAGCGACTGCACGATATGTCTGAGGGTATTGATGTAGACCAAACCGATGATGACGGCGTAGTACAGCCAGAAATTGATCCGCTGGATGAGTTTCGACACGTCGTGCTCCTCCCCGAGCATCGCCATCCTATCATTCTCCTATCAACACCGCCACCACCGCCTGTTCTCCTCCTCGTCTTCTTTGGAGAGGAGGCTCTTGTGGAGCTCGAGCTCGTCAATGTCGACGAGCATGAACCCGGACGTGCTGCCGTTGATGCGGAAGCTCGAGGTGATGGTGCGGTGAGTCCATTCCCTGGCGCAGATGACGTCGGGGATGCAGAGAGGGAAGATGAGGAGGAGGATGGCCCCACCGAAGAGGAGGGGACGGTGGAGGACGCGTCAAGGAGGTATTGGCGAATGCGTTGAGGAGGAGTAAGAGAACGGAATCGTGGGCGGTGGTCTCTGGTGAAATTCGGTAAGGGGTTGCCACTGCTCCTAACAGAGGATGGGAAGGAGGGCGGCGGCAAAGACGAGGAAGGGGAGGGCCGCATTGAGGAGGAGGTAGGTGGGGCCTAATGCGGAGGCGGCGGAGGTGCTGAAGGTGCCGGCAACGAGGGTATGGAGGGGACCTCCGGACCTGCCGAGGGAGAGGAGAAATAAGAAAAATATGAAGGGGTGGGTTAAGGTTTTAGTGTGTGATATATATATACAGAGGTGGGATTGCATTTCATGAATTTGGAATGGGGTGGATCATCTAACGGGGTGGGATCAGAAACAAATGGGGTTAAAATAACTGCACCCTAGAATAATTACTTATCGGAGGAGAATTGATATCTGACATTTTTTTTAAGTTTTTTATTTTATTTTATTTTTAAACGATGATGTCAGGGACGAAAAATCGATCAATAAGAACCTATGGAAAACCTTAATCAAACTTCCGAATAGGAAAATATGGCCAATTTAGTAAGTGCATACCTCATTATTATTAAATGATGTATACTGCTTTTTAAAAATTGATAGCACGTGGGGATCATGTGGGGGATGGAGTAACATTTTTCATGATATTAACACCACAGCATGTATTGTTTTTTGGGATCGGAGAACACCGATCCCAGTTTAATTAATTTATTTTATTTATTTCTTTATTTTTAATTTTTGGGTTATAAGGGTCCTTGAGGGGATACAAATCCCCATTTCAACTAGTTGAACAGCTGCTATTGAAATATATTACACTCAAACCTGTTTTCAAACCCAAATGCAGTCACACGAGCCCAATGAGGTTGTTTCCATTGAAAGGAGGGTATCCTCTACTAGCTTTCTTAAGCTGTGGGACAGTATCGATCGTAGTTGGAAAACAACCCAGATGCATCATGCATGTAATCATCCGCACATTATGTGCATCGAATATGTCTGGGGAACAAACAGCTCTACCCACCGAGATAATCCTGCTTGGTGTAAAATCAAGATGTGTTTGTATTGCCTATGTATGCGATAAAATAATTTGTCATAAGAGTCGATCTTATCTAATCAATTCAGTTGTTTCTATAGAATATGTAAGACCTTGAAGTGGACGCCGATGCCGATGGCTGGAGATCGCTGGATCTCAAATACATATTTGCATCTAACGAAGCTTCTATTTATATCCAAAGAAAGAAATGCAATGTTAACCACCTATTCATTGGCAGTTGTTTTTTTTTTTTTTTTGCTATCGAAGGGACCCCCCGTGGCTGACCTTACGGTCGAGCTGGGAAGGCCAACCTCCGCCTATTTGCCCCGGTCCCACGGAAAATTCTTTCGAATAATCGCCAACAAATAGGTGGGTAAGTCAGCGCCAAGACTCGAATCCAGGACCTATCGGTAACACCGCTAAACCCTGAACCGTTGTGCTATGGACACTGGGGACTCATTGGCAGTTGTTGATAGAAGTGTCCATGCAAAACGCGTCTACTCATCGTCTGTCGGAATGCCCCAATGAACGCGTCCAGATCCTTGTTCCACTTACTGTGTTCGACTTACTGTGTAAAGCGGTCATGTGTCATTTGTACGGAAAGTGGGGTTTAATCTCCCTACTGGTCTTTTTCTTTTCGTTGACAGTTCTGCTTACGGCCAACAACCATTTTTTTTTTTTTGGGGTGGGGCTTATTTGGACCCTACGTTTCCTTTCATCCAAACTTTTTAATTTTTTTAGGGTGAATATACTCTTGGATTAATCCTTTTATTTTTTCTCTATCCCTGAACTTATTTTTATTATTTATTTACTCCTACAGCTTTATCCTATTTTCTTTTTACCCCTGTTTTTCTTAATACCATAACTATCCCACATATAAGATAAAATAAAATCATATTTTCCTTTTTCCCCTTCTTCTTCCCCCAAACCAACACTTTTCTTCTTCTTCCCCAGTTGAGTGCCTCCTAGTATGTTGATACTCTTGTTGCAATCCGTCGTCAACGTACTGTCGCCGTTCACCTCGTCGCTCGCCGATCCGCCGTTCACCTTTACACCGTCGTCATTCACCGTGCCTCTCCCAACCATCCACCAAGAACGTTTTATTTGATCCCATGATGAAATGATATTTTATTAATCATCTTTGCAGTGATGAGAGAGGGAAATAATGACTTTCTGAATGGTGTTTTTGTGAGGGAGTTTTGCAATGAAAAACATCATTTTTTTCAACTAATTTTGCATTGCTGTTGATTTTGAAGGAATCCTAAGTTTAAATATGTTTCCTATTCTTTTATAAAATCTCACCTAAGATAACTTTTATGGTTGGTTTTTTACCATTGAACATGAACTTTAATTATAACCAATTATGATCAGAATCAAATTTTGTTAATCATGGTCTCATACATACATACATACATACATAACCACCAATGTTTTCCATAATGTTATGCATATCATGTTATGCATATCATGTTTTCCATAATGTTATGCATATCATGAATTATTATATAATTTTAAGGGTTCATTTCTATATAAGTTTCAATCCCTCACTTTTGGAAAAACAACCCCGTATTTTGAAAACATTGTTTTCAAGGAGTTTCAAACACGTAGAGAACATAAAAAACTGTTTCAAAGTTCATCAATTTACAAAACCATTGTATATTAGTTACATAAATATATTTTCTAGTTATAGTAACTAACATATGTACTTACAGAAAGAGTTATAGAAATATAGAATTATAGAAATAAAATTTATATATAAATACGATACACATGGTTAAATATATTTAATAGTTTACCTACAGAGAGCATTCAATATACACAAAGATGGTTAAACATAGAATGATTATACATATATTCCTAGACTGTTTTTATAATAGTTTCAAGAACTGAATGACATGTATACAAAAATGTAACCTTACAATCTAGTCTCATTTTTTTACCCTTGACTGATGCCACCTTAGATTTTGTAATTATTTAAAAAGTTTCTGTAATGGTTTATTACATTTTGTTATTACTTATAAAGTTTTTTGTAATTGTCATTACATATCTGTAAAAGGTTATTACATTTATGTAAATATTTAAATCATCTGTTATTTACATATCTGTAAGGTTAGTTTAATTTCATATATGATGTTACATTTATGTAAATATAAATGATATTATATTTATGTAAATATTATATTCCCGCATTGTTGTTATTTGAATGGTTTTGTAAATAATTTATTACATTATGTAATTCTTTATAAAGTTTCTGTAATTTATAATTACATATCTATAAAAGGTTATTACATTTATGTAAATGTCTATTATTTACATATATGTAAATGCTTAGTTTAATTCCATAAATGATATTACATTTATGTAAAGTTGTATGTCATTAATTTAATTTCATATATAATATTACATTTTTTCTATAAATGATAACTATTGGTTCTGTAATGTTATAGTTTCTGTAAATAATAAGTAAAATTCTGTAAGTTGTAATTATATTTTTATAATTGAGTATTACATTTTTGTATTCATATAATATAATTCGTCATTACATTTCTCCTCAAATTTTTCTGTAAACCCATGTATATATATAAAACAAACTCAGATACACTTTTTTCTTTAATAAACTTAATAAGTATTCCTTCATTTCTTTTCTTCCCCTTCTCCACTCCGTTCACCTTATGTGCAGACCCATTTCTACAAACGGAATTCTTGGATTTCTTTATCTAGGTTTTTCAATTCAATCCAAAAAGAAAAACCCAGATAAAAATAATAATAAAGTATTGATTGAGTAGGAGCTCCAATTCTTGGTCAGAAACCCATAAAAATTGATATTTGGCTATGATTTTCTCTTGCAATCCAGCTCTTCTCGTCTTCCTCCTTTTCTTCCTCGCGTCATCAGCCATTCAAAAACCCACCAAACCCCCTCAACAACACCCAAGGACTCACTCATTCACTCCATCCACCAAGACCTCCTCTGCATCCACAACCTCCACCACCGCCGGCCGACTCGCCGCCATAGGCCCACCCTCTCAATCCCCAAACTGGTGGCAACTGGCGACGCATCACAGCGGCGGTGTTAACGGCAGCGGATCGTTAAACGGTGATGCGAACGGCGGATCGGTGTCGGGGATGCAATGTGAACGGCGGGTCAGTGAGCGGCGATGTGAACAACGAGGTGAACGGCGGCGGTGTGAATGTGTGTCGTGGCTGGCGACAAGAGTGTCGGTGGATAGAGGTTTAGTAGATTTGGTGAAGAAGAAGGACATTTGAGGGTTTGTTTGTGATGCAGCGTGTAATCACGCTCTACTACGGATCCGTTCAAAAGAACGAAATCGGTAGACTCTAACGGCGCTGTTGATTCTTCAAAAGAATGCCAGGGGGTTGGGCTTCAATAATCTACTACTTCGGATGAAATAATAGAGAATTGAGAGGTCTTTGCAATTGTTAATACTCATAACAAAATACAAGAGATAAATAAACTAAATTTCAAATATCAATAATCTAAATAATCAATTGGATTCACAAACTTATTTATAGAAGAGAATCCCAACAAACTAGAATCTCAACTAATTATCTAAATCTTAGAAACAAATCTAACATATCTTTATATAATCCTAACTAAAATTCAAATTTGAATTCAAATAATGATTTGGAATTTAAATCTAAATATAGTAAATCCTAACAAAGAAATAAAATCCTAACAACCTCAAAACAACCTAAAATAGTAAAAATAACTTTGAACTGTCGATTTGACCTCGAATACGATCTCAGAATGCCTCGAAAAATGGCGTAGAAATTTGCCACTACTCCTGTAGGGCTCGTCGATACGAACGCGTGGACATATTATAATAGCAGTTCTGATCTACGGTTCAAAAGTTATGGCCGTTTGAAATCACGATGCTCCCGATTCATCAAGATGTCGTTCCTTCTTGTGTTCCATTTGAACTCGGTCGTCCATATATTGTACGGCTATGATGTCTGCATCATCCTCCCCAGGCTGGAGAGAATTCGCTCTCGAATTCAGATCCTCGTCGGAACTTTCACCATGAACTTCAGATATGGATTTCTATCTAACGACGAATCTTCTAGGGTGCCGCATCACCTCTATCCAATCGGACCAATACTCACGAATCCAACTTTCAAGCAATAACTTTCTAAGAAGGGATGGTGGATCAAACGAAATGAAGGAGGGAAAGAATGGATCCATAAAATAACGGTAGGGTGGATGAAATACTTCATGAGACAACTTTTTCGATGGTGAAGCGGTATGAGTGAATTGAAAGGGGTCTAGCGGGAAGGATTTGGATGAAGCTCCAATCACGTAAAATACGTGGGTGTTGATGATTTTGGTGGTGAAAAAGCTATGATGAGAGGCAGTAGATAAAGAAAGGATGTAATCATTGTTACCAAATATTTGAGGGGGGCTCCTAGACTCAATCTCCTCCATCTCTTCATCAAAGATAGGTGAAATGTCTTTTTCATCGATCTTTGCATAAAAGATATGGGGAAGTCTTCCATCTTCAATCTCCTCATCAAAAATAGGTGGGGAGTTCTCATCTTCAACCCCTTCGTCTTCATCGAAGATAGGTTTTACCTCTTCAATCTCTTCATCTTCATCGTCATCGAATATAGGTTTTGCTTCTTCAACTTCATCATCTTCATCTTCATCGAAGATAGGTGGACGGATCGTCTCTTCGAACGAGTTATCAAAATCTCCTCCAATGGAATCATCCGCCTCAGATCGCGTGGTTGGAGATTGTGGAACCGGTGATCGTGTCGTCGAGTTGGAGACCCTTTTCGGTGTCGCATCAACGTCATCATCTCCTCCGTTTGGCGCTTCATTGCCTCAAACCATTCATCCATGCGCCTATTAGTTGCTGATGTAGCTGCTGCGATGGTTTGTTGTATCTCCTCTCGGTCGTAGGCGTCGCTAAGAGGACGTCTTCTCGGCGGCATGTTCATTTTTTTTTTATTATTTAGAACGATGCGCCGAAGATCGACGCAGGCTCTGATACCAGCTGATGCAGCGTGTAACCACGCTCTTCTACGGATCCGTTCAAAAGAATCAAATCGGTAGACTCCAACGGCGCTGTTAATTCTTCAAAAGAATGCCAGGGGGTTGGTTGGGCTTCAATAATCTACTACTTCGGATGAAATACTAGAGAATTGGGAGGTCTTTGCAATTGTTAGTACTCATAACAAAATACAAGAGATAAATAAACTAAATTTCAAATATCAATAATCTAAATAATCATTTGGATTCACAAACTTATTTATAGAAGAGAATCCCAACAAAGTAGGATCTCAACTAATTATCTAAATCTAACAAACAAATCTAACATATCTTTATATAATCCAAACTAAAATTCAAATTTGAATTCAAATAACGATTTGGAATTTAAATCTAAATATAGTAAATCCTAACAAAGAAATAAAATCCTAACAACCTCAAAACAACCTAAAATAGTAAAAATAACTTTGAACTGTCGATTTGACCTCGAAGACGATCTCAGAATTCCTCAAAAACTGGCATAATGATTTGCCACTACTCCTGTAGGGCTCGTCGATACGAACGCGTGGATATATTATAATAGCAGTTCTGATCTACGGTTCAAAAGTTATGGCCGTTTGAAGTCACGATGCTCCCGATTCATCAAGATGTCTTTTCTTCTTGTGTTCCATTTGATCTCGGTCGTCCATATATTATACGGCTATGATGTCTGCATCATCCTCCCCAGGCTGGAGAAAATTCGCCCTCGAATTCAGATCCTCGTCGGAACTTTCACCATGAACTTCAGATATGGATTTCTTTCTAACGACGAATCTTTTAGGGTGCCGCATCACCTCTATCCAATCGGACCAATACTCACGAATCCAACTTTCAAGCAATAACTTTCTAAGAAGGGATGGTGGATCAAACGAAATGAAGGAGGGAAAGAATGGATCCATAAAATAATGGTAGGGTGGATGAAATACTTCATGAAACAACTTTTTCGATGGTGAAGCAGTATGAGTGAATTGAAAGGGGTCTAGCGGGAAGGATTTGGATGAAGCTCCAATCACGTAAAATACGTGGGTGTTGATGATTTTGGTGGTGAAAAAGCTATGATGAGAGGCAGTAGATAAAGAAAGGATGTAATCATTGTTACCAAATATTTGAGGGGGGCTCCTGGACTCAATCTCCTCCATCTCTTCATCAAAGATAGGTGGAATGTCTTTTTCATCGATCTTTGCATAAAAGATATGGGGAAGTCTTCCATCTTCAATCTCCTCATCAAAAATAGGTGGGGAGTTCTCATCTTCAACCCCTTCGTCTTCATCGAAGATAGGTTTTACCTCTTCAATCTCTTCATCTTCATCGTCATCGAATATAGGTTTTGCTTCTTCAACTTCATCATCTTCATCTTCATCGAAGATAGGTGGACGGATCGTCTCTTCGAACGAGTTATCGAAATCTCCTCCAATGGAATCATCCGCCTCAGATCGCGTGGTTGGAGATTGTGGAACCGGTGATCGTGTCGTCGAGTTGGAGACCCTTTTCGGTGTTCCATCAACGTCATCATCTCCTCCGTTTGGCACTTCATTGCCTCAAACCATTCATCCATGCGCCTATTAGTTGCTGATGTAGCTGCTGCGATGGTTTGTTGTATCTCCTCTCGGTCGTAGGCGTCACTAAGAGGACGACTTCTCGGCGGCATGTTCGTTTTTTTTTTTTAGAACGATGCGCCGAAGATCGACGCAGGCTCTGATACCAACTGATGCAGCGTGTAACCACGCTCTTCTACGGATCCATTCAAAAGAATGAAATCGGTAGACTCCAACGGCGCTATTGATTCTTCAAAAGAATGCCAGGGGGTTGGTTGGGCTTCAATAATCTACTACTTCGGATGAAATACTAGAGAATTGGGAGGTCTTTGCAATTGTTAGTACTCATAACAAAATACAAGAGATAAATAAACTAAATTTCAAATATCAATAATCTAAATAATCATTTGGATTCACAAACTTATTTATAGAAGAGAATCCCAACAAAGTAGGATCTCAACTAATTATCTAAATCTAACAAACAAATCTAGCATATCTTTATATAATCCAAACTAAAATTCAAATTTGAATTCAAATAATGATTTGGAATTTAAATTTAAATATAGTAAATCCTAACAAAGAAATAAAATCCTAACAGCCTCAAAACAACCTAAAATAGTAAAAATAACTTTGAACTGTCGATTTGACCTCGAAGACGATCTCAGAATGCCTCGAAAAGTGGCATAATGATTTGTCCCATCATTAAAAGGACTCCTCTTAAATCTATTCTTCTGCTCTCCCGGTCCCCGAAAGACCAGAAGAGGGGGCATTTGTAGGAGTCAAAATCAGTCATACCTCAGGATCCGTTTAAAATGTTATACCGCCCCGACCCATCTCATTTTCATCATAACACACCACCATCCCAGGTCGGGCTAATAAGTAGTCTGGTCGGACTCCCGACCAGACCTGGGTGAATGGGGGCATAGCTCCTGTCCGACTTGAACCAAAATCACGAAGTCCACATCGGCGAGATATTAGGAATTCTGAGAAAATATTCTCTGACACAGTGGCTATAACGAACTGTCAAAAAGTATCTCCCACGTGTCGATCGATCCAGGAGCCACGTGGAAGATTCCATTCCATGATATGCTCACAACTTCATGGATATAGACACATCCCTTCCCACTATAAATGGAAGGGTATCCCCTTCACAAAAGGGGGGGAGACAGACAGAGAGAGAGAGGGAGAGAGATAGACTTCTTCTTCTTTCCCAAAACAAAGAGAACCCTAGACCCAAGCTTTAAATCCCATTTTAATGGAGATTGGGCTTCATCGTCGGAGGTTCGCGCCAAAAAGAAACTACGTGTGGCTTGATCCCTTGAAAAGGGTACGTAGGCAGCCTGATCTACATCGGGTTCAGTCCAGACAAATCTCATCAATCCCTCCACGGCAGAGCCTCATCGTCGTCTATTCACGGATCTACTCAAACCAAGCCCGGACCGTCTTCGAGTCCGGCCCATCCAAGGAGGAGGACATTTTCACCTCCCACAAAATGGCGCCGTCTGTGGGACTCGAGCGAAAAGCCATCCCGATAAACTCACCGGAGAAGATGGTGGGAACTAGGACTCGTTCAACGATCCTCGAACGCGACATGGAAGGGGAACGCGTAACCCCGGATGACCCTCCCCCAGCCAAAGGCAAGGCGCCAATCGGATCATCGTCACAAGACCCGACCCCAGAAGCTGGGCGGGACCTTGCAAAGGAGCTCGAACTGATGAGCCAGCGCCATCAGCATCAGGAAAGCTTGGTGGAGCAGATCCTGAAGCGTAAAGAAACGGCACCACCGCCGCCCCCGCCAGAAGCACGGGATCGGCCGAACTCGGTCAGAGTTGGCGAGGAGCCGCGAGACCACGATCGCCAGAGTAGACGGCCAAACGCGCGAAGCCATGAATCAATCTACTCGTCGGGCGAAGGACACCGCCAGGGGGGTAGGCGGGATCTATCTGACGTTCCCCTTGAAGGGAATTACGCGAGGATGAATCCCAGTGAGCAACGAGACCATTCACCTCATCGGGAACAACGAAGAAAGCGAGCCAACACTCACCGGACTGGAGGACAAGGACGTCATTTAAGCCCCAGCCGTTATTCGGTGTCTTCGGATGACGACTGTGGACAAAGGCGTCGGGAACATACAAAGAAGACACACAGGAGTGGAATGACCAGCACCCGAGATCGGGAGTTTATCTCGAGAGCACTGAAGGGATTTGAATCACCCTTCGTTCATCACATCCTACACAGCATACCCCCCCGGAGGTTCGTCCAGCCAAAGTTCCGACTTTATAACGGAACGACCGACCCCTTTGATCATGTGTTGGGCTTTCGACACGTGATGGCACTCTACGAGCAGCACGATGAGCTCATGTGCCGCATGTTCCCCTCTAGTCTCGAAGGGGCGGCTCTCAGCTGGTTCCACCAGCTCCCCGGAGGATCAATCCACAACTTTGAAGAACTTGGGACTCTATTCGCGGAGCACTTCATCTGCAGCCGAAAACAACAGAAGGATTTGGGAGACCTAATGAAGATCCAGATGCGACCCGCAGCGGACCTTGGGTTTCAGCCGACCGCCCACGGGGGAACGGAGGGCAAAGATGGTGGCGAAGACTCGGTCCACGGTCCACGAACGTGACATGGAGGAAGGGTGACGCCCGACGACCCCCTCCGCAGAAATGTAAAGCACCACTCGGATCATCCTCCCAAGACCCGACCCCGGAGGCCGGGCGCGATCTTACGAAGGAAATGGAGCTTATGAACCAACGCTTCGGACATATGGAGGGACTGATGCTGCAGTTCTTGAAGCGCGGAGAAAAGACGCCACCGCCTCCCCCGCCAGAGGCTCGAGACTAGCCGAATGGCCCCCTAAGCCGCGCTCAACGGGCAGAGTCTGATCGGGGTCGCTTTTAGCACTCGATACCACTCAGCCCTCGCAGCACGCACTAGCCGAATGGCCACCTAAGCCGCGCTCAACGGGCAGAGTCTGATCGGGGTCGCTTTTAGCACTCGATACCGCTCAGCCCTCGCAGCACGCACTAGCCGAATGGCCACCTAAGCCGCGCTCAACGGGCAGAGTCTGATCGGGGTCGCTTTTAGCACTCGATACCACTCAGCCCTTGCAGCACGCACTAGCCGAATGGCCCCCTCAGCCACGCTCAACGGGCAGAGTCTGATCGGGGTCGCTTTTAGTACTCGATACCGCTCAGCCCTCGCAGCACGCACTAGCCGAATGGCCCCCTCAGCCGCGCTCAACGGGCAGAGTCTAACCGGGGTCGCTTTTAGTACTCGATACCGCTCAGCCCTCGCAGCACGCACTAGCCGAATGGCCACCTAAACCGCGCTCAACGGGCAGAGTCTGATCGGGGTCGCTTTTAGCACTCGATACCACTCAGCCCTCGCAGCACGCACTAGCCGAATGGAGCCGCGCTCAACGGGCAGAGTCTGATCAGGGTCGCTTTTAGCACTCGATACCGCTCAGCCCTCGCAGCACGCACTAGCCGAATGGCCCCCTAAGCCGCGCTCAACGGGCAGAGTCTGATCGGGGTCGCTTTTAGCACTCGATACCGCTCAGCCCTCGCAGCACGCACTAGCCGAATGGCCCCCTAAGCCGCGCTCAACGGGCAGAGTCTGATCGGGGTCGCTTTTAGCACTCGATACCGTTCAGCCCTCGCAGCACGCACTAGCCGAATGGCCCCCCAAGCCGCGCTCAACGGGCAGAGTCTGATCGGGGTCGCTTTTAGCACTCGATACCGTTCAGCCCTCGCAGCACGCACTAGCCGAATGGCCCCCCAAGCCGCGCTCAACGGGCAGAGTCTGATCGGGGTCGCTTTTAGCACTCGATACCACTCAGCCCTCGCAGCACGCACTAGCCGAATGGCCCCCTAAGCCGCGCTCAACGGGCAGAGTCTGATCGGGGTCGCTTTTAGCACTCGATACCACTCAGCCCTCGCAGCACGCACTAGCCGAATGGCCCCCTAAGCCGCGCTCAACGGGCAGAGTCTGATCGGGGTCGCTTTTAGGACTCGATACCGCTCAGCCCTCGCAGCACGCACTTGCCGAATGGCCACCTAAGCCGCGCTCAACGGGCAGAGTCTGATCGGGGTCGCTTTTAGCACTCGATACCACTCAGCCCTCGCAGCACGCACTAGCCGAATGGCCCCCTAAGCCGCGCTCAACGGGCAGAGTCTGATCTGGGTCGCTTTTAGCACTCGATACCACTCAGCCCTCACAGCACGCACTAGCCGAATGGCCCCCTAAGCCGCGCTCAACGGGCAGAGTCTGATCGGGGTCGCTTTTAGCACTCGATACCACTCAGCCCTCACAGCACGCACTAGCCGAATGGCCCCCGAAGCCGCGCTCAACGGGCAGAGTTTGATCGGGGTCGCTTTTAGCACTCGATACCGCTCAGCCCTCACAGCACGCACTAGCCGAATGGCCCCCCAAGCCGCGCTCAACGGGCAGAGTCTGATCGGGGTCGCTTTTAGCACTCGATACCACTCAGCCCTCGCAGCACGCACTAGCCGAATGGCCCCCTAAGCCGCGCTCAACGGGCAGAGTCTGATCGGGGTCGCTTTTAGCACTCGATACCGCTCAGCCCTCGCAGCACGCACTAGCCGAATGGCCCCCCAAGCCGCGCTCAACGGGCAGAGTCTGATCAGGCTCGCTTTTAGCACTCGATACCACTCAGCCCTCGCAGCACGCACTAGCCGAATGGCCCCCTAAGCCGTACCCATCCGTTATGGACTCGAGGTCGCGCGCACAAATAAGTCGTACTCGTGCATATCGGAATAAGAGGTGCGCACCACAAAAGCCATACCCATCTGTTATGGACTCGAGGTCGCGCGCACAAATAAGTCGTACTCGTCCATATCGGAATAAGATGTGCGCACCACAAAAGCCGTACCCATCTGTTATGGACTCGAGGTCGCGTGCTCAAATAAGTCGTACTCGTCCATATCGGAATAAGAGGTGCGCACCACAAAAGCCGTACCCATCTGTTATGGACTCGAGGTCGCGCGCACAATTAAGTCGTACTCGTCCATATCGGAATAAGAGGTGCGCACCACAAAAGCCGTACCCATCTGTTATGGACTCGAGGTCGCGCGCTCAAATAAGTCGTACTCGTCCATATCGGAATAAGAGGTGCGCACCACAAAAGCCGTACCCATCTGTTATGGACTCGAGGTCGCGCGCACAAATAAGTCGTACTCGTCCATATCGGAATAAGAGGTGCGCACCACAAAAGCCGTACCCATCTGTTATGGACTCGAGGTCGCGCGCACAAATAAGTCGTACTCGTCCATATCGGAATAAGAGGTGCGCACCACAAAAGCCGTACCCATCTGTTATGGACTCGAGGTCACGCGCTCAAATAAGTCATACTCGTCCATATCGGAATAAGAGGTGCGCACCCAAAAGCTGTACCCATCCGTTATAGACTCGAGATCACGCGCACAAATAAGTCGTACTCGTCCATCTCGGAATAAGGGGTGTGCACACCTAGCCGTAACGGCATCCAAGATGCTCTCCAATGGGACTGGCACGAATGCGGTCACGCATACAAGTAAGTCGTACTCGTCCAAATCGGATTGGGGGCAAACCAGGTCTTCCATTCTAAGTCTTCCCAGAAGATCATGCCTTCCCTCCAGGTCTGAAATTATGGTCTTCCCATAAAATCAAGTCTTCCCTGCATGACTTCCATTTTGGTCTTCCCAGAAAATCATGTCTTCCCAGCTAGTCTTCCTTTTCTACCAGGTAGTTCACCTTTTAAGGTCTACCCTGGCAATCAGGCCTACCCTGACATTCAGGCCTACCCTGCCATACAGGTCTACCCTGGCAATCAGGCCTACCCTGCCATTCGAGTCAACCCTGGCATTCAGATTTACCCTGCCATACAGGTTTACCCTGGCATTCGGGTCAATCCTGGCATTCAGGCCTACCCTGCCATACAGGTCTACCCCGCCATTCTGGTCAACCCAGGCAATCAGGCCTACCCTGCCATTCAGGCCTACCCTGTCAATTCAGGTCTACCCTGGCATTCAGGTTTACCCTGCCATACAGGTCTACCCTGCCATTCGGGTCAACCCTGGCATTTCAGTCTACCCTGCGATTCGCCTTTTCAGGTTAAAGGCAGAAAGAAATAGAAAAGCGTCATTTTGACAAAAGTTAGATGAGGATTTAACATGCAAGGTCTCGACATTTGATCTATAGCTCTCCCGATCCCCAAGGGACCAAGAGTGTAAAGATTTTGTCCCATCATTAAAAGGACTCCTCTTAAATCTATTCTTCTGCTCTCCCGGTCCCCGAAAGACCAGAAGAGGGGGCATTTGTAGGAGCCAAAATCAGTCATACCTCAGGATCTGTTTAAAATGTTATACCGCCCCGACCCATCACATTTTCATCATAACACACCACCATCCCAGGTCGGGCTAATAAGTAGTCTGGTCGGGAGTGAATGGGGGCATAGCTCCTGTCCGACTTGAACCAAAATCACGAAGTCCACATCGGCGAGATATTAGGAATTCTGAGAAAATATTCTCTGACACAGTGGCTATAACGAACTGTCAAAAAGTATCTCCCACGTGTCGATCGATCCAGGAGCCACGTGGAAGATTCCATTCCATGATATGCTCACACCTTCATGGATATAGACACATCCCTTCCCACTATAAATGGAAGGGTATCCCCTTCACAAAAGGGGGGGAGACAGAGAGAGAGAGAGAGGGAGAGAGATAGACTTCTTCTTCTTTCCCAAAACAAAGAGAACCCTAGACCCAAGCTTTAAATCCCATTTTAATGGAGATTGGGCATCATCGTCGGAGGTTCGCGCCAAAAAGGAACTACGTGTGGCTTGATCCCTTGAAAAGGGTACGTAGGCAGCCTGATCTACATCGGGTTCAGTCCAGACAAATCTCGTCAATCCCTCCACGGCAGAACCTCATCGTCGTCTTTTCACGGATCTATTCAAACCAAGCCCGGACCGTCTTCGAGTCCGGCCCATCCAAGGAGGAGGACATTTTCACCTCCCACACCAAATATTTGAGGGGGCTCCTGGACTCAATCTCCTCCATCTCTTCATCAAAGATAGGTGGAATGTCTTTTTCATCGATCTTTGCATAAAAGATATGGGGAAGTCTTCCATCTTCAATCTCCTCATCAAAAATAGGTGGGGAGTTCTCATCTTCAACCCCTTCGTCTTCATCGAAGATAGGTTTTACCTCTTCAATCTCTTCATCTTCATCCTCATCGAATATAGGTTTTGCTTCTTCAACTTCATCATCTTCATCTTCATCGAAGATAGGTGGACGGATCGTCTCTTCGAACGAGTTATCGAAATCTCCTCCAATGGAATCATCCGCCTCAGATCGCGTGGTTGGAGATTGTGGAACCGGTGATCGTGTCGTCGAGTTGGAGACCCTTTTCGGTGTTGCATCAACGTCATCATCTCCTCCGTTTGGCGCTTCATTGCCTCAAACCATTCATCCATGCGCCTATTAGTTGCTGATGTAGCTGCTGCGATGGTTTGTTGTATCTCCTCTCGGTCGTAGGCGTCGCTAAGAGGACGACTTCTCGGCGGCATGTTCGTTTTTTTTTTTAGAACGATGCGCCGAAGATCGACGCATGCTCTGATACCAGCTGATGCAGCGTGTAACCACGCTCTTCTACGGATCCGTTCAAAAGAATGAAATCGGTAGACTCCAACGGCGCTGTTGATTCTTCAAAAGAATGCCAGGGGGTTGGTTGGGCTTCAATAATCTACTACTTCGGATGAAATACTAGAGAATTGGGAGGTCTTTGCAATTGTTAGTACTCATAACAAAATACAAGAGATAAATAAACTAAATTTCAAATATCAATAATCTAAATAATCATTTGGATTCACAAACTTATTTATAGAAGAGAATCCCAACAAAGTAGGATCTCAACTAATTATCTAAATCTAACAAACAAATCTAACATATCTTTATATAATCCAAACTAAAATTCAAATTTGAATTCAAATAACGATTTGGAATTTAAATCTAAATATAGTAAATCCTAACAAAGAAATAAAATCCTAACAACCTCAAAACAACCTAAAATAGTAAAAATAACTTTGAACTGTCGATTTGACCTCGAAGACGATCTCAGAATTCCTTGAAAAGTGGCATAATGATTTGCCACTACTCCTGTAGGGCTCGTCGATACGAACGCGTGGACATATTATAATAGCAGTTCTGATCTACGGTTCAAAAGTTATGGCCGTTTGAAGTCATGATGCTCCCGATTCATCAAGATGTCTTTTCTTCTTGTGTTCCATTTGATCTCGGTCGTCCATATATTATACGGCTATGATGTCTGCATCATCCTCCCCAGGCTGGAGAGAATTCACCCTCGAATTCAGATCCTCGTCGGAACTTTCACCATGAACTTCAGATATGGATTTCTTTCTAACGACGAATCTTTTAGGGTGCCGCATCACCTCTATCCAATCGGACCAATACTCACGAATCCAACTTTCAAGCAATAACTTTCTAAGAAGGGATGGTGGATCAAACGAAATGAAGGAGGGAAAGAATGGATCCATAAAATAATGGTAGGGTGGATGAAATACTTCATGAAACAACTTTTTCGATGGTGAAGCAATATTAGTGAATTGAAAGGGGTCTAGCGGGAAGGATTTGGATGAAGCTCCAATCACGTAAAATACGTGGGTGTTGATGATTTTGGTGGTGAAAAAGCTATGATGAGAGGCAGTAGATAAAGAAAGGATGTGATCATTGTTACCAAATATTTGAGGGGGGCTCCTGGACTCAATCTCCTCCATCTCTTCATCAAAGATAGGTGGAATGTCTTTTTCATCGATCTTTGCATAAAAGATATGGGGAAGTCTTCCATCTTCAATCTCCTCATCAAAAATAGGTGGGGAGTTCTCATCTTCAACCCCTTCGTCTTCATCGAAGATAGGTTTTACCTCTTCAATCTCTTCATCTTCATCGTCATCGAATATAGGTTTTGCTTCTTCAACTTCATCATCTTCATCTTCATCGAAGATAGGTGGACGGATCGTCTCTTCGAACGAGTTATCGAAATCTCCTCCAATGGAATCATCCACCTCAGATCGCGTGGTTGGAGATTGTGGAACCGGTGATCGTGTCGTCGAGTTGGAGACCCTTTTCGGTGTTGCATCAACGTCATCATCTCCACCGTTTGGCGCTTCATTGCCTCAAACCATTCATCCATGCGCCTATTAGTTGCTGATGTAGCTGCTGCGATGGTTTGTTGTATCTCCTCTCTGTCGTAGGCGTCGCTAAGAGGACGTCTTCTCGGCGGCATGTTTGTTTTTTTTTGTTTAGAACGATGCGCCGAAGATCGACGCAGGCTCTGATACCAGCTGATGCAGCGTGTAACCACGCTCTTCTACGGATCCGTTCAAAAGATGAAATCGGTAGACTCCAACGGCGCTGTTGATTCTTCAAAAGAATGACAGGGGGTTGGGCTTCAATAATCTACTACTTCGGATGAAATATTAGAGAATTGGGAGGTCTTTGCAATTGTTAGTACTCATAACAAAATACAAGAGATAAATAAACTAAATTTCAAATACCAATAATCTAAATAATCATTTGGATTCACAAACTTATTTATAGAAGAGAATCCCAACAAACTAGGATCTCAACTAATTATCTAAATCTAACAAACAAATCTAACATATCTTTATATAATCCTAACTAAAATTCAAATTTGAATTCAAATAATGATTTGGAATTTAAATGTAAATATAGTAAATCCTAACAAAGAAATAAAATCCTAACAACCTCAAAACAACCGAAAATAGTAAAAATAACTTTGAACTGTCGATTTGACCTCGAAGACGATCTCAGAATGCCTCAAAAAATGGCATAGAGATTTGTCACTACTCCTGTAGGTCTCGTCGATACGAACGCGTGGACATATTATAATAGCAGTTCTGATCTACGGTTCAAAAGTTATGGCCGTTTGAAGTCACGATGCTCCCGATTCATCAAGATGTCTTTTCTTCTTGTGTTCCATTTGATCTCGGTCGTGCATATATTGTATGGCTATGATGTCTGCATCAGTTGGTTTATAGAAGAGGGTAGTTCAAGGTTTATGTAAAGTTAAAGGATAAAAAAAAATGAGACCAAACTGTAGGGGTACAGAATAATAAAAATAAATTCAGGGATATAAAAATAATGGTGGTGTTGGTCCGGCAATTCACCCTTTTTTTTTCTCTTTCAAACCTTTTTTTAAAATTTAATCCTTGAGAGTCATTTTTTCTACTTTTTTTGGGCGAATTATCCAGATGCCCCTTGACCAGGGGTGTAATTTTTTTTTGCCCCTGTACATTTTTTTTATTTTTTATTTTCCCCTCAAATATGATCCTATATTTTTTTGCCCTTGACCAGTTACATAAATATTACATTTCTGTAATTGATTGTTAAATATATGTAATTAGTTATTATATTTCTATAATTTATATGTGATACCCAAACTACCCCTTACAGACAGTTACTTAAATACATAAATATAATGTGATACATACAGAAATTATACAAATAATTACAGATATTTAATAGTTGTCTACGAAAAATATTAAAATACGTAAATATGTTTAAACACAAAATGGTCATATACATTTTCAATGTCATTACAATATCATCTGTCAGTGCATTCAATGTACGCAAAATTGTTATAGATACAATCCTAAAGCTTCATTAAAATAGATACATCAATTGTTTAAATTATGATATTTTCTTCATATCTTTATGATCAGTTGTAGTCTCTCCCTTAATACTCTTCATTTCCTTTTGTATGAAATGAAACTCACTGAAATATCATTGAACTAGAAATTCAATGTATTTCATATCGAAAAACGGGCTTTTCAAGTAACATACAAAATACAACAAATAGTCAAACACATAAATAAATTTATAAGCAATTGTAATATTTTAGTAGAATTACTTCTTGATCCATGTACTAAACAATTATAGAAACTAACATTTATATAACAACTACAACAAAAACTACAAATGTAATACCCAACGACATAATCTCCATTTATAGATAATTACAAATTACAGAAATGTATAATCAATTACATATATTTAACAACCAATTACATAAATGTAATATTAATATACGGATGAGAATCGTAACACTGGTCAGGTGCAAAAAAAAATTAAACCCCTGGTCAAGGGGCATTTGGACAATTCCCCCTTTTTTTTCCAAACATACACAAGTCTACTAAGTTTTTATTTTATATTTTAGTACACACATATTTTTAGTCTTAGTTCTAATCCACATATATTTTATTGGTTTGAATTTTTCTTATTATAATATATGGTACTAATGAAACATATGAGGCTGAAATTCGGATTGAAAAAGGACTAATGTGCACATGACTAAATTATTTAAAAATATTGAACATAAACCATTCAATTAAACATATTTTTGGTACTTCTTACAATAAAATGTATAAAAAAGATTGGATAATAAGTTTTTTTAATATTTATTGAATTATTTGTAAAAATTATCTAAATTGATACATGTGAAATACATTTTATTTGGAGTACTCGAATAAAATTAATTTGCATCAATAACATATTTCACATTGCAAAAGTCAACATAATCACGTTTGCCAAAGTACAAAAAGATAATACTTAAATAGAAATATGAATATGAAAGTTTTAAAAACATCCAATAAGATTAAAAGTCTCCTTATAGACTATATTATTTGAACATCACACATGTTTTTTTAGGATTCTTTGTCGTCGTATCTTCAACAGTCATGCTATTCGAAGCTTGCGAGTCCTGATATGCGAAATTAATTTGATGAGGCAATGAGTTTTGTTGAAATAATGATCGGAAGCTTCTATGGTGGGGTTTTTCATAAGACACCCATCGTGATGAATTAGATATGTCACTTCCCTATTATTAAATCAACTAATATATTCAGTAACCAACATGATATCTATAAACATTTAAATATAAATGTATTTAAAAAACTCACTCACATGATATGTATGGTACATCAATGATGGACATTGGCTATTGCTACCCATATAAACTGTGTGCGATGGTATTTGTGAACCCTGTACAAGTTAAAAATTAATTTAAGTAAACAAAATAATTGATATCAAATTTAAATCAATCTAAATGCATGTAAATTTATATCGCCTAAGATGAATGTGTTATTGGCAGAGGATAGGAACTACATCCACTAGTGACACCAATACTCTGTACAATTTCAAGCCAAATGAAAGAATATTATTGTAACTAAATACGATTAGATAAATCATATTATTATACCTTTTTTTTTATAACTTTGATGATTGAGGATTAGATGCTTTTTTATTCTTTCCGAAGACATTTTCCAAGTTACTTTTAATTCTTTGTTATTCTTTGTTTTCCTTGATGAGAGTTTTCCTTTTTCTTCTATCCCTTTTCTTGGATGGCATCTGTATTGTTCAAGTAATCTACATTAACATTTCCCTCACGTGTATTATGCATTTGACCATCCATTTGTAAATTTAACATATCATCAATAATTTTGTGTAGTTTATCAGCTTGTTTCATAGAAAAATTAAATTTTTCATCACTCTCGGAGGCCCGGTTTGATATCTTGTTAAACTTGGAGCATAGGGACCTATATCGATAGGTCTGTCATAACTTAGGATCTACCTCAATGTAATACCCACACGTATCTTACACCCTTTCAGATCTTACATTTCTTATACACCTTTTTAGGATATATTGATAATCAATTTTCATGAAATTCAATTTATCTTTGAAGATTTTAATCACATGACTACACAAAATGCCCCTCATTTCGAACAATCTATAACTGCATGTAAGAGACGGTACCATCTCTCTGCTTCGTAACATGTCACCCCTTAGACTCATGTCCATACATGGTAACCGTATACAAAGTATTCTCGTCATTTTCAAATACATCTATTACACATGAATCAAGAGACTTCACATATTAATCTTCAAACTCCTCAAATATTATTTTGGTATATATTTTTCGTGCCTGAACTGGCATCGCTATAGGTACTTTCACCTAGGTCTGTCAATCAGACAGATACGGATCGAATAGGCCCATATCCGTAACCATATCCGAATTAGATATCTGAAAAAATATCCATATCTGATATCCGACGGATATTCCAAAACACATATCCATATCCAATCCGAATATCTGGATACGGATTCAGATAATATCTGAAATATCCAAACTAAATTAAAATAGAAAGAATTTATAAAATCTTAAGTCCTAATATGGTTAAATGGATATCCTCCAAAGAAATAAAAACACAAATTCTAATATAGTTAAACAAGTATCCAACATAGTTAAATAGGTTTGTGTTTTTCCCTATATCATGAGCCATTGGATTTTCATCTAAGGGTTCAAACTAATTCTAACATATATAAATAAAATAATTGTTCGGATATAGATATTGTTCGGATCGGATATAACCTATATCCAATCCGAAAAATTTCGGATACGGATAATTTGGTTCAGATACGGATACATATTTTCGGATATCAGATATTTTCTGCATTTTCGGATACAGATTCGGATCAGATACAGATATTTTTTTGAATAATTGACATACTTACTTTCACCTTGGGCAATTTTTGACATAATACATACTCCGCCTCCAATTTTTTAAATTTAATTTTATGTCATGCAAAATTACAATAGCATTTGATATTAAAAAAAAAGATCAAAAATAAGAAAAACTTGGATTCTAAGATTAGTAGTATTAGGAATAAGATTAAAAATACCTAAGATAGAATTACATACAAAATAGAAATATGACTATTTCATCTTAAATACAAAATTACAATCATATTTGATATTTAAAAAGATGTATTAGAAACAAATAAATCAATTTTTTTATTTTAATCCTAAGATTTATAGATTTAAAGATATGATTAATAATACCTTGAATAGATGAAAAGAGACTCCCTGGCTTGGACGGTAAAAAAAAAAAAAGAAAACAACAATTTTCTTGGAAGAGTCACGTATGTTTGGAAGAAATTAAAAAAAAAAGTAGAAAAAGTGGCTCACAAAGACTAATAAATTTAAAAAAAAGTTTGAAAGTAAAAAAATTAAAAAGTTCGGATGAAAAGAAACATGGGGTCCAAGTACGCCCCCCCCCCCCCCCAGAAAAAAATAAAAAAATAAAATTGGTTGTTGTCGAGAAAACTGTGGGCCCAGAGCGAGATTAAATCCTACCTTCCATTGTAAGAGCATCTTTAATGTACATGTTAAATCACTAGTTAGTGTCATATGTTTACAAAACATATAAAAATAGTGTTCCAATGGAAGTGTTAAGGGAATGTTAAATGTGGGTCTCACCTGTCATATTTATCTTCCATGTTAACTTTAGTTAGTGCTTTAGCCAGTCAAATGTGGGTCCCACCATTTAAAATATTCAAAAAAATATTATTTTGGGTGAGTAGAGAGATTTGAGTGGGTGGAGAGATGGACCCACTATTATCTTGGCTAGCTATTTAGTTAGTCCATTGGAGCAACAACAACCAACTAAATAAGAGAATAGTAAATGAGGGTCTAGTGGAGGGTTAAAGTGCTGACATGATACTTTAACATCTTGTTTAGTTAACATATACATTGAAGATGCTCTAACAAATGACATATCAATATGACAGCTTTAATGTCTCAAACTTCGCTTCTACTCTAATGTCTATATCTTCCTCAGCTGGGACCTCAAATGCCTCCTCATATTTTGAGACACAGTTATTAGAATTAGAATTGTAGATATCATGATAATTTAACTCACTACCGACCTTATTTATTTTTATATATCCTGGGTCTTTTATGTCATCGTTGAAAGTCACCTACTATTTCATTGATAGGTCTGTTTTTTTTTTTTCTCTCCGGGCTGTGCTTGAATAGGCTAATGTCTAATTGGACTGCTTGACTGGGTTGTTTGGGTTATGCTTGACTGGTTTATACCTGACTGAGGTGTGCTCGACTAGGCTTCTATTCCACCTCTCTAACTACTCTCATCTCTAGCTCATTCAATTATTTTATCGTTCTTCTGCTGCATTATTATTTCCATTGCCTGAGCCTCATAGATAGCAATTAGGGGGTTAAAACTTCCCTATATTTCGTGGCTTGTACCTCAAAAAAAATTCATAGAAAAATGGGCTGTTGGGATGGGGAGCCACATTTCAGAGTTTGATTCCGAAACAGTCCGAAAAAAAATGTCTCTACCCTTCTATTTGTACAGCTAATTCACATTCTATGTTACAACACAATGATGAAGACCTCACAAAAGAAAACACAGAGAAAACATCAGTGACATGCTGACAAAAAACTGTGCTTCTGACTAGTTATCATTCCTTCCATGCATATAAATTACAGATGATTTCAGTAGATGCCCAGTGCTTGGATTCTGTTGATCAAGGACAGATAACAAGCATTCTTCTCTTCCCACTCCTCTTTCCCCTCCAATCTGCAACTTGTTTCATATTTCAAAAATTCATCATTCCCATCCAGTATGCTAATGATCTGCCTAGCACTCGGCCTCTGCTCCGGATCCGAACGTGTGCACACTATTCCTAACTTCACCAGTCTCACAAGCTCCTGGCAATTGAACTCTCCATCCAGCCTTGAATCCACAACATCCATTATCGGCGTCCCCATCGCCACCAATCGATGTACTCTATTAACTAAAAGCACCTCCGGCCACCGGAAATCTACCGCCATCCGCCCAGTGACAATCTCTAGCATAACAACACCCAAACTATAGATATCAGCTGCAGTAGTCGCCTCACCGGTCCCCAAATACTCGGGTGACATGTACCCGAAGATGCCTCGGATGGAGGATTGGCGGTGGTGGCTCGCATTGTTCCTCGTGAAGAACTCAGCAAGCGAGAAGCAAGCGAGTCTCGGGTTCATGTCCAAGTCGAGTATGATTGCGGAGGAGGTGATGTTCCTGTGGATGACCTGCTCCTCCCACTCCTCATGCAAGTACAGCATAGCGGAGGCTAGAGACTTTACAATGTTGTACCTGTGATGCCAAAGCAACACAATTCGGTGGTTGTGGTGATTGCTGAAGAGGAGGCTACTCAATAAGTTTCCGGGCAGGTAGTCGTAGATGACGAGCCTCTCACCCTGCTCGATGCACCACCCGCGCAGCTGCACGAGATGGCGGTGCCGCAGCCTCCCGAGGTTCAGCAGCTCCATCGCGAACCGCGAACGTAATGCCGTGCAAGTCTTCCGGTTGAGACGTTTCACAAGGACCTGGTACCTATTGAGAAATGAATATGCGGAAGTCATCAATAAAACCGAGATAAAACACAAAAATGAAAAAATCGCATGAAAAACACAAGACATAAGTGGTTCCACCTAGACCTATATCCACATGCCAAATCTCATAGAATTTTCATTTCTTAGAACCCTCATAACAAACAAATATGTCTCATTTTAAAAGATTTACTTTCAATATTAATCATCTTAATTAATATATCAATCAAGTGTTCATCCTAATATAGTTTTATTATAGTCATCCAATGTGATACACAAGATCGAGACATAACCCAAACAATACCTGTTCCTGAGTAGGCCATGGTAGCCCGTGCCGAAGTCCATCTCTGCCACAATCCGCGACTTGGAGAACCCGTCCGTGATGGCAAATATCTCCGCATACGGTATCTCCTGCGGCGTGTCGATGATGGGGTGATCGATGCTGCCGTACCCACTCTCTGCTGTGTTGAAAATCAGTGTATTTATGTTGGCAGAGATGGGTGTGGTTGATAAGGTGATGTAGAGAGGCTGAGCCTTGAAAGAAGGGAGGGAGGGGAGTTGTCCTATGAGGCTTCCTGATAGAACTTCCATCACCCATTTCATTGTGGGGCGGGATTGTGGGTCGTGGAGGGTGCAGAGGAGGCCGAGGTGGAGCAATTGCTGCATTTCAGAGAGGTTGTATGAATGGTCCGGTAACCGTCCATCTCCCGCGTTGAGGACCGCGCCGTCATCGGAGAGACTCCGCACCCAATCAAGCAAGAACAACTGCTCTTCCGGGTATGACAGGTCCACTGCACGCCTCCCTGAGGCCACCTCGAGCGCGACGATGCCGAAGCCGAACACATCAGTCTTTGCCGTGGCTGTTGTTGCTCCGTTTCTTTGTAAGCTCTCCGGGGGGAGGTACCCGATCGTGCCTCCGATGCTGCTCGTATTGGTGGCGCGGAATTGGCGATCCCCCTTGACGGAGTAGGACTTTTTGGGGGGTTCTGTGTCGTCGTCGTGCTCGAGCCAGCGCGCAAGACCAAAGTCACCGAGACGGGCGTTGAAGCCGGAGTCAAGCATGACATTACTAGTCTTCACGTCTCTGTGGATAAGCTTGTCAATTATCTTTTAAAAAAGTCGAATCTGTATCAAAAAATATAAGAAATATGATATATTCTTATATTCAGAGTACAAATATGTATCAGTATACCTGAACCAAAAAATATCTGACGTTTACTAAAAAATTATGTGTTCGTATTATGTATTGTTAATATACTTTATTATTGTTAAATTTTTAATGTATAATATATAAAAATAAAATAAATAACCAATTTTATATAAAAATATGTTCTCTCAGTAAATGTTTCAAAAGATGTTGATATAAATAAAATGATTGTTTACGGAGAAAGACTAGACACTCAAATACATAAGAATTATATAAGAACAAGAATAGTCTTTGAATTCCCTTTGAAGAAGAAAAGAAATGATGATTTTTTTTTTATTTTGACTTTGTCATTCTATCTTTGTTAGTGCCACCCATAATAACTAATGAATGAATAAATTTTTTTAATTCCATTGGAATATATTGTATTTTGTAAGTGGCATTTTTTAATTTTCATAATCTTTTTTGATATATCACTTGATTCGACATGATTTAAATCCCAATGATTAGGTTAAGATACGTGTATCAAATCTGTTAGACAGATTTACCTATGGATGATCTGCGCCTCAAGCTGGTCGTGGAGATAAAACAGCGCCTCTGCTAGACCAGTGACGACCCTCCTCCGCGTCTTCCACGGCGGAGGAGAAGCGGAGCTGCCACCTTTGAAGAGGCAGCGGTCGAGACTGCGATTGGGCATGAAATCATAGACGAGGAGAAGCTGGCGGTCGTGGACGCACCACCCTCGGAGGCGGACGAGGTTGCGGTGGCGCAGCTGCGCTACAGCCGAAAGCTCAGCCGCGAACGTCTTCTTGATCTGCTCCTCGTTGACTTTGGACGCCACGCGTTTGACCGCCACGACCGTTCCGTCGCTCGGGAGGACGGCGCGGTAGACCCGGCCGAAGCCGCCGCCGCCGAGGAGCTCCGACTCGCTGAAGCCGTTGGACGCCACGTAAAGCTCGTTGTAGGTGAAGATCTTGGGGCAGTCGCAGGTGACTTTCTCCCTCTCCCCCGCCGCGGCCGTGGAATCGATCACGCCCGGGATGTCGTAGAACACTTGCTTCTGCCGACGTTGGCGACTGCGGAAGCGAACGAGTGGTCGCCGAACATGGCGTGGGGTCTCCGGGGATTTTGGGTGCACTTCGGGAGGTAGGATCTCCTCTGCGTCGGCGGGGAGTGTGAAACAGAGGCGGCTTAGTTGTGCATACATAGCCTAGCCTATTGTGGCTCTTCGCCTCTTCCTCTGCAGATGTTATGATATGCTTATGAGTTGA
Source organism: Acorus calamus (assembly GCA_030737845.1). Classification (NCBI taxonomy): domain Eukaryota; kingdom Viridiplantae; phylum Streptophyta; class Magnoliopsida; order Acorales; family Acoraceae; genus Acorus; species Acorus calamus. The sequence continues at coordinate 10,259,414 of CM060875.1, read as the reverse complement.
GTTTTTATTTTATATTTTTAAGTGTTTCCATGACTTGATGAAGGGGTAATGTTTGTCAAGAAAGACGTGTTGGGGTTGGGGAAATACTCGGTTCTGGATCGGACTTCTTATTTCTTCTCCTTCTAGAAGATGACGAAGGCATATCAAGAATTTCAAACTTTTTGTGAATCTGCCACCGCGATTGTGCCTATATGAAAGCGACAGTTAACCCCCCCCCCCCCCCCCCCCTCCCTCCGGTTTACCCACGAGTACTGATACGCTCAGTATGTTTCTGAGTTTAAAACACACACATATATACCTCGTTACAGATCCAATGAAACATATACCTAATTAGATGACGTATATACCTCATTAAAAAAATTTTCTTACATTTAGGGTTCATTCAACTCGAAATGGAGTTAATTATGTAAGTGATTTTACTATTATACCATCACTCTACAATGCACAACCTAGTCATTAACAAAAGCTTTTTAATTTGTATAATCAACCCCATCAAAATGTAAAGTAAAATGTTCAAGTAATATCTATAGTATATTAAATACAATACATAAATAAAAAGAGGGCAAAATGATCATTTAAAAGGATATATATATTTTTTCTATTTTTTTGTGATTTGTGTGGGTGTTTAATTTCACACAAATGGAAGATTATGATAATGTACTATTAAATTAGATAAAACGTTAATCCAATGTCTAAATTGACTAATCATAGTAGTTTAAAAAATTTGTATGTCCGACTCCAAGTTTGCAATGACTTATATGGGTTCATAGATATAACTATGATAGGTTAATAATTATTTAACAGTAGAGATGTATTAGATATTTTTTTTATCAAAGTTTATATCTAATTAGATGATATTTACTATTTAAAAAAAAATGAAAACATATGATATCTGAGTTTTAGTTGGTGAATGTGACTGAGTGTATCATTTTCCTTTACCCTAGTGTTACAACACAGTTAATTTGTACAGCCCCCCCATACACAACGTAATAGTGTATGAGACTTTATTATAGTATATGACAAATATATTTTTTTTAAGAAAAATATATTCTATCATATTTCAGTATACTTCATCAAGATAGTGTATGACTTTTTTCAAAAAAAGAAAAAGATGTGGACTACAGTTGAGGCTACACAAGGTGCTTGACATATCATTTTTCTTTTTAGCCTCACAGTCACATCTGCTGCTAAACCGGTGATGGTGAATTAATGCACTTCCAAGGGACAACTCTACTTGTACAACCACACATGCACTTCCAAGACTTTTTGTTTTTATTTATTTAAAAAAGAAGATGTTTTATTTCATGTATGAAAATAAAATTTACACTCCATTGAATGGACCCATTTACAGGAAAATTAAAAATTATATATTCGTTTAACAAATTTTATGACTTGCTAGAGATATAAGATTACACGCGGTATGATTGTAAATGAAAGCTGTGTGAAAGAGCACCAAAAGAAGGCCGGAAATGAACCTTGCCTAGAGTGGTAGTGGTGTAACACCAACCTTCTTAAGCTTGCGTTTGAAAATGCATTGGAAAATATGCTTTTAAATAAAGTGGCTCAAATAAACTCGATTTCTAGAAATCTCATTTTCTATGTTTTAAAAAAGAACAAATTTATTATGCTAAAAGCTTAACAAAAATTTTAATTAAGTTTGATTTTGGAGGACCATTTGAAAACACGTTTATGTTTTTTACTTTAAAAAAAGTAAAAACACATTCCAATGTGTTTCTAAATGCTACATTAGATTTTGATCGCTTGATTAATTCATCAGCAGTCTAGCACAAGTTCGGCCCATGTAGAGCTGAGCTCAAACTAGTAGTTGTTAGGTCGATTTCAGTTTGTTTGTTTGTCAAACTTATCTATCTTTACGAAATTCTATGTATGTGATGTAAATTTTTTAAGACTTTAAATTGACATCCAAATTATGATTCATTATTAAGTTACACGATCAATGTGAACCACATAATATATTTATTTAAGCTCTAAATCATACTTGTAACTCGTTGTATAACTATAGTGTTATTTAGATAGAGATATAAGCTATTTTGAAATTATAACACTTCTAATAATATATCACTATATTGTATTTTTTGTTATCTCGTTGGGAAACGCAATGACGTCATTTTTATTTTTTTTTTGTTAGCCATGAATAAATTGTGGATAAAATACGAATAAGACATTAATAATGATTTATAAAAGGTGAAAATGATTTAACATGTGGGCATCATGATTTATAAGAGGTGATAAAAGTTGGTGCCAATTTATACCAATGGAATAAATTGGGTTTTTTCACAATTACAAGGGGAACTTGAAATACAAATACCAGCTTCTTTCCACCTATTCCGACATAGTTATACCTTCCACCTAAACAAATTTTTAGGCATATTATCTCCTTATTCCCTCTTATTCTCCTCTTATTCCACTACCCAAACAGCCCCTATATGAACTAACTTGAAACTTGTGCAAGCAATTTTAGCAGGGTTCGGACCCCCCTGTGATAGGCCAACAGTAGACTTCCCTATGGCCTGGTGGTGTGTCAAAGGAGGTGAAAAGAGAGTCAAGAGATCAGAAGGGACTGCTAATGCAATTGCACAAAAAGTGTCAAAAACAAGATGCAAAATTATAGGTTTAATGGAGTCGAGGAATAAATCATTCACACAAAATACTTCAAATATATGGGGATCGATATATGCACCCTATTTACAAGAATCCCACCCCAGTTGGAAATTCACACAACCCATTTTTTAAAACTTTCAAACCCACCTTATTATAAATAGTAAGGCATGGACAGTGCAAACTCACCCCATGTCACATTTAGGGTTTTGAATATCTCTTGGGTACCTTTGTTGTTGTTGTTGTTGTTATTATTATTATTATTATCATCATCATTATTATTGGGACGCTATAGGTCCATTCACTGAGCGTGTGGTAACTCACCCCTCTTTTCCCAACCTTTCAGAGTAACTGTTGGTGATCGTCGCTCGTGGTGAGGCGTTGACGATTTAGTTCGCGTTTTATCTTCGTTGGATCGTAGATGTTGAATAAGCCTTCTTCTTGGCATGTAGTGGACGTCCTTAACCTTATCAGCAAAACCAGATGAATTATTATCAGTAGTAAATAAAAAAACTCGTGTGTAATCATTCAAACTTAAGAATGAATTATTGAGATCCCATGGTTGGTTATGTTTTAAAACTTGCAAGTTTATGAGTTTATTTATATTATTGGATATATTGTGGATGGTGTAGCAGTAACACACCGTATCACATACCTTAATTAAGGATAATGGGTATGTGGGCGTTACATATTAGGTCTCGCATGTGTATTTTCGTATTGGATGGTTTCATGAGTTTTTCTTCTTGGATTTTCATGAATTTTGATGTTACTTAAATGATTTTCGGACCTTTATATTATAGCTATGAAATTATGAGGCTTTTAAGATATTTTATAAGTATTTCATGTAAAATGAATAGGATTATGCATACATCATGTCTAGATTTGTTTATTGAAGGTAGAAATCATGTTTATGAATCGTCTAATGTTTTGTTTTGATCCATATATGCATATACATATTTTTATAGAGTTTTAACATAGATCCATATCATTATTTCTGTATATGATAAATCTATGGTTTTTGAGGAATTTTGAATGAGATTCGATCAGTTGGTTTTATATGCATATTTTGTGAATCTTTATAGATCTAGGTTTTAAAATAGAAGGATACTATGTTAGAGTAGTGTTCTAAAAGCCATGACTTGTGTAATAAACTCTATTATTAAGATGGGTCTTAGCAATTTGATGAGAATTATTATTGGTAAATGCTTGCATTATATTGTTTGAAATATTGTGCTTGTTTTAATTTAGTCCTTTAATTTACACCGTAGATAATCTAGTGTGTAGAGTTCGCCTTACACACAGAAGATCTAATTATCGGTTCCCTGTGAATTATAAGTTGAGGTTCACAAACTTTAGATGGACTTGGATAATCCATTGGATAAAGGTTGTAGTGCAATTCATCTTACATAGTCTATCTTGATTATGAAAGACCGGTTCATAGGTTTTTGGGTGATTGTGCTAGTACACCTTGTGTGTATTAAACGGACAAAGTTTGGGTAATTATTTTGTACCAACCAGATAAAATAATTTACACCCCATGTTTGTTATGATTGCTTATGCTCTTAATCCTAAAATGGTTTTTACACATTAGCATTTGTTATTTATCATTTGGATTCATTAAAGAGTGAGATTCCCCTATGGATCAATAGACTCGGTGAGTTGGATGACAATAACACTTGTATGATGAATATTTGATATTAATGGAATCCATGTCTTCTATAGGAGATTGATGATACTCTCTTGAGGATACTTATAAGTTTTTTGTCATGTCTATCCTAGCCGGTGGATTTATTATCCGACATGTCAAATAAGTTAAGCAGAATATCTCATGAAGAATAAGATTTTGTGAAATAATATTGTCAGTAATAATTATTTCATAACGAGTATTGGAATCTTAACGTGAAGAGATATTAACATATAATATAAGGAGCTCGAAATATTATTTTGATATTAGTGTATTTGGAGTGCAGTCATAATTCTTTAGTGCATTGAATTATAATTTATGGGCCTTTGGTTTTTAATTCTAGGTTGAGTTATGGTACCCAGGCCCATTAGAGTCAATTACTGATTCCTCCTTTAGATCTATGCCCTAGCCTATAAATATGTCGCTTCCTCTCTCTCTCTCTCAAGGATAACCGATTTTCTCCGAAATAAAAACCCTAACCCTAAAAATCATTTAGGATCTTTAGATCCAGAAAAGGTGAGGAAATGAGAGAAAGAGAGCGAAAGGATTCGCGGTTGCCATTTGAAGCAAGAAAGAGACCACGCTCTGCCGTGGATCTACAGCATATGAAGGACATACGGCAGAAGATCTGAAGGTTTCGATTGAGCGATCCATCATCGTCTATCAGATCCGATCTTCTTCTTCGATAGAACTCTGATATGATTTCTGAAGGTAAATCATATTCCACCATGTAGCGTTTGGATGAAGAAGATTTAATTAAAAAATTTTTTATTATCCGATCTATACTTTGATTGACGGATCTTGGTAGTATGGATTTATTTTCTCCCAACATATCATGTTAGATATAATAATGTATTATTTCTTGCTAATTTCAAATGGGTTTTCATTGAGTATGTTTGTTCTTAGTATTTGTCAATTTTATTTATCATGTTATTGTTTTCAAATAATTTATTTGCAAATCAATTCGATTTAACAAATAAGTTTTGTTCAGGTGAAATAAGTAAATTGTTTTCGAAAATTTTTAAAATGTTTAGGTGTGGGTTAGAAGGAGTGAGGTGTCACTGTTAAGTTTAGGGGGGATTTGGGGGTTTTCAGTGTTCTGGATGGCTCATACGTGAGCCATCGATGGGTGATTCTGGACGGCCCATTAATGGACCATTGGCCTATTAGGGATTTTTAAAATGTATTTTTATGTGTTTTGTAAGTTTGGATCTTATGTTTATAAATTTGTGTGTTGGGTTTTAGTTTCACATAAAAAAAAGAGAATAGTAAAGCGTTACGCACACTGTGCTTAAGCACCGTTCGCGCATGCGTGTACAATGGGTGCAATGTGGCACTTTGTTGGCGCACTTAGCACTTTACACGTGCGCATCGTCACTAGGAGCTGGAGTCTTTTCTTTTTGGTTAATCAGCAGGTGAAGATCAATTATATTAGATGCAATGAGGATTGTTCAAATGGTGGACACGTTAGATGCAATATGCACCATTGGATCAATCAAGAATCGGTTATACTAATCAAGGGGTGCCATTGAAAGGGATGCATCTGGTGGTAATCGATCTGGATCGTTGATCTTGTAACTAAAGATTCAACGGTCTAGATTGGGGGCGATTGTCTCTTGGAATGCCTTGAAAGGGTGCTCCGATATCTATTAATCGACATTATTTTCTACCATTCAAATCAATCCAAAAAATAATCAAAGGCTTTCACTTTTTCCCTATACTTTGTTCCAGTATTGAGTTTCTGCAAAACTTGATACTGGAGTCTTGATTCATTTGGATGTTTTTAGTATTCTATTCACCATCGTCAGTGCAAACGCTAGTGAAAATTGCTTTGAGTTATTCTGTAAACAGATTTGTAGTACCATGTGCACACTATATTGGGGGTAAATATTATCTTAAGGAGAGCGACATCGTAATGCGATTCAAAGTGTTCCATTGAAGTCTCAGTGTTATTTTCAACATGGTCTAGCTTATGAATGGCTCATTGAGGAGCCGTTGATTTTGTAATGCCCCAAATCCACAACCAATTTAAGGTGAGAGAGACAATGTGATACTTAACATAAATCTCGAATCATATAGTAATTTAAGAGATTCAACCATAATTTATACATCAATTATTAGACTAAAATTCAACACAAGTTCTCAATGTACTAGGTATAGATCGGGAATAAATGAATTTAAATATATCTACACTATCATACATATAGATCCTCTACATGCCAAAGGAATGGCCAACACTTTCTACACAAAGTCTAGTAATCTGGAAATCATTATCTTGACCGAAGCTACACGAGATCCATTACTCTAAGTCCTTAAATCTGAAAGGATAAAATAACGAGGGGTGAGCTACCACATGATCAGTTAATGAACACAAGTGTCCCAATAATACAATATACTTTAAATAAAGAGTTTATAAAAGTGTCACGTATAACAATTGTACAATAGTAAAATCTTATAATAAAGATATCGTTCAAAACATGCAAGTATAATTTCTTCTCTTTTGAGGAATGCATGATGTCATAATGAATCTTCTCAAAACTATATGATGAGTATGAATGCAACGAACACGCATGCCCACCACAAAGATTCCACGGCACCTAGCCGCAAGGATTTCACTTTGAAAATTGTGTCACCTAGACTTGGGTCCATTTTGGACCATAGTCACCTAGACTAAGCCACCTACGCTGCGCTACCTAGGCGATATGATGCGTGCATAATCAAGATCACTTATTCTTTCAAGTATATATGCATGTGACAATTTCATAAATGTCATGATTTCAATACATACGGTACGTAATCAAATATCAACCTATGTGATAATGACATGCTCATATGCATCTTATAAGATAAATTTTAATATAAGAAAATAATCATGATGCCAAAAAGTATACATATATTAGGTTTTAATTAAAATAAATAGAGGCATCCACTCACCTCCAGTCCACACAATAAAAATGAATGCATATGCATGAACGCTACACACTCGCGCGTGAATAACTTAGCATAAGAATTATACAATAATAAATTAGAAAACCATTCAATCACGACTCATACAATGACAACCAATTTATAATAACACTAGGCTCAATAATCCCCATAGCCCATGCCTAATGGACCCACAATCCTCTACTCACCTCAAAGGCCCAAACAGAAAGCCCAACCCCGAATAATATCCCAAGATCCATATACTCACAATAATATGATAATCAAGATACATTTATTTCATAAGCCCCATATAATAGATCAATCATTGAATAAATATTTAGACCAATCTAATAAGGCTCCACTATAAAATTAAGGACTCATTAACTTAAATCCAATCAATTTACATTCAAATAACAATAATAATATCCAATTATTATTCATTGATCTCACTAAATCAATTAATCGATTTAAGATCCAAGTTGAGTCACCAAGATCAATAAGAACAACAAAGCCCAAAAATCAATTTGTATACATTAAACATCCATGTATGATCCCTATAATTTCTAAAATTTATCAGACTTGGTTATCAAGTTAAATATTTGCACTATAGATAACTGCATAGAAATCTTTGAAAAATCATAACTTTCTACCCGTTACTCTAAATAGAACGATTATTGATTTGTTGGAAAGATCTTATCAAAACCTACTTTTGTTTGTGAAATATATTTTTCCCATAAACGACTCATTGTCAACAACATAATTTAACGTGCACGTATTCATGTCACCTGAAAATAGCCATTTTATCATCCAACCAATAAAATTTATTTAAATCTTAAGAAATCCTTTGAGATCCATTTAAATCTAATCATATAAATCATTTAATTACAATCAATCAAACCCCTAACCCTAATCCGTCGACCTTCTTCCCCAAACAAACGACCATCCTCTTTTGACTCAAACATATCTCAATAAATAAATAAAAACTAACTTATCAACAAAATAAATGGAGAATGATTTCTCACCTTATATCCGGCCACACCAGCCACCATGCGGTGATCCAAAGAGGGCCATCCAATCCTTCTCCAATACATGAAGATGTCTATCTCCACAAGGTGGTCTTCGAAGTGGTGGGATTAGGTCACAGCCACCCACAGACATGTTATGAGAAGATGGATTAAAACCCTAGTCCAAAATATGTCACTTGTCGGGGGTTTTATGTTTTGCCAGAATTACGAAACGACCCCATAAATATTATGGGTTTATAATTAGGTTCCAATCAGATTTACAGACAGGTCCCTGAAAGGCTATTAAAAGAAATTTTAGATTCGCAACTAGATCCCTGGCCCAATAACTTGACACATAATCCTAAAAATCTAACTTACCGAATTCTGAATTTCACCAAATTTAATCCAAAGGTTCTTGTGACTATATAGATCTTCAGAAAAATAAAATAAATATTTCATGATCAATTTATAATTATTATAATTATAAATAAAATTGAACTCATTTAGGCCCACCGTCAAATCTGAAAATGAATTAACTTAATTTCAATTAATTTTTTCATTACATATTTAAAATAAATATATAATTCTAAAAAATACAGAGGCGTTACACATACAATCTACGAGCTCTTTTCCTTGGGGCCATGGATCCCATATGTTGATACTCATACCAGAGAAGATAAAGAACTTTACCTCCAGTTTGATCTAGTCCTGAGCGGATAGAATTTTCTTCCAGATTTTAGAAGCACCACTTGAAAAGTTGATTCTCCAAATATAACTGCTTTTGATGTATATTTGTGACATTCAGGAGACCCAATAGGAGGATTTGGAAGTTGCAATCTCCTAGAATTTCAATCCAAACGAGGCCTTCGCCCAATCCTTAAGGGACTTAATGCCAAGGCTCCCCTGGCCTCTTTATGTGGTAAGAAAACCATATTCCACTCAATGTGATGCATTCTTTTCCCCAAGGTCAGGCCACCCCATATAAATGCTCTAAAGATTTGTTCAATGGATTTAATTATTTTCTTTGGAAGAAGAGAAGCGATTGGTACTTGGTAAGAGTTGAGCATTGATTTCACTAGTTCAACCCTTCCAACAAAAGAGAGAAGGTGCCCTTGTCAACCTGCAATATGCTTATGGATTTTGTCAATAAGGGGTAGGTAGTCCAAGTGGGACAGAGACTTGTTTGTGAGGGGGAGCCCTAGGTACCTAATCAGGAGAGTGCCTATTGCAATGTCCACCGTGTAAAGGACTGGACATTGGGGAAACAATGGTTGAGACAGACTTGAGACTTCAAGTGGTTGAGATTCAGCCATGAACATGCTGTAAAATCTTCGAGGAGCGTTTTAAGTCCACTTGCCGAGTGGGCTGATCCATCACTGAATGATCAGATCATCAGCAAATAGTAGATGCAAAACTTGCAATTTCTACTTCAAGTATAGCCCAACCGTCCTTCAGAAACAACTTGATCGATCAACATCGTGAAAGCCTCCATAACCAAGACAGAGGAGGGGCAATAAGGGGTCCTTTTGATGAAGCCCCCAACTAGCACCAGAGAACCCATTCAGCGAGTCATTGATAAGAACAAAAAACTTGAGAATTTCAATGCATTCTTTTATCCAATCAATCCAGCAGGTGGGGAAGCGCATTCCACAAAGAATTTCATATATGAACGGCCATTGAATACTAGCAAAAGTTTTCCTGCGATCAATTTTGATTGTAGCCCTTTCAATCTCACCACCATGGCTGAGGTACCTTACCAACTCATGTGCGAGAAGAATCTCATGGGAGATGTTTCTCCCTTTAACAAAGGCTGTTTGATTGAGGCCAATCAACTTGGGGAGAAACCGCGGGAGAGAGAGTGTAGATACCTCATTTTTGACCTATTAGGATAATAAAATATATACCACAATAATATTTTCTCTACAGGTATGTGACTAAAATCCCATTCATTACAACAAATTTGATTATTAGCTACGAATTTTTCTCTATAAAATTTAATTTCGTAGCTAAAGGTGTCTTTTACCTTTAAAATTATAATTCGTAAGGAATAGTTTTACCTTTCTCGATGGAAATACATTGCGTTACAGAAAGCATGACTTTTCCCTGCGATATTCCTGTATCGAAGCAAATAATATGACTTTTAGCTACAAAATTAAGTGTCGTAGCAAAAGACATGACTTTTAGCAGCGAAAATTTATTTTCGTAGCAAAATATATGACTTACCTACACCATTCTTTCTGTGCTCCTCAGATCGGACGGTTCGCATAATTTTTCAAAAAAATACACATTTATGGATCGACCAAAAAAAACTCTCTCTCTTCCGTTGATCCCTCCTTTTCATTCACTTCTCTACTCTCTCTCTTTCTTCATTTCTCCTCTCTAGAACCGAAAAAACTTCTCCAGGTCCGAGACCACCTTCTGCGGTTCCTCTCATCCAGCTCCGAGACCACCTTCTGCGGCCTTTCTCATCCAGATACGATCGGCATCCCCTTCTTTGTGACCACAACCACCCCTCTGCGCCGCCTCCTCGAACGACGACTATCCCCACCAGGCCCCAACCCTCACCACCTCCTCCCTGTGCAATTTATTTTCAGAATGTAAGTTTTTTGTTTTATTGTTAGAATCATTTTCAGATCTAGGGATTTTATTTTCACATCTAGGTTTTTATTTTCAGTTTTTTTTCAGATCTAGAGTTTTTATTTTTACATCTAGGTTTTCATTTTCAATTTTTTTTTCAGATCTAGGGTTTTTATTTTCACATCTAGGTTTTCATTTTCAGTTTTTTTCAGATCTAGGGTTTTTGTTTTTAGATTTATTTTCAGATCTAGAGATTTCGTATTCAACTTTTTTTTAGATCCAGGGATTTTTTTATTTTTTCAGATTTTTTTCTATATACATGTTTATAGTGGTTTTTATTACTTCTAACCTAACATTTGTGTTCAATTTTTATTTGATATTTTATTTTATAGGTTTTTGCTTTTTCTGTGTCAGATTTATTTACGAAACTAAATGGGTTTTCATCCTTTTTCAATCTTTCTCTTGGAATCATTTTTCAAAATGAATGGGTTTTAGAACTCTTACCTTTTTGAAATTTTGATGATCTCCAACAATGGTGTTTTTTTTATTAAAATGAAAAAATTGTGATGCAGAGATGGGAGGATGACAGTTAGGTTGTTGATGAAGTGCTTGGTTAACAAGTTGGATTTGAATAACGAATTAGAGTTATTTGTTCTTCAAACCTAACTCATCCCCATGATTTCATTGGTTCTTCTAGTCATAAGTTCATACATACATATAATATATGCATGGTTTATTAATTCTGTATGTTTCTTGTGCCTCAAACCTACCTTCAATTCTCATGCTCACTTTTTTTTTCACTTGTATGGTTTTTTATGGTATCATTGACCATTTACTATGCCAACAAAAATGCCTGAAACTGTCTTTGTTTTTGTAGTTAATTTTTTGGGAATATACTTCAACTAAAGTATTGACATTGGAGTATTAATATTATCCACACACACACACACATGCATACATATCTTTATTTATACGGGTAGGCAAACTAACGACTGCATCTTTTGTGTCATCTATGCTGACCTCTCCCATTGCCCAATGGTGTGTACATGCATTAAGATAAATAACCTGAATAAGATCGATTCACGGGGGTATGATTGCTCTTTGATTGCATCTCGTTCAACAGAATCATGCTTAATCCAGGTAAATTACCTTTTCCATAGGTGAAATATTTGATCAATATTATACTAGATATTTAAGTTGATCTCTATAGATGGATATTTAATTAAATTTGATTCCCACGTATGTTTTCTTAATAAGGTAATTTTGCAAACATCCTTCTTTTGGCACTTTAAAACTACTTTTTAGTGTTTACTTGATTTTTTCACCTTAATAAAACAAATAAACATTCATTTTCATGTCATAATCAGAAGTTTATTAATAGTTAATGTATCTGAAAATATATTTGGCTAATTTCCTTACTGGTAACTACAAGACATCTATTTACAAATAGACTGATTTTATAAAGAAAGTGTCAAATTGAATTGTCCACACCTTTTCTTCAAAAACTGTACATGTTTAAAAGAGGGATCTTCTAATATGCATTGCATTTGAAATTCGTCCATTACGAAAATAAATCTTATTGAACTTAGTAAATCATATCCCTTTTCTATTTCTTAATTTAGGGTTCATATTGCTCACTTAGTGCAAATAGAATTTTGATTTAAATAGGCTTTTTGATTTTATCTTAAGTGCTTGTTTGTGTTTATAACCTTTCTGTATCTAATTCTTGTACATTTGTTTATATTCGTTGTTGCTTCACCATGGCATCTTCTTGATTTTTCAATAGGTTTTCATGACCAACCTCATGTTGATAGGATAAATAATTGTTGTTAACAAATTTTGAAGTAAAATCCCTCCCATATTTGGGTTTCTTTTCTCCTTATCCAAATCAGTAAATAATCAACAAAGTGTTGCTTATTATTTAGATATCGAAGACCGGGTTTTTCCATGCTGATCCACATCTTGGAAATCTAGCAATAGGTGTCGATGGATCCCTCATATATTATGATTTTGGAATGATGGGTGAGATAAAATCATTTACTCTGGAAAGATTGTTGGACTTGTTCTATGCAGTTTATGAAAAAGATGCAAAAAAGGTATGCCGATCACCTCTTCCTGCAAGTTCATGTTGCAATCCCATTGGTACAATTTGATTCTTGAAGGGCATAATATTTCTCTACGTTGAAATATTTCACTATGCTTCTCTCAAATCACTACTTATTGAAAACTTCTAAAAATTGAAATATCTATACGACTCTTTGATACCTTCATGCGGCATTGTTTTCTCTTTGTGATTAAGTACAAAAACCCAGCATGTGGACACACCATCTTACATTGTTGTAGAAAGTAATACATGCTTGTTTAAATATAACTTTCACTGCTTAACATGGTCATATTACTTGTTGCTTGGATTCAATTTGATCATTACTTTATGGCATTTATTCCGGTTATAATAAACTGGAAAATGCCATCATACTTGGTCTAAAATAGATCATCAATTTGATAGATTATTTAACCTAGCACCACTATTCTTTTTTATTTCAGAAGATAGACATGCTCATTTAATTATGTATATGGTTTCCTTTTGTTCACTCTCACTTAGATATTAACAACAACATGTGAAAAAGATTTATGACTCCTACCAGAATTTTGAAATTGCCTTCTGCAGTGATGATACTGATGGTACTGAAATTTTATATATAGAAAAATTTATGACCTCAATATTCTAGTCTTGAAGTTTTTCATTGAAACATTCAATGATTTATTTGATTGGGAACACATCTGCAGGTTATGGGAAGCCTCATTGATCTAGGATCTCTCCAACCAACTGGAGACATGACATCGGTTTGCATCCTGTCAATGTCTCATGATTATTGATATATTTTGCTCCTAAACTCAGATATAATAAATTCATATTGTTTCATCCTCATAAGAAATAAGTTGTTCAATTTCCACTTATATTTGTTTACTTGTCATACTGATGTGTAGGTAAGGAGAGGAGATCTATTGAATTCATTTTGGACAATTTACTTGGCCAGACACCAAATCAACAACAAACTTTAGCTGCAATCGGTGAGGTGCACTCAATACATCACTAAATTCCCAAGAACATGACTCTTCAGTGATTTCATTTTTTGTAAACAACAGAAGTTAAAAAAAATGGTTCTATGCAGGATTTGTTTTTAATAGCAACTGATCAGCCATTTTGCTTCCCATCCACCTTTACATTTGTGATAAGGGCATTCTCAACACTTGAAGGTATTGTTTCTTACCTTCATATAAATAATCAGATTCCATGTAAATTTTATTTTTACATATTCCAAGATTTAGAATTCTTTTGTGCTAATCCATTTCATTGTTATACAGAATTCCCAAAAATCTTGTCTAGTAGATGAATTAAATGTAATATAAAGTTATGTTCTTTAACAGATTTGTTGTAAGTCTACGCGTGATTTGTGTGAAGCTTATAATTTGTTATTTTCTTCTGGCTTCCAAACTTTAATAAGAGGGAAATGAAAATGAGATTAATTATTGTAGTGTAAGAGAATTACAATGCAACTCTAATTGTGATGTTCTTACAGGAATCGGGTATACACTAGATCCTAATTTTTCTTTTGTGAAGATCGCTGCTCCTTATGCACAGGTCTGTCATAAAATTCTCCAATCTCCCTTCTTTAATACTCTGAGTGATTTCTTTATCTCAGATTTCTATTGGTTAATTAACACTCCATTTACTTCTGATAATTCAGGAGTTATTAGACTTGAAACAGAACTAGTACAGGAGATTAGCAGACAAGCAAATGATGTATATATGCTGATCATTCTCATTAAGTATTTTTTAACTGTAATATAAATGTTTCATAAAATAAAAAATAATTTTTTCTATGAAAATATGACATTTTCCTGCGAAATATTTCACAGGGAAAGGTCTGTATTTTTTTTATTAAATATATAGACATTTAGCTGCAAAATTATTTAGTAGCAAAAGTTGGCTTTTTGCAATGAAACTATTTTCGTAGCAAAAGGTGAACTTTCGCAAAGGTATTTTTTTGCTGCGAAAATAATTTCGTAGTAAAAGATAGCATTTTGCTACGAAAATATACATTTTGCTGCGAAACTTCTTTTGTGGCTAAAGGTATCTGATATGAGACTTTTGCAATGATAATTGCAACGAATATTTTCCATCAAGAAAGAGTTTTGGTTACGAAATTGAAGGTTTTTGCTATGAATTATTTCGCAACTAATGCTTGAATTTCTTGTAGTGATTGGGAGGCATGATGAAAGAGGTCAACAAGCTAGAAGATCAAAAGCTGAAGAAGAGACCTTGAAGAGAACCAACCAAACCAAAAAGCTTTACCATGCAACGGATGGTGGAAGAGCCGCTCGAATCATGCACGGGGAATGTTCCCGGATCCGTCTCGTACGTACAAGACGGATGCTTGAGATGCCGTCGGTCTGGGCACATGCAACCCTAACCGTCCGATGACACTTGTCAGAGTCGGCCTGTCTGGGTCACAACAGTTGGTGAAACTCGCAGTGGCGCTCCTCCTTTCGACTGTAGATGCTGTCCTTTGTCCCCTGCCAGCGCCTGATCGACGGGAAAGGGGTGCTAATGCCCCCCATGTATTGTCTAAACCCCATTGGGCCAAGAACTCTATAAATAGAGGCCATTGGTGAAGGGAAAGGGGATCCACAACTAAGCAAGCAAGAAGAAGCAAGTAGAAAACTTTGTTTTCATAGCCAGCCTTCTCACTACCTGAAACCAGAGAGAAAGAGAGCTTTTTAGCATAAGAAAACACCCTTTCACTCCCATTGTTTACCCTAAGTCACTTTGTTGTCTTTTCTTTTATTTGTTCTCTACTAAGAATTGAAGTGAAGAGCTTAGGGTAAATACAGAAATCAAGAGATGGGGTAACAGATTGTGTGTTTTAAATAAGGGGTATATATGTATTTTGCTTTCTTGTCCTTTTGAAAAAAAAAAAAACCAGGCATCCAATCATATTTTGACAACTCAAGGGGCCTATGGGAGGGGCTTATATCATGGGGCATGTGTAGCAAAACTCATATAAAAATAGGATAAGTAACAACATAATTAATCTTCAAAATAAATAAATAAAAACAAAACAAAATTCACACTACGAAGAACTATTATTTAAGTTTTCATTTTTAACTAACAATAAAAAACAAAAAAACAATCTCCATAATATGTGGGATCTGTTAATGAAAAAATTATATTCCTCGTAAATTCAAATGTAAAACTAAATTCATATATAATTGAAAATTTTAAATGAGTTATGAAAAACTAAAAAAGGGATAAAATGAAATAAATGGATGATATTTTTAAACAAAATAACTAAAAAACTCAAATATAAAAATAATTAAACCAAATTACAATAAAAAAACACTAGAAAATTTAAAAATACACATTGAAAGGATAATATCCTCTTGAGTAAAGAATAAATTTTAAAAATTCAATTCTAAAAATACTCAAATTGTTTTAATACATCCATAATTTTAGGGATTTGGAGCCCTTTGGGGGTAGGGGCCCTAGGCAGTTGTTGCCTTGGTTGCCTTAACCCCACGGCCGACTCTGATTATATATCAATATATAATGGTTTGGGGGGGGGGGGTGGAGGAGCAGCCCACCCCTTGGATCCGCCCCTATTTAGGCGAGACTGTAAACTAGTAGGGGTGCAACTTTGGTCGATTAAATCGAATCCGAACCGATTTTTCTCGGATTTGGGTCAATAGATTTTTATTTGATTTGGGTATGTATTGAAAAATTAATAAATCGATCTACTTTGGTTTGGGTTTGGTTTTACTTAAAAAAACCGAATTAATCGAATTATACTAAATTAAATTTAATTACATGATTATTCATAATTAATATTCATTTGGATCATTCTATTTATATTAAACACTATATTGTTATTATATCATTAATATTTATAAAAAAATGAATACACTAATTTATTGAATTAATCCTAGCCTTTTTTATATTTATGTAAAGTTGTAATCATAAAAAAAAAACTCTATCTAACCCAAATGAGTAGGAAGAAAAAAAATGATTGGGTATATATATGTTTATCTTTAATAGTTCGGTTCGGTTCTGTTTAGTTTAGTTTAACCAAACAATGTTCAGTTCAGTTTTGGATTTTCGGTTCGATTTTCGCTTCGGTTCGGTTCTCGAGTTATATGAGATTATACTTTAGTTCAATATGAGTTTGCAAAAAGTTGAACCAAACCGATCGAATTGTACCCCTATAAATTAGATTATGGGGCCGATTGAAAACCCATTTGAATATGTTTTTGCTTTCGATGAAATAAAAAAAAATTGCTAACAAGTTTTCAAATGATTCCGAAAAAGCATATATATATTTAATTAAATATGGTTTTTAAAAAATAAAGAAAATGAATTTTCTAAGAATCAATATTTTATTAAGTATTTGAAATAAAATCTTACTTCTAATGGGTTTTCAAATGGCCCCTGTGTAAGAGAAATGGGTTCTTTACTTTTGGGTTTGGAACAATGGGCCCTGCACATTGAGCATTCATTCCATAAACAATTAATAATGTTACACACGGTCTCTATTTCAGTCTCATATCTTATATCTTGTTTGTAACTGTTTTTATTTTTTTAAATAATATACTTTATTAAATGAGGTATATAATTTTATAAAAAAATGTAATACGTATATATCAATAAAACAATAAATTATATTAACTCATTTATAGAAAAATATAAAACATTTTTAATGAGATATCTCTCTTATTATAGTGAATATATATACATAGATGACGCGATATGTGAGACGGGAAACTAGGTTGAAAACTGGCTATGTAACAGCATTACATAGCACTCATTGACAATATACGAATTGACCAATCCTTTCCTCACTAATGACAGCTCGAAGCTCTTGTCTAGTAAGGCATGCAATGGAGAAGTTCATTTAGGTCAAAAAAGCAAAAGTTTGTTTCCCTTTTGGTGTGACATGGAGCTTAACTGTGTGATATCATGACAATTGATCTAGAGAGTATACTTGAAGCTTGATCATAATTATGTTTTCACACGTATGATACACAAAATTAGATTTTCTTGTTGGTCCATGGGAACAATTCTATCATCAGAAGATTTTAACAATATATTTTATATGTCCTCACGGTCTTTGCCGAGTGATGTGAGCTATTACCCATTTACCCCCAGGCCCTAGGGACCACTCCAGTGTTCAATTATACCCTCCAAAATGGGATGAGTTCTCGAGTTTTGGTTACAGCCTCTTCTTGGTCCATAGTAGCAGTGAATTTCCATTATAGAGTTGAGATTATGTCACTTTATCCAAAACACTTTAAAAACAACAATATTTTATACACATTAATTAAAGTTTTAGGAATATTGTGCTGGTTCTGAACTAACTTGTCTTTTATATGTTTAGATTAGAATCTTTTTATCAAAAATTGAATACAAATGTACTTGTAAATTTAATGTTTATATTTTTAGTTTTTTTTCTATAGTAAATTATATACTGATACAATAAAATATATATTACATTGGATGATCATAAAAAAATTAAATGTAAAAAATGAATTTTGCATGCATGGCGTGTGGAACAAAGGGGTCAGAACTCAGGAGAAGCCGTCTCGTGTGTGAAGTTGATTTCTGTTGGGATTAATTATGTCTCGATCCGGTGTATCAACATCAGATGGCCATGATTAAATCAAATTAGGATTTAATCTTAATTAAGATATAAAGTGAATCTCCTAAAATAATTAGGGAAACAGATTTGTTGGTTAGGAGATTACTTAGAGAGGAAGTTATTTATTCATATAAATATCCTTCTAGGGTTTTAGACTAAAAATTGGCTTAGAATAGAGATCCATATGAGAGAGGTTAAGAGGGTTCAAGAGAGGTTAACTCCATGAGAGAGTTTGTAAGGCTTTTTTGTATCTCAATTATTATAGTGGATTCTCCATTTTCGCCCTGTGGATGTAGGCCTAGGCCGAACCACGTATTTTTGTGTTCTTCATGTGATGGTCTTCCGTTCTTGTGTGACATCTCATATTTTATTGATGGCTTCCGCATATTCGTTTCCTAACAACTGGTATCAGAGCTCTAGATTTCGACATAGGAAGACAAGATCTGAGGATCTAAGACACAAGAGGTGTCTATTTATGAATTCTGGAGATATAGGACACATGAGGTGTCTATTGGGGAGATCTGAAGATCTAGGACACAGGAGGTGCTTGTTCGCCACATCTGAAGAACTAGGACACACAGGAGGTGCCTATTCGAATGAAACAATGGAGGTCTCATGTTGAGGTTCCACAAGAAGAAGAATAAAAGAAAAAAAAACGCCTCCACCCGTGGATGAAAAAAAAAATCAATCCCTAGAGAAGGGATTTCGCATGAAATTTGCATGGGTGATGTCATCAATCTACAGATCCAAGCAAATGTATTTTTTCTCTTCCAAGGTGATTCGGATGAAGCAAGCAGAGCTTGTGCAAGGCGTGAGGCATGAGCACGGCTGCAGATTCGTGAAGTGCAGGTGCGGGTGTGGCTCGAGGGCACAGACGCATGTGCAGAGGCATGTGCGAAGAGACGTGAGGCGGCATGTGAAAAGGAGCTCAGAGTAGGCATGTGATGTAGATGCTCAGTTTGTGCAGAGGAAGAAGATGGAATAATGCAACACAGCGATGATGTTCTGAACCCGGGTGGCGTCCCAGGTGGTTCAGGTAAAAGCGAGTCCAGGTTTGGAGCTTGCGAGAGCGTGGTGTAGCTTGTTCAAGGTGGAGTATAGATCCTTCTTCAGAGACGCAACATAGTGAAGGCGTTCTGAACCCGGGTGGCGTCCCAGGTGGTTCAGGTAAAAAGTGAATCCAGGTAGTCGGAGCTCGCGAGCGCTTGGTGTAGCTTGTTCAAGGTGGAATTCAGACGATCCTTCTTCAGAAACGCACAGGGAGCATGCGACAGATTCACATGATTATCAAGTCAAGATACTGACTTGAAGATACAGTGGTGCAGACTTCCGGTAGAAGAAAAGTTCTTCATCCAGATGGAATTTGCAGAGCCAAGTGGAGACATTAACATAAATCTTCAAGGGGTTTGTCGAAGTCAGAGTTTACCGAATTCGAGCCAATGTGGAGATTGTTGGGATTAATTATATCTCGATCCGGTGTATCAACATTGGATGCCCATGATTAAATCAAATTAGGGTGGACACCTAATTGGTAGATTAATTAAGATTTTATCTTAATTAAGATATAAAGTGAATCTCCTAAAATTATTAGGGAAATAGATTTGTTTGTTATAGATTTGTTTATTATGAGATTACTTAGAGAGGAAGTTATTTATTCATATAAATATCTTTCTAGGATTTCAGAGTAAAAATTGACTTAGAATAGAGATCCATATGAGAGAGGTTGAGAGGGTTCAAGAGAGGTTAACTCCATGAGAGAGTTTGTAAGGCTTTTTTGTATCTCAATTATTATAGTGGATTCTCCATTTTCGCCCCGTGGATGTAGGCCTAGGCCGAACCACGTATTTTTGTATTCTTCGTGTGATGGGGTTCCGTTCTTGTGTAAGATCTCATATTTTATTGATGGCTTCCGCATATCCGTTTTCCTAACAATTTCTACATGGAACGAAGAGATCAAGGAGGGACACCTTGCCTCCCTCACCACCTGCAAAATGTTTTTCTATATTTTATATAAAATGGCACTGTTATATATAATCTCCAGTCAAATCAAGTTTGTAGTTTCATATACCTCTTTAACTATCTAATGAGGTGTATGCTATCTAGTTAATATATATATATATATATATATATATATATATATATATAGTCGAGTGATTAGGTGCGGCGGCCGCACGGTGCGGCAGCCGTCCGATCGCGGGTCCATCGCATCCAACGGTCGACGTGAATCGCACCCGACCGTCCGATGCGATGGACCCGTGATCGACGGCCTGTGATCGCTGCCGCACCGTGCGGCCGCCGCACCTAATCATCCCTATATATATATATATATATATATATATATATATATATATATATATATATATATATATATACGCGAGCGATTAGGTGTGGCGAACGGCGGGTGCGGCCGCGCCGTGGGCCGTTCGATCGCGGGTCCATCGGATCCAACGGTCGACGTGAATCGCACCCGACCGTCTGATGTGATGGACCCGTGATCGACGCCGCACCCGCCGTTCACCGCACGTAATCACCCCTCTATATATATATATATGTATATATATAATTGGAAGATTCTCACAATTTTTAAAAAATTATGCTTACAATTCATTAGAATAGATATTTCATCTTTTATAAAATTACATGTGACTTATTATATAAGGTTTTAAAGAAAAGTCAAAATAAGGACTGTAGGTCATATAAATACTTTTGTCAAGGTACGTCTACAAATATGAAATTGTGGGAGGATGAATGTGCAAATTGTGCCATAAATTGAGACAAAAAAATTAGGGTTACTTTTACGCAGGGGGGAGGGGGGGTGTAGTTGATTGAGACTTCAGTAGATTTCTACAGACATTATTTAAGTGATGAATTTTTATAGACTTTTGCAATCTTTCACTGCGGACATTTATTTGATTCTTACTTTAAAATAAGGATAAAATCACATACTTTTACTAATTTTAGTGAAACTAAATATCGTTGTTTATCCATGAACTCTGATACTATTGTATTCACTGCCTTCAACATTTTATTAAAATTTCTGATTAATAGTCCATTTAGATCAACCAAAAGTCTTGCAAGTTTGACAATATCAAGAATTTCCTGACAAACATTAGGAAAATAACAAGCATCTTTTCGACACAAATAAATCTAATATATCTTGTAAAGATATTTTTCTTTTATTATGCTACAAAATTTCAGAAAGACATCAAGATATATCATGTACTTACAAAATTTCATCACCTATCAATGCATCATGTATATAGGCATATTTGGTTGACAAGTAGGATTGAGATTCGTTGAATCCTAGGTGAGGAGGATAATTTCCCCTCACAATTAAATTTGTGATTTTGAGATTTGGAACTTTAAAAGGATTTAGGTAATGGATTTTTAGTGGTAGGTTTATGCAGAAATGGTTTTTTTGGTGGGAAAGGGAGAGACTGCGCCTGGCTATCACAAATGATTATAAGTTGTCACCATGACTGTTTTCGATTGCTCGAATATCTTCGATTCTCGAATATTAAAAAAAAATCTTCGATTCACCGATAGCCATAAGAGTGCTGTCGCGCGACTTTTTTATAGGTTGCGTACGTACCCCTGGAGGATCAAGTCTCACGTAGTTCAGTTTAGTTACATTGTAGCCGTTTTTCCACTAAGAGTTAGTGGGCTATTTTTTAGGGAGACGTTTGGGGTCTTCTAAACGTTTCTTTGTCTGCTCGGTGTCTCCTGAAGTACCTGTTCGTGGGTTATGCCTCCGCGTATTTCTCCGAGGAGTAAAGTTGATCGACAAGTCCTGGCGTTTGGTCTTGGCTTAGACTACTCGTACCTGAGTAATAAGGTCGCCCTACTAGACATGTCGTCTGGTCGTACCTTAGATTACTCATACTCAAATAATAAGGTCGTCTGGTCAGATCTGTCATCTGGTCATGGCTTAGATTACTCGAGGTGCCATCTTTTCTCGAGATATCCGACCATCCGACTAGATCCTTTAATCTAGTCCTGTCGACATACCAGATAATGTTATGACCGTGGATAAGGCCTAATGGGCCTTACGCTAGATGGCCCACATATCGTCTTTGCATGACACGTGTCCTAGTGTGGATTTTTACCTCCACAGATGCCCCCTCTCCTATTCTTTTGATGTGTCGAGAGAGTAGGAGATATGAAAAATCTAGTCGCATCCCTCCCACTTCTTCAAGAGTCAAAGATCTGGTTGTTTGTCTTGTCGACGCTGTATTTAAAGGCCAAACGAGAAGCAACCTTTGTCCCATCTCGCCCTCTACCTCTAAAACTTTTGTAACCCCTGTTGCTGTTTCAGACGTTCAAAGGGAGTTATCAGACTTCTTGGTCGATGAGTTGTCCAAAGACGAGATGCCCACCCTTTTTCTTGACTATGTCCTCCTTCATCCAAGTTATTTCACGGATGGGGGTCTTTATCTGCCTTAGCCACGCCTGGTGGCTGAGTCTCTTGACTTCTTTCGTCTTCACCCCATCTTGGTCGTCCCCAACGTATACCGCATCTTGATGTGCGCAATTGAGTTGGGAAAGAGGACAGGGGTTGAATTGGGCCTGATGGATATCTGGTGGATCTACCAGGTCAAGGGCTCAACCTCGGGGCAGACTCCATTTTTCTATATCTCCCGCCGTGTCCGGGCACCAGAATTGGTACTCGACATGTCTTGGGGTGATATCCATGATTGGGAGAGCTATCGGGTGCTGGTTCGGGGCTCCTGGATGTTGGATGGTTGGGATATTTTCCGGACAGCCTTCACTAGAACGGCCGTAACTTCCTCAATACAGCTCCGAATTGCACGATTCCAATGTCATTGGAAAGCCAAGAAGATTATATACAACTTTCATGTTTATACCTAGATCAAACACTTCTCCGGTTATTCTAAAATCTAGGCTAAACATCGAACAAGGCTGCTGCCAGGATTACTCATCTTCGGGGTATACTTGGAAAAATACCCATAACTTTTGGTACATGAATCCAGTTGATCCAATTCCACTTTTATATGAAAGATAGCTCAAAACTGAACATCCTATGATAATATTGGATTTTAACCTCTTCATCTTGGATTTTTACAAAATCAAATCCAAATACCAATCAAAACTGCATAATTCTACAAACATTATCGGAATTTAATAAAAAATTTATGGGCAGTACTAAACAGTACCAGGACCCATAATTTGCAGTTAGATTTTCAATCAGAGTCCTTAAACTCCAACAGGTAGGTAAAACTAAAATAATAGCGACTCCGATCGAAAATAGGACTCTAAATGACACAGGCCTTACAAAAGGACCGAGCAGAAGATAGAACAGAGGATTGAACATAGTTTGTACTCTCCTTTTTTTGTAATTTTTATACATTGGATGAATAAAAATTACTTTTTCTGTTCAATCTTGTTCATATTCCTATTCGTTTGTCTCTCTCTCGTTGTGTGGAACTTCAACTACCATGACTTCTCTAAGTATGTATGTTGAGTAGAGAAACCTGGTCTTGCTGAGAAATATCGTGAGCAGGACTCACTGACGAACAATTCTTCACGATCAGACCTTGCGAACAGACTTTAAAAGTGATATTCACGAGCGACCTCCACGAATACGCTTTACGAGCAGTCCTCACGAGTAGATTTCGTGAACAGGCTATACGAACAGACTTCACGAACTGCTTTTGTATGCTCGCGATAGCCTCATCTTTGTGACACGTGAGGAAATCATAATTAAATGTTTGCCACGTGTCTGAAACCGTCGCCTCGCCACTTGCGCCAGTTGTACCTCGAATTTCGCAGAAGATTTCAACATCAACTCTTCCCATGATCTCGATTTTCGCCCTCCTTCGTCATGATTATGGGGGGTTCTCGAGGAGAAATTTTCCTCCCATATAATGCGTTTCGTTTCAAAGAACAGAAGGCATAACATCTGAAAGAGGAATACCTCTGTTTCTCCCTCTTCAATTTCTATCTTCTCTCTTCTGCCTTCTCTCTTCTGCCATGTCGATGGATATTGTCCAAAGGCTGCGGTCCGCATTGTCCATTCCAGACTCCATTGATATCTTCCCGACCCCCTACAAATCCTTCAACAATGTGAAGGAAGTAGCTCCTGACAAACTGTACATGTATCCTTCCCAGATGCTAAGAAGTGTTCTTTCCTTCCCTCTCCTCGAGCTGGTCAAGGACTTTATGTGTCGATTCAGCCTTCACCCTCTCCAGTGCTCTCCCAATTTACTGAGGGTGTTGATGTGCGTCGTTACAATCAATTGCGAGATTCAGCTTGATCTCGGGGTGATGATATCTATCATTTGTACGACTTGCGGAAGACGAAGCATGCGTACTACTTTCGAGCGAGGGCCAGCACCATCCCCCTTGTGGATAAACTTCCTTCTTCTAACAGCGGATGGTGGGATGAGACTCTAATACAGCTGACTGGCCTCTGGGTGCTTCTAGCTCCTGTGGTTGATGGTAAGGCGATTGTCCCATACCTGTTTCGTCCTGACAGGCTTGGTAAGCACTAAACCAATAACTTTACGATTTCTTCGACTTGTATCAAGCCGATCATTCTTCTGTTCTCCTTGCAGACGAGTCAGAGAAGAGGACTCCTGATCTGTCTGTGGTCAAGCTCAATCACATAGCCCGCATCCAAGATCTATCGGACAAGGACTTCTGGAAAATCCTCAATTTTTCGTCCCCCAAATCCTCGGGTTCCTCCTCGAGGTTCGCCGGCTTTGACGTCCCTTCTGCTCCGTCTCCTGCGACTGTCGAAGAGGCGGCCGAATGTTCTGCTGTCTTCAAAGGCAAACCTGCTTTCAGGAAGAGGTTGAGGCTACTGCTTCCCACGAAGCAAAGAACCAAAGTTCTTCGTCTCGCCTTTCCGTCCGAAGAGTCGAGGATCCGTCCGTTACTGCGCCAGCCTCCTCCGTTCCAGGAACTGACCTGCCCCCAACCGTTGCTGAGGAGGTTGTTGTCGACTTTCCCGCACGCGCTCGGGAAGGGGGGCATCCGTCTAGTTCTATGGTTCATCGCGCACTGGAAACGGTAGAGGTTCTTTCTTCACCGAAAGTGATCGTAGTCGATGCTCCTACCCGGCTTCTCCTGTTGTGGTGTTCGGAGTCTCAGCTAGCGAGACTCTAATTGCTTCACCTTCCACGGCTGCAACATCATCAGGGATGCCCCCAATCGAGAAGACTGCTGAGGGGGCGCTCCCTGCAGATCTGGCTGAAGGAGGGATGCCCCCAGTTGTTTCAACAATGGAGGAAGCATCCTCAATTGCTCCGGATGCAGGGGAGATGCCCTCAGTCGTTCCAACTGTGGTGGGGGTGTCCCCAGTCGTTGTGATGGGTGCGGACCCCCATTGCGCGGAAGTCCCGAACATGCCCGAGGCTCCTTCAGCTTCGGTTTCCGTTCTTACGACGTCAGCTGATACTTCGTCCAGAGGTCCCCTCGCTGATCGCGCCAGCAGGGATATGATAGTTCCCAACTCAGGGGCTGTCTCCTTGAGGACGATTTGATTTGTGCTCACTGGGATACTACAGACGCACTTTTTGCCCTGCTCGGTTTGAGCTTTGACAATGTGAGTGGCTCAAACTTTTCTTCAAAGACCTCTTTCTTCGATGTACTGACCAATTGCTCTCCAGAACTCTGTTATCTGGTAGGTGCTTGGCGAGCAGAGCTCGGAGACTATAAGGCTCGAAGCCTTGTTGAGGTCGACCCAAGGACTCGCTCATCGAAGGGAGGCGCAGCTGAAGTTAATCGATGAACAGTTGGTGATCGCGAACTGAGATCACCATACATCGGAGCTTGCTGAATCTGCGGCTCGCCGAGATGCCTCCATTGCCCTGATTCAGGCTGAAGTTGCTAAGGAATGTGTCAGAGAGCTCCTCAAGCAGAGAATCTCCCACTCCTTCGACCATATTTTCCTTTCTTTACTGGCGCAGACTGCTGAAGAGCGAGTCAAAGCCCTGACTAAGGAATTGCAAGAGCTGCAGGTCAAGTTCTGCGAGCTTCGAGCTGATCGCACCTCTGCTTTTGATGAAGGTTTGGCAAAGGGTCAAAGTGAAGCCCTGGCGATGCTGAAGGATCATGTGAAGGAGATCACTAATTCCTTGACGTCTGATGATGAGAAGAGCTATAATCGTGGATATCTTTAGGGATATGAGGATAGATCCAACAATGTATTTCCTCACATCGTTGTTGTGTCTCCTCCTGGTTCTTCCGTCGGTCCTGAGACCGAATTTCAGGCCTGAGACTTCTTTTGTTTGTAAAAGAATAATATTTTCATAAACGACTTGTCTTCATCTTGCTTGATTGTTTTCCATATGGTCTGAATGTTTAGAGTGCTTATTATCAAGATAATATGGTCATACCCTGCCAGAATCCAAAATCTATTCGGTAGACTGGCTCCTTTTATATCCCATCATCGTGACCTCCGTTGGGCCTGAGCCTTATAAGACCTGGAACATTAAACTCCAGAGTGCTTGGGTCAAGAGGGTTAGTACCCTTTCAGAATTTAAGCCCTGGGGCTAATTCTGTTCGTCCTCACCGCGCGACCTCCAAGTGCTGGTCGTAGAGCATGAGCTCTTTGAGATCGAATGATCGCCAGGGAATGCTTATCTGTTTCACCCTTATCGTACAGGGATGTCTTGTGCGTTTCTTTTCGTACAACGCTGGTGGAGTGCTCAGGACGAGAGGGCCTGGGCCCTTTCAGAACTTTGGTCCGTAGGCTAATTCTGTTCGTCCCTACCGCGCGACCTCCAAATGTTGGTCGTATGGCCTAAGCCCGTTTAGACCGTGTGAGCATAGGGTAAGCTTATACTTTGAACGACCTCACCTTCGTGAGTGTAACCTATGTGTCTCACTTTTGTAAGACTTTTACTCGAGGATTGATCGATGGATGGGGCGTCCCCCGCGCGACCTCTTATATAGAGTGCTCATCCATGATTTGAATTGGTCCATCCCGCGACCTCCATAGAGTGCCATGCTTCGCGACCTCTTAGGAGTGCAACATCTTTGTTGAGAGTGCTTATCTCGTGACCTCTCTTAAGAATGTCTTATCTAAAAACCAGTTCCACAACTTGGCCTTGAACGAGCGTTTATTCACATGACATGTAATGAATTGAAATGAAGCTAACAATTTTTATTTTAAAAGTAGTACTTTTTCAAATGCATTACATTGCGAGGTCTTATGACTGCCTCACCATTCATTCGTTCTAAATAGTAAGC
Organism: Acorus calamus; assembly: GCA_030737845.1. NCBI lineage: Eukaryota > Viridiplantae > Streptophyta > Magnoliopsida > Acorales > Acoraceae > Acorus > Acorus calamus. The sequence continues at coordinate 10,231,695 of CM060875.1, read as the reverse complement.
ACCTTTGGGGCCCAGTCCGACGACCTTGTAGGGTCCTTCCCAACTGGGTTTGAGCTTACCGTCTGATCATTTTCGGGATTCGAGGAATACCTCTTATAGGACCAAGTCTCCCATTTGAAAGTTTCATTACGAAACTCCTTTGTTGTAACTTCGAGCGATCTGGTTTCGGTAGTTGTCCATCCTGATGGAGGCTGCTTCCCTTCGTTCATCCCTCATATCAAGTTCAGATGCCAAAACTTCTTCATTAGCCCGTGGTTCAAAGTTTTCAGTTCAAAATGTTGGGATCCCAAGTTCTATAGGAATCACTGCTTCGACTTCGAAGGCTAGAGAGAATGGAGTCTCCCCTGTAGCCCGTCGCGCTGTGGTACGATATGCCCACAGTACCGGTGGGAGTTCATCCACCCAGTTGCCTTTGGCTGCATCAAGTCACTTCTTAATCCCGTCCAAGATGGTTCTGTTGGTAATTTCTGCCTGACCGTTCCCGTGAGGGTAACGAGGAGAGGAGAAAAAATGTTTTATTTCTAACTCCTTGCAAAACTCCCTGATGGTGGCGTTGTCGAACTGTGTCCCGTGTTAGAGATTATAGTGTTTGGCACCCCAAACCGGCATACATTCTCTTTCCAAAGGAAACTTCATACTTCGATGTCGTGGATTCTGGCCAGGGCCACAGCCTCCACCCATTTGGTGAAGTAGTCAGTGGCAACCAGGAGGAACCTCTTCTGTGATGGCGCTAAAGGCATAGGGCTGACTATATCGAACTCCCATTGCGTGAATGGCCAAGGACTTGACAGAGTATTCAAATCTCCTGCTGGTCGGTGGATCAACGGGCTGAACCGCTGGCACTTGTCGCACTTTCTGACTAGGTCAAGTGCATCTTTTACCAGGGTGGGCCAAAAGTATCCCGCGGTCAATACACTTTTTGCCAAGGACCATGAGGCCGTGTGGCAACCGCATATACCAATATGCATTTCTTCTAATACTTCTCTGGCCTCTTCAATAATGATGCATCTGAGAAGCGGACCTTTGAATCTCTTCTTATATAGTACGCCTTGTTCGGAGATCAGGAACCAGGCTGATCGGGTCTTGATCTTTCTAGCTTCTTTCCTGTCTTTCGGGAGGTGTCCATCTTTTAAGTAAGACAGTATGGGATCCATGCAGGTCGCCTCTCGGGGTTCCGATTCTACCTCCATGATCTGCTTGAGGTGAGCGATGCTCGATTCCCCCAAGAATTCGACCTGGATTTCTCGAGATGGTTCTCCTTCAAGAGCACTTGCTAAGTTCACCAGGACGTCTGCTTGAGTATTTTATTCACGGTCGATCGCATGGATCTCCCAGTGGTCGATCTGTGCGAGCAGAGTGCGCACATAGCTTTGATAAGCCTCCATGCGATCGTCCTTCATCTGATATTCTCCAATGCTCTGGCACACCACAAGTTGGGAATCGTTGTAGATTGACAATTGGATGATGCCGAGGTCTACAACGAACTCCAAACCTGCGATGAGAGCTTCATACTTGGCTTCGTTGTTGGAAGCCTTGAACCCCAGCTTGATTGTGTAACGCCCCCAAATCCACGACTCCTTTGAAGCGTGAAATCCGGTTCCGTTAACTTAATTTCTCGAATCTCAAAGTTCTTTTTTTCTTTTTATCGAGAGATATAATAAAATAATACTAAAATAAACATCATTTTTTAAATATACTTAAACATCTAAGATTTCAACAATACTCCCAATGTGTCTGGATATAATTTATACATAAAAAGATATACAATTTCACATAAATATGGTTACTAGGAAGATGGGCCAACTACATGCCAAATAAAATTGGTTATGTTCTTCGACCAAGCAAATCTAACGTTCTCGAACCCACAACCTTGTTCGCAGCTACACAAGATCCACCACTCTAAGTCTTTAAGTCTGAAAGGGTGGAAAAAGAGGGGTGAACAACCACACGCTCAGTGAATGGACCTTTAGGTCCCGATAATAATTGATATCAAAATAATAATCTTTAAATAAAATATCATAAGAAATAATTTGTAACATACAATAATATGATATTTGCAAATACAATAATTTTTGATAATCCAACTTAATAGAAATCTCATTTCAAGATGCATGTCTCAAGATCTAGTCAAAACACATGTTGCGTATGAATGCAATGGACACGCACGCCCGTATTCCATGGCACCTAGCCATCTACGGCACCTAGTCGTAAAGATTTCACACAGTAAATCGTGTCACCTATACACATGTCACCTAGACTTTGGTCCATTCTGAACCATGGTCACCTAGACTGAGTCACCTAGGGTACGCCACCTAGGCGATATGATGCATGCATGATCAACACATTTTCATTTCAAATAATATGCAAACAACAGATTCAAGATATTTATCATTTCAACACAATACATAATAAGGCATCTGCCTATATAATATGACATGCTCGAGTTATACATAAAATAGCATTTGAAAATCATTAATAAAAACCTTCAAAAACTACGTAGGAGACTAGACCCACTCACCTTCGGTCCTACGCAAGATCATCATACTAATAAGGAAGCTAACGAGAGTCTACTGCTCCTGAGGGTATTCATACCAATGAACCAAATCAGAACGGAACATAATGATTAATAAAATCATAGAGCACAACACAAAAAGTGGACTCAGCCGGCTACTTGAATTTAGCCGTCAGAGTCCGACGGCTATTCAAATCCAGCCACATGTCTTTTGATGGCTGCTTTCAAGTAGCCACCCCCTGATAGACCCAAAAGCAGTAAATATGCCCTTAATGCTCCCGATTCCCTACCCAAACACCCAAAACTCGTACCTACTCTCTCTCATACAAAAATACAGATAAAAATACATTGAAAACATTTAAGTTTGATCCCCTAAATGATCGATTTGATGATAAATCAAAATACCGATAAAAAATTGATGAAATCTCTGTAGAATAGGTTTGAAAAATGGTAATATTAACACCATATATTTTCATACCTTAAAGTATTGTTTAAAATATTAAAAAATAGTAGGTCAATGATGATAAAATGTCCTAATACATGTTTCTATCATGCATGAAATATTTGTGTAGATCTAGACATGATTTCTATTCAAACATCGATAAATCAACAAAACCCAATTAATAAATAACATAAATTGGAATATATAAAATCAGAAAACATCATAACACTACCAAGATCTAGATATAATAATTTCAATATGATAATCTTGCCTTCCTAACCCTAGATCCATGCAAGGCCATGAGTTATGCATCAAAAGCATACATAACCCACCCGAAAAACCTTGAAAACCACCGATCCAATATATATATACGAATAAATAACATAGATTTATGTTAGAACTCATCAAAACAGTGATGAAAACATGAGGTTCGGGTTCATGCAAGGTGGTGCCCAAAACAATGCATTAAAAACCCTAAACATGCTTTCTATGTTTAAAAAAAAAACAACCCTACACATGATCCTTGTATAAAATATTCCAAAACAGTGTGTAAATCTTGTAAAAACATATTAAAAACATCATCAATGGATTAACATAACATCAAGATCTAAAACAATTCAATATCACATAAATTCATGAAATAAAATGAAGGAAAATCTATAAAATCACACAAACCTGAATCACCCTGGGATGAACCCATCATTGGTGATCAGTAGTAACTAAAACCTTAATATTATTAAATAAAAATGAAGTAAAGGAACCCATCTTAATCCACAGAGGACTTCCTTTCAAGAATCACCTAAAAGACCCATTTTAGAGTTTGATAAAACGAGAGAGAGGACTCATATTAGGGTTTTCAAATGGGTCTTAGGGCATTCAAAATAAGGTATTTATAGGGCTAAACACGTGCAATGACTTGCCCCCGAATAAAATAATCAAATATTTGGCAGTTCCATCAAATCCCTAACTTTCTGCGTTTCTGCGCACAGGTACCTGATGGCTAGTTGAATTGAGCCGCCTGAGGAGGGATGGCTACTTTTGAGTAGCCACCTCTGGACAGTTTTCTAAAGACACAAAAACAGCTATAACTTGCTCGATACTAATCCGATTCATGATACGTAAAAAGCATTGGAAAGCTAACGGAATAACGATTCCAACTGTACCCTAAATTTCAAAATTGGAGATATATAAATCCTCCAAAACCATATAGGAATATGACCCAATGCACAAAATTAAGAAATGACTAGCAAAAATCATAGTTATTACAAATTGCGTGTTCGAACAGGAACCTGTCTTCACTTCGCAAAATCAGCCCAGCTACTTACCCTTTTCGGTTGGATGCTCCATCAACATGGAGTGTCCAAGAGATAGGTTTGTAGTCAGAGATAGCGCAAATTTATTGTTCTTCAGGTGTAAGGTCAGCGATAATGTCCGTGACCACCTGTCCTTTGATTGTGTTTTTGGGCTGATAGTGGATGTCAAAGGTTGACAGCTCCACCGCCCACTTTAGCAATTGACCCGCGACGTCCGCCTTTCATAACACGGCTTTGAGAGGCGAGTCGGTGAAGACATGTTTTGAATGGGCATGAAAGTAGTGGCGCAGTTTCCAGGCAGAAACGAGTAAAGCAAATGCAAGATTTTCGATACGAGAATACCTGGTTTCCGCCCTGCTGAGTGCCTTACTTGCATAGTAGATGGCTCTCTGCCCGCGGTCAACGTCCTTCAATAGTGCCGAGCTCACGACATGCTCGGGTGCTACAATGTAGAGGAGTAGAGTATCTCCTATAGAAGGACTCACTAAGAGTGGCGATGTGCTGAGGTACTTCTTGATTTCCTCGTACGCTTTCTAACATTCTGGTGTCCATTCAAATCTCTAAGCCTTTCACAACATGGTTGACATTGGTCCGTGGCCCTGGAGATGAACTAGTTGAGTGCAACCAATCTCCTGGCCAGCTTTTGCACTTCCTTCTTGTTCCGAGGATGATCCATCTTCATAATCACCTTGATCAGGTCAGGGTTAGCCTTGATTCCTCGCTGTGTTATCAAATATCCCAAAAACTTGCCTGAGGTGACTCCAAAGGAGCATTTGGTGGCATTCAGTTTAAGGTGATATTTTTGCAACACTGCGAAGACTTCTTCCAAGTGGGATAGATGGTCAACTCGGTTCGCGCTTTTGACCATCATGTCATCAATATAGACCTCCACGGTCTTGTTAATCTGATGCTGGAAGACTTTAGTCACCAGTCTTTGGTATGTGGCTCTAGCATTTTTTTAACCCGAATGACATTACTTTATAGCAATAAATGCCAGTGGGTGTTATTAACGCTATTTTCTCCTGGTCGGGCTCGTACATCGGGATTTGGTGATAGCCTGAATAAGCATCTATGAAATTCATTAGTTCGTTACCCGATGAGGAGTCCACCAGCTGGTCGATCTTCGGAAGTGGGAAGTTATCCTTCGAGCATGCGCTGTTCAAGTCGGTGAAGTCCACGCATACTCGCAACTTCTTGTTTTTCTTGGGAACCACCACAGTGTTAGCCAACCATTCTTGGTGTCGCACCTCGCGTATGAATCCAGCGGCTAAGAGCTTGTTCACCTTATCTCGCACCGCATTGGCGTTGACCGTGGCCATCCATCGTTGCTTTTGTCGGACCAGACGGACAGTCAGAGAGATGAACAGATGGTGATTCGCCACCTCGGGGTCGATGCCCAGCATGTCTTGAGGTCTCTAGGCGAACACATCCTTGTTTTCCATGAGGAGGTCGAGTATCGCCTTCCTCTCTTCTGTAGAGAGCAAACTCCATACGAGAAAGTATTTCTTGGGGTCAAGGGGATCGGGACCTGTTCCAGGTCTTCCATGACCCTGTTTTCGGGACCGGGTCGGCGCTCGTCGGCCTTGACCCGGTCCTGAAGTAATTGACTTCCCTGAAGTAATAACAACGCTTCATGGCCACCTGGTCCCCTCGTATCTCCATTATCCCCTGAGCTGTGGGGAAACAGAAGCATTGATGGTAGGTGGACGGAATCACTTTCATCATCGCGAGCCAGGATCTCCCGATGATCGCGTTGTATGGAGATGGGAGATCCATGATGGTAAAATCCGTCATGGCAGTTTGATTTCCCGCTCGGACTGGTAGCGTGATGCGTCCTGCTGGGACACCTCGCGTCCCATTGAAAGCGACCAAAGGGTCCTTCATCGGGTGGAGGTCTGCGGCTTTTAGCCCCATCCGAAGGAACGGCTTCATGAAAAGGATACCTGCCGAGCTCCCTGTGTCTACAAGAATCCTTTTTCACGTCAAAATTTGAGATGCGCAAGGTGATTATCAGAGCATACGAATGTGGGGCCTGGACTCCTTCTAGGTCAGCGTCAGAGAAGGTGATGACGATGTTGTCATCTCCTTGTGGCCTTTTCACGACCAGCTTCGGCTCCTGGTCGATCTGCATCATCTCGAACGAGACTTACATCTTTGTTGAGTCCCGCCGGGTGCTTTTCGGTGAGGTGAAGTGGGGAACGCCCCCGAATATGATGTCGATGACCTCGACGGTGGAGTTTGGGCCGATACTCGTCACATGCTGAACATTGGGGTTGGGACCTTTCCAAATCTGATTTATCAGGAAAGTCCGGAGGATTTGACAACTGTCAGTGGTGTGGCCGACGCTTTTGTGATAGTCGTAGTTGTAGATACCCCAATTTTGACCATCTAGAGAGACATAAATACTTCAAGTAACACACGAAAATATCCCACAAGTGGACACCAATAGAGAACCAAGGATTCGGTAAACCGGAAACCCTAACCCTAGCCTTGACCTAAACCTAAACCAGGAAACCCTAGTCTTGACCTAAACCTAAACCAGGAAACCCTAGCCTTGACCTAAAACCAAACCCTAACCCTAAGCCAAACCCTAGCCCGGACCTAAACCTAAACCTACCCTAAAAAACCGAAACCCTAAAAAATCCAAGTCCCTGGAAAGGGGCGGCTAGCCCTAACTAGCCGCCCCTTACTGGGCGGCTAGTTTGCACTAGCCGCCCCCCAACCGCCCCCTGGCCGACTTTGGACCAGTCCCCTGGATGGGACATAAAGCAGCAATAAATGCTGATCATTGCGGCGGGTCATGGCCTTTAGCCGCCCTCTCTTGGCCGGATCAATCCAAGTAACCGACCCAAGCCACCGCTTGTCAAAGATGGGACGTTTGGCAGGTCATGATGGGGGCGGCTACCAGGAAGTAGCCGCCCCATCCCGGGCGGCTAGTTAGCACTAGCCGCCCTTCACCTGGTCTCTGACAGAAGAACCAGAGAATTAATGAGAGGTCCAATCGAAGCCACCCACTCCATTACCCCCGGGATATTTCCCTGCCTCTCTTTTACTATAAATAGAGGGGTCCCAAGCCCAAATACAACATCACCAAGTAATCCACAACATCAACAACCCACAAACCCACTTGTCCAACCTTCCCCCACTTGAAATCCCAAGAGAGAGAGAGAGAGAGATAGAGCCCCTTTTGTGAGAGAAACACCCATTCCCTACATAAAATACCCTTTCATCCCACCCTCCATAAACTCAGGCTAAACCTAGCTTAGCCTCTGCCCAAGACCCCACCCTTTTCCTACCAAACCCCTGCCCAAATCCCCCCAGACCCTGGACGCCTAACCCTACCTAGCCGCCCCAATCCAGACGGCTCAAACCCACTAGCCGCCCCACACTTACACACCACCCACACTCCCTTTGTCCCAAGACTCCTTTAGTCAAGCCCCGGAAGCAGAATATGATTACCAGTTTTTCGCCTCTGTGTACGGTATATCCGTGTCTCAGAGCGGAGACCCCACAAACTCCCCACGTAGGAGATCAAATCCGACCCAAACCCTTTCCTGTTTTTAGAAAAAGCAGGTGGCGATCACAAAACCCCCCCTGAATCCTCTTGAGCCGCTGTCGGGCGCCTCAACCAGGAACGACACCCTCACCCCTTCCGAGAAGACGATCCGACCGAGCCCGCCAGGGAACGCATCCGATCCGAATCCCCGAAGAACCCCCACACACACGGATTTTTCAACATCGACAGCAGTACAGACTGTGGTCTCGCTTTCACTCATCGCTTCTCATGGGTGCGGGTTTGGGATGGGGGAATCTTGAAATACATCCCCTGCCCCTCACATACTTTGTTGGTCGAGGTACCCGATCTTCTGCTCTTCTCGCCCCGTTGCTCTTTCGGGCGAGATTCTTGAGCAGATTTCGTTAAGGGAGAAGTGGATGCGGGGGATGACTTGGAGGCTGTCACTGCCTGCTTCAAGAGTTTGGACTCCTCCTCCACTTTAGCGTTCTTCTCAGCACGCCCCATCAAGTCCCGCAAATCGGATGGAGTGCGCTTGATTAGCGATTCCTTGAGGCCATTTTCGGATAGCAGACCATTCCGAAAAGCCATGACTGCAGCATCTTCATTGCAGTCCTCAACTTCAAACTTCAGGATGCGAAAACGATTGACGTACTGCTGAATCGTTTCTCCTAAGTTCATTTGGATCTTCATGAGATCCCCCAAATCCTTCTTCCTCCGCCTGCTACAGATGAAGTGCTAAGTGAATATGGTTCCGAGCTCTTCGAAAGTCCTTATTGACGCTGGAGGGAGGAGGTGGAACCAGGTTAATGCGGCCCCTTCTAGGCTGGAGGAAAAAAGGCGGCACATCAACCGATCATGTAGCTCGTACAACGCAATGGAATGCAGAAACGCCAGGATGTGATCGTAAGGATCCATCGTGCCGTTGTACAGCTTGAACTTAGGTTGAACAAACCTATGCGGCAATCGTTCTCTTAGGATGTCTGAGCTGAATGGGGAAGCAAATCCCCATATCGCATGCTCTACCATTTCACGATTTGAAATGCGGTGCACTTTAGAGCGTAAAGTATGGCGAGGCTGCACGACTGCTCCCCGGGTCTGCTGATGTGGTGGAGAATCACGGCGGTGACCCCCGGACATTTCGCGCAAGGCTGACCGCTCCTGGTCTGCTTGCCTTCGCGAAGTCCCCGGTCAGACGGATCGCTCCCCATGAGATGAACGACCACGCCTCTGCTCTTCATGAGGTCGACGGCCTGTTCGCGGAGTGCGTGAGCATCGCCATGACCGTTGTCTCTGATTGGGGGAAGCAGTACTTCCTTCTGAGGCTTCAACGTTGTTGGCAGTAAGGTGAGGAAGTACTGGTACAGGTTGATGGACTTCCCCCAATGCTAGTGGCCTTTGATGCCCGTTCGTGTGGAATTGATGCATCGAAGCCTCAATCATCTGTTGCATTGATCCTTCCAATCGGATGAACAAATTTTCTTGCGACCCTTCCATTGCCCACATGAGATCCTGGACTTGACTTGTCAAGGTTCCTGGTGAGCCGCCCCCAGCGTTAATTGGGAGGCTGCTTCCATCGTGCTGGCCTTCGACAGGAAGGTCGTTCGGGTTCGACATTTCAGAATTTTGGCTTTTTGTTCCAAGGTCCCACAGACGGCACCAAATTGAGGAGGATAATTTTCCCTCACAGTTACATTTGTGATTTTGAGATTTGGAACATCAAAATGATTTAGGTAATGGATTTTTAGTGGTAGGTTTATGCAGAAATGAATTTTTTGGTGGGAAAGGGAGAGACTACGCCTGGCTATCACAAATGACTAAGTTGTCACCGTGACTGTTTTCGATTGCTTGAATATCTTCGATTCACCGATTGCCCGATAGCCATAAGAGTGTTGTCACACGACCTCTTTATAGGCTACCTACGTACCCCCGAGGGATCAAGTCTCACGTAGTTTAGTTTGGTTACATTGTAACCGTTTTGCCACTAAGCCCCTGTTTGGATATAGAATAGTATTTATTTTTGGGTATACATTTATTCGAGCATAAGTGTGTATAAATAAGGATAAAGTGATTTTGTGTTTGGTTGTGTTTTGAATTATTCTCGTTGAGGATCGTAAGAATAAATGTTTTGTTGTTTCGGTAAAATGTGAATAAAGTATGGATAAGAATTTATAAAAGGTAAAAAAGTAATGATAGTTGATATGACATGTAATTTATAAGAGGTGATGACAGTTGATTTAACAGTGGGCCTACTTATTCTTTGGGTGGAATAATCTAGGATAAATTTTATTCTAGGGTTGATTGGAATCCATATACCACCTTATACCAGTTTATTTTGGCACACTTTATCTGGGTTTATCCGAGCTTTCCAAACATACAAAAAAATTTATCCGGAGCTTATCTGGTATCTAAACGGGGGCTAAGAGTTAGTGGGCTATTTTCTAGGGAAACGTTTTCCGTAATTACTCTCCACGTCATTCTTTAATTACCCACGTTTTGCTGGTAATGAGCACTAAGTATCATCATGACGGTTACAGACGTTTGAGGTCTTCTGACCATTTCTTCGTCTGCTCAGTGTCTCCTGATGTACATGTTCGTGCGTTATGCCTCCGCGTATTTCTCTGAGGAGTAAGGTCGAACGACTAGTCCTGGCGTCTGGTTGTGCCTTAGACTACCCGTACCTGAGTAATAAGGTCGCCCGACTAGACCTGTCATCTGGTCGTGCCTTAGATTACTCGTACTCAAATAATAAGGTCGTCCGGTCATATATGTCATTTGGTCGCGCCTTAGATTATTCGAGGTGCCATCTTTTCTCGAGATGCCCGACTATCCGACTAGATCCTTTAGTCTAGTCGTGTCGACATACCAGATGACGTTACTTTCCGTGGATAAGGCCTAATGGGCCTTACACCAGATGACACACGTATCGTCTTTGCATGACACGTGTCCTAGTGCGGATTTTTACCTCCACGCTAGGATTCCAAATCTAGGAGGATTGGGATTGAGAATCCTGTCAACTTGTTTGGTATAGAACATGATTCTAAAATTCTCAATCCCATGTTTGATAAAACCTGGATTATAATATAAAAAATATATTTTTAAAAATACCCTTTCTACAAAATCTGACACATGTTAACTCAAATTCAATTTTACAAAAAACATGATTCAGATTCCCAATCCCATGTTTGATAATACGTGGATTACAATATAAAAAATATATATTTTCAAAAATATCATTTCAACAAAATCTAACACATGTTAACTAAAATTCAATTTTACATTATTTAACACACACATCTTCTAAAATTACCCTTTATTTAATAAACTTCTAACAATTTTTTTTTTCAATGTTATAACATCAAAATTCATATTTTTTTTTAAAATTAAACTTTCTTCATTGCCCTAACATCAACAACTAATATGTTGGCAACACAAGTAAAATAAACTAAATTATTAATAGGCAATTGTAAAAAATTGGTTATTATAGGAAGAGTTGGTTATTATTAAAAAAAAAAGAGTTGGTTATAGGAAGAGTCAGTTATTATAGGAAAAATAGGTTATTATTAGGAAGAATTGGTTATTATTAAAAAAAGTGTAAAACCTGGATAAATTTTTTTTTTCTCAATCCACCTGTATAAGAATTAAGAGAATACCACTTTTTTTCTCAATCCCATTAATTAATGATTCCCCAAACTTCTTTTTCAATCACAATCCCACTTTTAAAAAATATTCAAATAACTTATTAATCTAGATTGAAATTTTCATTCCCAATCCACCCACTCAATACTCATAACCAAACACAGTGTATTCAATCCTAGAAATGGAATATTAAGCTAGTGGATATTTAACACGCCGTTGAGAAATCATGCTTTTCAGTAGAATCAACAAGTCAAATTATTGTCGTTGATGTGTTTTAACTAAGGGTCACCAAAAAGCCCGTGGCCCGAAAGCCCGGCCCGCCCGGCCCGTTTTCAGGGAGGGCCGGGCTTGGGCCTGGTTCTGGGGCCCGGGCCCGGCCCGTAGGCCCATGGAGGGTGATCCAATGAACTAGTAACATGTAATTTTTATTTGAATTGTAGTTGAATTATACAAATTATTAATATTTATATAAGTGTTAACTTAGTTAGGTACATGTAATTATTTATTTTTGTAAGTAATTAATTCATTTAATATTTTTATTTTGAAAATTCAATAGATATAAATATTTTTTTCAACATTATACTTTAAATTTTTTGTTATTTTAACATTATATACAAATAAACAATGTAAAATAAAAAAATAAAATGTTTTGAATTTGGGCCCGTAGGCCCACCCGTGGGCCCGAACCCAGGCCCGGCCCGTGAGGCCCGTTCAGGCCCGGGCCCGTGGGCAGGGCCTGGGCCGTGTTTTTTTGCCACGGGCCGGCCCGGCCCGGGCCCGTTGGCCAAGCAGGCCCGCGGGCCTGGGCCCAGGGCCGGGCTTGGGCCCTGTTTCAACGGGCCGGCCCGGCCCGTTGCCGACCCCTAGTTTTAACTCTCACCTAAAAATTCATCATCGCCATCGATTTCATCATCTGCCCCTTTATCCTCTTCCAACATTTACTCTTCTTCGTGTATTGTTTCTTCTTTTCCTGATACATCTTCAAATAAAGATACAACTTAAAAATAATTAAGAATATTTTATACAATGAAGATTAATATATCAAGATATGATAATATAAAAAATATCATACACAATATAATTAATATTTAGATTTAATAACTTAAGATTTAAAAATCCATGAAAGTGAAAATTAACTTTTAATTGAAGATTTAAGGAAGAAAAATGTATGGAAAAGATATTGAAAAGAGAGACGTCGTTCTGCCGCAATCACCGTGGCTTGCCACTTACAAATCCTAATGATTTTTCCTCCTCACCACGCTCAACTCCATTACCCATCATTCATGTCCCCTCTCCCTTGTCCTTCGCATCATCATCATCATCATCATCATCATCACCACCACCACCACCATTTCAATATTTCATCTTCATCACAACAATGGGTATGAAAAGAAGAAAGAAAGAAAGTCTGAAGTGGAGGGAGAGTGGGTTGTCCGAGTTGATCAAATTATTATGTATATATATATGTTCTAGTTTCTGAGTCTTTGTTTCTGTTGTTGAGGAGGAAGAGATGGGGTTGGGATGTTCTTGGTATGTCAGGTTCTTGATTATGTGTGGCTTCTTTTGGAGAATTGCCTTTCTGGATCAACGAGGTGTGATTCCGACTATGTTTTCCAAAATTTCTAATTTTCAGTTCTGTATATTGCTTTTGTTTTGTTCTCTTCGTTCATAAAATAGTTGTTTGTTTTGTTTTGTTTGATCATGCATATTAATTGGTGAATTTGGTTTGTCATGGATCCTAACTTACACCATATATTATTTGAAGAGCACCGTCACACTTGGTCCATTTTACAGTCCCAAATATAGTCTCGTATACCTCGTTAGCCCCCTCTACTAGTAAAGAGGTATAAACCTTGGTGGAAAATTTTCACATTTATAATAATTGATAACATTCAATTCATTGGATTATATATTTCACGTTTTATAAAAGTACATACCTTATTAGATAAAGTATATGATTTTGAAAAAAATAAAAACATGGGTGGACTACAATTTGGACTTTTGTTATTTAAATTATGACTTTCTCAATAATTTTTTTTTTTTGGTTAGGCAGTCGTGAAATTATTTGGGAGACATTACTTACATTTTCTTCACTCATTTATTTTATGCAGAGTGGACAAAACACAAACTTATCAGTCTTTGTGTTTATGACATTCTATGAATTCTCTTCATTTTGCAATGCCTTCAATTTTTCCATTATTTGCATACCAGGTGTTTGTGAAAAAAAAAAACACTGAAATATGGATAGCCAGAACTTCTCTAGTCAGTCATTTCTGATCATTCTTGTTAATGCAGGTTTCTTGAGCCTTTATTGCGGGGGTACATCAAATTTCACGGACTCATCAAACATTTTATGGATCCCAGATAGCTCCTATGTCACTACTGGCAATGCCACTTCTGTGACTTCCATCGAAGGCATCACTCCGTATCCATTTCCATTGCGCTTCTTTCCCAGTTCAAAACCAAAATCACTCAACTGCTACAGATTACCTGTTCAAAATATGTCACTAGTTCTTGTCAGACCACAGTTCATATACAAAAACTATGATGGGCTGATGAATCCTCCATCCTTCTTTGTTTCCCTGGGCACAGCAATTGTCACCACTGTTAATCTTACTATATATGATCCCTGGGTGGAAGAGTTTATATGGCCAGTAAGCAAGGAAAATCTTCTGTTTTGTCTGCACCCGATCCCAGGAGGCGGGCATCCTGTTATTTCATCGTTAGAACTGCGTCCCCTCCCAACAGGAGCTTATGCAAGTGGTATTGGTAACTCCTCAAACAGCTTACTTCGAAAGCGATTCAGAATCAATTGTGGTTATAGCAATGGGTCTTTGCGGTAACAAGAAAGAGTTACATCTAATTTACTCAACTGCAACTTCATTTTTCCTGTTCTCAATTGCCATTGTTCATACCCAAGATTGACTTGTGGCTTTTCTTTTGCATGCTCAGCTACCCAGTTGATCCTTATGATCGAATTTGGGATCCCGATCAAAACTACTCACCGGCACACTTATCAGCTGGCTTCAACATTCCAATTCAACTTGATGTTTTGGAACTCAAAGAGAGCCCCCCTGTTAGTGTCCTTCAATCAGCGAGAGTTTTAGCTCGGAAGAACATCTTGAGTTATGATTTTTCTGTTAGCTCATTGGGGGATTACTACATTGTTATGTACTTTGCTGGCACTTTACCTGTGTCATCCACATTCGATGTTCTTGTTAATAGAGAGGTTGTGAGATCAAATTACCAAGTTAAAAATATGGAAGCCAGTGCTGTGTTCATCTCAAGAAACAGAATCGACACTTTGAATATAACTCTTAGGAACATTAGTTACTACCCACAAGTGAATGCCATTGAAATATATGAAATAATTGAAATACCCATGGAATCCTCAGCAACTCAAGGTTAGCGGATTAAACATCTCCATGATATCCACTTTACTTTCATAATATTTCTTGCCCTATGAGCTCATCACATGTTTGTTCGTGATGCAGTTTCTGCACTTCAGGTCATCCAGCAGTCCACTGGATTCAATTTAGGGTGGGAAGGTGATCCATGTTATCCAGTGCCGTGGGAGCATATTGGGTGTGAGGGGAACTTGGTCACATCATTGTGAGAATAATATTTGAGATTGGTTCTTCAGTATTTTATCTACAGCTGATGTTTTACCTGTTCACACATTGTTTTATCATAATTATCTGTTAGGGAGATTTCAGATATGGACATGAGGGTGATCAGCCCAACATTCAGTGACTTGATTTACCTCAAAACATTGTAAGCCTCCATATCTATAGCTTCTTTGTTCATTTAGTTATCTTCATTCCAACTTGTCTTCTTTATTTTTATTTATCATTTTCCAGGGATTTGCATAACACATCACTTTCTGGAGAAATAAAGAACTTGGGCAGCCTGCAGAAACTTGAAATCTTGTAAATTTTCTTCTACTTTTTTGTCTGGAAAAGTCTTGCCTTATTTTTTTCATGATATCTTGAACTGGACTTTGCAGGAACCTGAGCTTCAACAAGCTAACGTCCTTCGGGTCTGATATCATCAAATTGGTCAGCCTTAAATTCTTGTAAGTCTTGTTCATCTTTATTTCCCATGAAATTTATTTCTAATACAGGTCGCCATATCCAGAACAGTTAGATAACTTTTGAATTTATTCAATGAACACAACTCTTTACAATGATCTGATTCATGGTAAAAGAGGAAAAAAAAGTGAACAAATGTTTAAGTATAAACCCCAGCAAAAATTGTACTCTGTCTGAACCATTTTACTTGAAATCTTTGATAAATTGAACCAAGAGCCAATTTTTATCCCATGATGAAATGATTATGAACTGACTTAATGTACACTCATTGTTTCATTCACTCAAGGACCAAAAGGTGTAATAATGGGAACCAGTCTGTGTACAGGTTGAATGGTACATGGAACATGGACATGAAGTGATGAGATAATTTAGGACTGTAATTTATTGAATTTTTTTTTTCAAATTTTGACCATCCATTGAATTACCCTTGTTAGGAGTTGTTTTGGTTAGGTACACTCTCACACATTACATTCGCTGCTCCATCCATCTACCAAAAGAATAGATTTTTTGCACTTTATTTGACTACTTAAGTAGCCCAGTAGTGAGTTTTCCCAAAATATCTGGAGAACCATCTTTGAACAAATGGTAAACCAT
Source organism: Acorus calamus (assembly GCA_030737845.1). NCBI lineage: Eukaryota > Viridiplantae > Streptophyta > Magnoliopsida > Acorales > Acoraceae > Acorus > Acorus calamus. The sequence goes on along the minus strand of CM060875.1, from coordinate 10,215,590 downwards.
CCTTATCACCCAATATTTTCTGCAGTTGATGCATTATGTGGGAATTCTCATTGTTCAAATTATGGCATAGACCTGTTCTAAATGTTACAAATTATATTGAACTGTTAAGTTTTCATTTTTGATTCAGAACTACACCATATTATATATATATATATATATATATATATATGATGTTGTGTTCAAAACATCCTAAACAGCTTCCCAGGTGCAAAATGAGAATTTAGTGACTGCATTTCTGTTCCAAACCCAGTTGGCAACTCATCCTTAGAAAGCTCTGCCTAGCAGATTCCAATGCAGCAGCTAAGCATTTCAGAATTGTTAAATGTTAAATTCTTTCACTTTCTTTGGTCTTCATATAGGGACTTGCAAAACAATAGTTTACAAGGAACGGTCCCAGAGAGCTTGGGAAGCTTAACTAACCTGCACTTACTGTAAGTCACTTAGCTTAACATGTCAAACAGATTTGTTTTTATTTATTTCTTTTAACCATAACAAAAATACTTGCTGCATCTTTAAAAAGGTATATACCTTTTTGTCTCCACACTGATATACAAGTACTTTTTGAACAAAAAAAAAATGATAATTTTCCTGTAGAAATTTGGAAAACAATCGACTTCAGGGTCCCCTACCGCAATCATTGAACAAGGACAGTTTGGAAGTGAGGTATGCCGTTTCACTTTTTGATTGAAAAATTTTGATTTTGGAGGACTGGCATAACTACTCATATCTGCCTGTATGTCTTACTGTAGAACATCAGGAGATCTCTGCCTTTCTTTCTCCACTTCAACATGCAATGCCCCATCAGATCAACCCTCAATCCAGATTCCACAGGTGACAGATTTTAACATGAAAAAGCACCATGGCTATAATCGAAGGGTGATTATTTCTGGTTCAGTAGCTGGTGGCTTGTGTGTACTTCTAGTCATTGCACTTGCAGCTTTTATACTTAGGAAAAAGAGAAGAGAAGAGGAAGTCACATCAAGAACAGGTATGCATGAACCACATTTGATAGTATTATTTGCAAGAAAACAAGTCTTTTTGTACTCAGTCCAACTTCATGGATTATTAAGTGGCAGAAAGAAATTTACGAAACTGGAATGCAACAACCATTTATTCTTACAAAGAGATAAAATTGGCCACAAACAATTTTAAGGATGTCATAGGCAGTGGAAGTTTTGGATCTGTCTACCTTGGAAAGCTTTCAGATGGAAAACTTGTTGCTGTTAAAGTGCGATCTGACCAAACACAGCTTGGAGCTGATTCTTTTGTAAATGAGGTGCACAGATATTTCTTCTTGTTCTTTTGAACGGGATATTTCTGCAGTCTTTTGAATTTAATAGTTGATATTTGCATATTAATTTGAGTTTTGTTGCATCTATTCATACTTATAATAATAGACACCTCACCTTTTTGTTTATCCAGACAGAAGCAAGTCATTTAAAAATTCGAATATCTCTATGACTCTAATAGAAGAGAGTTTTTGGGACTTCCATCAGTTCAAAGGAGTTTTGTGATGAATGACTTTTTGTTTCTGAAGTTCATCGCCCTCTTTGTAAAGCATTTTGAAAATGCGTATGATCCTTGACTTCCTCCAAGGATTAATTAGAGTTTAATGCTGACTATTGTCTTTCTAATGATGGTTATAATAAAGAAGTGGAATTATTATCACAAGCTTTATTTAGGCTAAATCTCATATATATTTACTGATTAATAAATGGAATACTCATACCTAATCATTTTATGAGCTCTATGACACATCACAATTCACAAAATTCTAGTTACCACAGTATTTCTTTTGTTCTTTTTAGTTTTGTTAGCAAATTTGACAGATGAAAGTAAATGAAAGGTTAAGAAAGTTATACACGGAAATGCGATCGTGGGTTAATAAATTTTAAATCTTGAAAAAGAAAGAAAAAAAGTTCAGGAACCAGATAACAAACCTGTTTGTCTTAAACTACTTTATAATGTATGTTAGCACATCCTCTTAGCCAACATCATGCTTCTGCATTAGATTCATATTTTTCATCTCGTATCCAAATTTTCTTGATTCTTTTCTTATGCTGGTTTTTCAGGTTTATATTTTGTCTCAAATTCGCCACCAAAATCTGGTGTCCTTGGAAGGATTTTGTCATGAATCACAGAGGCAGATATTAGTTTATGAATATTTACCTGGTGGATCATTAGCTGACATTTTGTATGGTAAGGCTTTTACTTTCTCTGCAAATTAGATTTATTATTTGTTTGTTTTGAAGCAAATTATTCTTTCCAGGTTCAAAGAGTAAAAAGACAACATTGAATTGGGCTCGCAGAATGAAGATTGCTGTTGATTCTGCAAAAGGCATACATTTACTTCAACTTTTGTTTTTCAAATATCTTGAAATTATTGCATTACAGCATGAAAACTAGAAATTCTTCACTAATATAGTATGCCAGAGTTCAAAGTTACATACTTACATATGAATTTCTAAACATATTTAATGAACAATGAAGAATCTGTTGCTAGATATTGAAGTTTAATGTCATAATCTCCATTGCATTGAAGAATTCATTGCCAAATACCTAGGTATGGATGCCAAGTGACCATCAATCCACCCTCATGTACCATCACCCACACAAAAAGAAGAGAGAAAATACAATCAATAAGCCAAGTATAGATTTTCTATGCGACAAATTGATGTGGTTGACTTTTACGTGGAAAAAAATGTTTATCAAGAGATTGAGAAATCTTTGAAGATGGCTGTCAATCCATGTTAGTCAACCCTTTAGAGATTTGTATAGGATCCTAGCTAAACCAGCTGATAGGTCGTGTGCGCTCTGCTCCACCTTGATTTTCCATCATTCAGGGAAAACACGGCAAAATCATTGTAATCTGCAAGCATTCCTTTCAACATCTCTACAGATTCTTCAATTGACGGTCTTCATGTTCTGAAGGACTAGATTATTTACATAATGGAAACAGTCCTCGAATCATTCATCGCGACGTGAAGTGCAGCAACATCCTTTTGGATCTAGAAATGAATGCCAAGGTCAGTGACTTTGGCCTCTCCAAGCAACTACCTCAGGCAGATGTTACCCATGTGACCACTGCTGTCAAAGGAACTGCTGGATACCTTGATCCCGAGTAAAGCTCTTGGCTTATTACTATTCTTTCATTCATTATTATGATAATTCCCATGTTTATTTTAACTTTCATGTGTAGGTACTATTACACCCAGCAATTAAATGAGAAAAGCGACGTCTACAGCTTTGGTGTTGTTTTGTTGGAGCTTATCTGTGGGAGGGAACCATTATGTCATGCTGGCACCCCAGATTCCTACAATTTGGTGTTATGGGTACTCAGACATTACCCTTGCTCTTCAATCTTAGGTTATCAGTTTCAAAAAACATATATAAACTCAGTTATGATGGCTCAACTTTTGTGCGCATGTTGAGGTAAAGTTTACTGGACATTTGATCATGGATAAAATGAACTTACTGCTTTGTAACAAAAAAACAAATCATGTTTTGCTTGAGTTATCCAAAAACTTGGAGATGTGGATGGGTCAGTGGGTGCTCTTTCTATCCCAGTTTGAGTGTATGCCATACTGTGTGGTGCAATTCGGTGTCATGGCATGATAGCTTATATTCGCAGTTCAGTTTTATAGGTTTTGGAATTTAAATTAATCATCATTTTATCTTTTGCTCCTTTTCTTTCCCTCTTTCATTCCTTCATTTCTCTCCCATGTCCTATTAGATAGTCCTATTCTATATAGATCAACATGTCCTTCCTTTAAAAAAAGTGTGTTTTGGGAATGTATTGAAATCAAAAGGCATTCTTGAGGAAGATGTGTCATTGATGCCTTCCTTTATACCATCTTGCTGTTTTAGAAATCATCTTTCTACTATACAATTTTAGCAATGTCAATACGTGCATGGATGTATCCAAGTGGAAGATTGGGTGAATTATGGGCCCGTTAATTCATAAATGAAGGTCTCATGTGTGTAGTATCTCAATGGTTTCGTTTCTTTATTCAAATAATTTATTAGATGCAGATGTGTTGGAATCTATGGTCTTGAAATCCATAATTCATGTATGAAGGACATGCCTGTTTAGTCTTTAAATAGTTTGGGTATTAAATTTAAATGGTTTAACAGTTGACATGCTGGGAAGTTGTTCATGGTTATCTGAGATAAATTTCTTATGTTTTTGGACTGCAGGCCAAGCCCTATTTTCAGGCAGGTGCATTTGAGATAGTTGATGAGAGCTTGGTGGGAGATTTTGATGTGGAAAGCATGAGAAAAGCAGCTTGTGTTGCTGTAAGGTGTGTGGAGAGAGATGCATCTCAAAGGCCAACAATTGCTGAAGTACTGGTGGAGTTGAAAGAATCCTACAACATCCAACTCCAATACCTTGCATCTCAAGGCCATTCAAACTGAGAGAGTTACCTTGTTTCTTCAGCAGTTATTCTTCAGCAGTTAAAAATTACTAGCCAAAGGGGTATCTATGGCATTAATACTACTGCTTATAAACCAGAAAATCTTTATTTATTTATTTAATTTTTCTTTTTTTGTTCTGATGTTTATTTACGGATAAATTAATATATGTCTATGTATTTATATATTCATTTTTTCATTGATGATGAACACAAGTAAATTGTTTGGCACATTCTAGAATTTGGTGTTTAATTATTGATGGGTTTTCGATACCATAGCAGTGAAAGCAAAATTAAGAATTTATATTGTTGTGCATTGTAACAATCCTGAAGATTCTACCAATACATGGATAATTTATGTGACATTATTAAATCTTCCAACTAATTTTCCACATAAGCATGATATAATCAAATGATATGTTCTGTCAGAGAACGAGGATGCTATGAATGTAAAAATCCTGAATAAAAGTATACCTGATATCTCAATTGGAACTCGATTGCTTCATAATATGCAATTGCTGTTACACTGAAAAATGTAAATGAACTAAACTGGCTTACAAGTGTAGTGAGTGAATCAACATTATAGTGCCTCGTGTATGCGCGGATAAAATATAATTCAACAATAATACAGTGATGAATCATGCCACTCAATTTTCTTTTTCTTTTTTCATTCTTTTTCTTTTGAAAACATCTTCAACTATCTGCCATTGTGGACATTGACCCTTTCGAATAGCTAGAAGTTTCATAGGTTTTAGTTTTTTCAATGGGGACAACTAAATTGGTTTCAATTCTACCATTGATTCGAACATATTATTTTTAGAAAAAGTGAATTAGTTTATTCTTATGTATATTATAATAGTCATTAATCTCATAATAATTTAATTTTTTTATCCAAACGGGAATAATGTTAAGAGTGAATGAGAACTCATTTGAACTACCTCTACAAGAAATCCTAATCTTCTCCACATTCGCAATAAAATAACTCCTAGTTGATTATTTATTCAATTTTCTTCAAATGAAGCAGTCATGATCCAATGGGAATCTATAGCCCCAAGGTTTTTCTTTCTTAATCAAATGCAAAAAGAAGAAAACAAATAAGATAGAAGGCAAGAGCAATGTCATTCAAAGGATTAAGCAATGAAAATGAATGACATTGAAGGAGGAGTGTCTCAATCAATCAAGGCTACAGTTAACTTTGTAAAAGTTATTAGGTGCATCAATGCACAGCTATAATTGAGAAAACTACAACTCAGATTGGCACCCCCAACTACATAATAAAAAAATAATAATCACAATAATAACTCAACAGCCACACAACTACAACTAGAGATTGAACCCATCACACAACTAATACCTCCCCGTACGTAACTACCATCAATGATTAAAAAACTCTGTAGATTAAACTGTTTTTAGTCAACTAGAGCGATTGATGGTGAGAGTCGTTAATCCATATTGTTACGGCTAAAATGAATTTGACCTATTCAATCTAAGCGATGACATTTAAATTAAATCCATATATAAAATTAGAATAATGTTTGGGACAATCATGGATCGTCCCACGAACTGTTCGCACATGTTTTAATTTATATAAATTTTTTAGTATAATTTAATAAAAATATTTATCATTTTATTTCAAATTAAATGAACTCATTTTATAAACAAAAATTAATGAGATGGTTATGAAGATATATAGATTGTATGTGGAACTGTTCGTGCGGCTGCGCATAACAGTGTTTATAAAAATATACAATAAAAATAATTATCATAGATGATCGAAAAAAAGACGCATGATAAATTATTTAATCTAAAATATTGTAAATCGATCAAAATGAAATATATGATGATATAAAATAATATGTTATGGTATTTTTATCAACAATTATTTAATTTGTCATTTTTTTTAGATCGATATTCTTATGGGATATACTTGTAAAATGAATTAATTTTATAAAACTCAAGACGTGGTGGTTTTTGATTGGCTGTAGACACGTGATGACATTGTCACACTTAGTTGGTCCGTGTCACAGTCACACTGGCTTTTTCCATAAAGGATTTCTAACAACAACTAAACAAAAAAATAAAACTCTTGGCAACACCCACTAGCCACCCAATAAGAAAGAACATGCCCCAAAAAGTGATGACTTGTCACCTTTAACTGGCTTTAATTGTGTGGGGGCACATGATCACCGAAATCATCACATCACACGCACCAATTAATTAAACATTAAGCCTCTAAATTAATCATCACCTGTTCTGCTGTCAGATGTGAATAAGTCTATACTAATTTTAAAAGCACACATGGGTTTGCACTTTTGAAATAATAAAAAAACATGTTAATTGCCATCACAGCCACTAGGATCATCACATCACACATCTATTATTTCTCGGACAATTTGCATTAACAGCCTCCATCTCTAGAATATTAGTAAAAATAGACCAACCCTTGAATATTAGCAAAAGGTAAGTTTTGATACGGTCAGATACTAGAACATGTCACGCTCCCTGTGATGTGATATATATCCGTCTCCTTAAAAAAATAAAAATAAAATGTTACATTTTACGAATATTGAAGGGATGTGATTTTTTTCTTAGAAATTAGATTTGTTATAACTAATAAAAAACAGTTAAAATTGGTCTGAAAGCTAATAGAGGAAAAAGAGAGAACAGAAAAAATTTACTAGGCTCCATATGACCCTAAGGGAAAAATAGAAAACATAGGACAAAGGTGTTTATGGAGAAATGGAAAACACGAGGGTACTAGTTTGAAAAGGGATTAAGATTTTAAGAATAAACTATTCTAATTTTAGGAGATAATTAGTCTATCAATTTTGTTTATATTTGCATTTATCTAAATTGAAACAAAAATTGAGAATAAATATTATTTTAAGTTTTAGGTGAATAAGAAAATTCTCATTTTTATTTTAAAATCAGAACAATTGTTCTCATTTTTTTTAGTTTATTTTCTATACTAAACGAGATAAGTTGTCATCTCCCTTATTTATCCTCACAATTAAACCCTTATCCCTTCACTTAACCCCTTGGTCCGACCTTACTCTCAAGTCTTTAATGTTGAGCCCTCTCCCAGCCCAGGCAAAGCCCTTTGCCTATTACAAGATAATGTCCCCAGTTATTTGTAAGCCGGGAATAGAGTGGGCTTATTTGTGCTAATATTAAAAAACAATTGAGGTTATATATGCAAATTGCCCTTATTTCACTAATATTTATCATTGGTTCCTTTCATATTTCAACCCACCAATGGAGAGAGACGGAGCCTCCCAGCTTCAAATGCATAACCAACATCAGCAGCAACAACAACGAATGGGAATTGAGTGGTTCCAACTCCAATGCAACAACAGCAGCCATGCAAGAAGAAAATTCACCCAACCAAGCAAGCCAATGATGAAGCTGTTCAGGGGGGTGAGGCAGAGGCACTGGGGGAAGTGGGTAGCGGAGATACGGCTTCCCAGGAACCGGACGAGGGTCTGGCTCGGCACGTTCGACACGGCCGAGTCCGCCGCCATGGCCTACGACATCGCCGCCTACAAGTTCCGCGGTGACCACGCCAACCTCAACTTCCCCCACCTCAAAAGCCGCCTCTCCTCGGCCAGTGACGGCGCCGGACTTTTGCAATCTTCGACGGTCTCCCTACTCAAT